>CM040620.1:75293892-75831802 GCA_022817965.1 Solanum lycopersicoides
TTATGTTGTTGTTTGCAAGCTTTCTTCTTTTTTTTTTACATGTTCTTGTATGCCAATAACATCAAGCTATTCTACACGTAAGGACTAAAAGATGTGTCACGTTTATTTAGGATATAATTGATTGCAAAAGAAGCCTTGTATCAAATCAATAACACCTACAAATTAATCAAATTATTGATTCCATTGCACAGATAATAGATATATGTAGACGCCAACTTGGCCAAGTTGCCCCATGAATAGTGAATACTTTTTGTTCTTATGAATAATAAAATTGTATATTTTGGTGGATTTTACTTTAACATGGCAAGAGTTCAGAGTTCAGATTACACACTACAAAAAATATATAGGAATAATCAGCTACAAAATTTGTCAATACCCCGTAATTAACATAATTGTTTGGTAAGTCATTGCTAATCAATCATTAAACTGATTTAGCGACAAACATATGTTATTTAAGGAGGAAATCCATTCGGTGGTAATAGATAGAACGAGTTTTTTTTTATATTCTAGGTGTTTTAATGATCTTCACAACAGGGAATCGGTACTTGGCAAAGTGCTCTCTCGTCCAGATTCAAAATGGTGTACAACTGTAAAGTTGTCTTGTCAGGTTGGTTGGTGAAAAGTGCAGCATACTTCACCAATAGGAAGCGCGGACGAGGTTGTCTGTTTTACTGGTCAAAACTCATGTTGGTGACTGATATATACAACAATAAACAAACTGATCATGCTTAACAAAGGGACCTAATGGAGTGCTGAAGTGTCTTGTTGTATATTGAGCTTTGTATCTAATGTGCTTAAATTGTAAATCTACACCTAAGTTATAATGGATAGTACAAGATCGGTTGATTGTCTAAGTATTTAGTTTGAGTCGTATTAACTAGAGTAAGTCGAATCATCTAAGTTTTGGTCAAGCCATTTTACATCATTGTTTTGATGTTCTCTTGGTTGCCTAGAAATGTCAACTAGAGTTAGTTGATGTATGGTGTAGCAGAGTTGCTGCTTGTGTATGCTCTTATCGTCGAGATCGGAGTTGGTGGCTAGAGTTAGCCTTGGTGGGTTCTCAAAGTCTAGATCAACTAGATTTAGTTGGTTTAGTGGGCAATAGAGTTATTGATTAGTTTTCCTTTGTAGTAGAGTTGCTACAACAAGGGGGAATGGATTAAAGAGTTTTAATTCCTAAGTTGCAAGAGTTTGTAATTTGAAACTTTGCTCCGTTTGAATGAAAATGGAGTTTGGGTTGAAATCATGTGAGTACAGATAGCGATTTTCACCGCCCTTGAACAAGAGAGTTTCCACATAAAATCCTTTTGCCTAATTTACTTTGAGCTATTTATTTTCTGCATTTTTATTCTTTCTGGAGACCTGGTCCTGTAATCACTGATTTTGCCCAAAGGCATCTGTTAAATCTGGGATTATGACAGTATTTTTGTCATTATATAGGGAAAACGTAAATATACGCTATCCTTTATTTTATTATTTAAGTAACTTTTTTCTTCTTTAAATTACTTGGTCAATTTTACACACGGTAGTTGAACTTATCAAATATACCCTTACTATTTTTCTAAAATAAAAGTAGTAGTCCATGTCACCAATTTCTTCAAGAAACTGATTGTGTTATAAATTCATTATATCGTGTGGAGTTTTTATTAGATTTATTCAAGAATTAATTAAAATTCATATATGGGTACTTTTAAGGTGATAAAAACATTTAGGGATAACTATGTATCTACTAGTTTGGTGAACTTTACTATAAATAGAGATATCACTCACCATTTGAAAGACACACTTGAATAAGAATTCTCTCCTTCGTCTTCATTTCCTTTTCTTCTCTTTATATTATATTATACTGTGCTTGATTTTATAATAGTCGATATCATTATAAAATATCTTTATGAAACTTGTCGAAATCATGAAGATCTTTTCTTTAGATATTTTTATTTATTTTTTTAACAAATATTCTAAAGCTCTGAAACAAAAAAAAAGTGATATGCCTGATAATAATCACGAAATATTATAATATATGCAGTTATATAATCTGATATGGATTTTAGTTTGGCAAAATATTGGGGATCCTTTTGAAATTGGTATTTTGGTGTGAAATCGGACAACTCTGGCCAGATTAGGGAAAATCTTCGGTGGAAGGGTATATTTGGTAAGTTCTAACTACTGTGTATAAAATTGACAAATTATTTAGTTAGTTTTTGCTGGAATATCTATACAATATCAGAATTTTTGGGCTTCAATTGTTAAATGTATATTCTTTGATTAAAACTACTCAACATTAGTTGGGAATTGTATATATATTAATATCTCATTTATTTTTTTGTTGTCTTCTTATAATTTGTTTAATTACAAAAAAATAAATACTTAATATATGTATCTGAATATGAAATGTAACTTAAACATATCAATTTAGGAGCAAATCACATATTCTCCTTGGATTTCTTATGACGGCTTATAAATTGAATAGAAAAAATGTACTTTTCAAATCTATTATATGTAAAATAAAGTCTTTATTAAAAATTACGTAAAACTAAATTCAAATTTCTCAATCATTATATTCACATTCACATTCCCGTCCTACTTGTCTTTTTTTTTTTTTTTTTTGAAGTTTCGATCATACAAAGAGGTATATCATATTCAAATACCAAAAGAAGTTAATTTTGAACACTTGACATTTTGTTAGAATGATTGATTGATTGTTACCTATTGCTTCAAAATATATCGCACATTTTGTTGTATTATTGTATTGTACAGTATAACATTTGAATAGACTGTATCATTTTTCGTTGTTATATAATGTCATATATTAGCAATCATATATATATATAAAAAGAACCCTAGGTCCGCCTATGTGGCGTCACCACAAACAAACATTTCCTTTTAATTTATTTATTTCCAAAATTAGCCTTCCTTTTTCATGAAAAATTGTGATTTTTATTGAAAAGTTGTGACTTTTATGAAAAATTGTGAATTCTATGAAGAATTGCGACTTTCATGAAAGGTTGTGATGTTTCTGAAAAGTTGTGACTTTTCCAAAGAGTTATGACCTTTCCAGTAAGACATAATTATAATTTATTCCCACTATTCTTTGTTGATTATAAATAGAGGGGTTTTCTCTCTTAAAATACGAAAATTCTGAACTTCTTATTCTTATTCTGCACATTTAAGTTAAATATTTGATTCAAAACTTCTTCTTCTTCTTCTTCTGCACATTTAAGTTAAATATTTGATTCAGAACTTCTTCTTCTTCTTCTTCTGCACATTTAAGTTAAATATTTGATTCAGAACTTCTTCTTCTTCTTCTTCTGCACATTTAAGTTAAATATTTGATTCAGAACTTCTAATTTTTCTTCTTCTTTTTATACACATTTAAATATTGGGGATAATTGTATATAATAGCAAACTAATAACCTAAAATAAATGGAGTAGCTAGGGTTTGATTTAATTGTGCTCCATACTAAACGTTTGCCAAAATTTGCCAGTCGCCTCTCTCCCAAAAATCTCGCTCGCCACTCTCCCATTCTCGCTCCAATCTCTCGCTCGCTTCCTCACTTTTTATACAAACACAAGTGTATAAAAATTGTTTCTATTTGTATAAAGCAGTGGAAATTGTATAAATACATATATTTTTGTTCCCCTCTTCCAGATCTCGCTCGCCACTCTCCCAAATCTCGCTCGCCACCCTCGCCTTTCTCACTTATACAAACAGAAGCGAAATGTATAAATTGCGTTTCTGTTTGTATAAAGCGTGAGAAAATTATATATACACATGCAAGTACATATATTTTCGTCCTATACACTTATAATTATACAATAAAAGTACTCCCCTGCCCAGTTTCTTTTGCCTTTCTCTCTTTCTCGTTTTACACAATTTTCAAATTGTATCTAATTTCTCTCTTTCTCGTTTTATACAATTCGATTCAATTGTATATTCCCTGCCAAGTCTCTTTTGTCTTTCTCTCTTTCTCATTTTATACAAATTCAAATTGTATATAATCGTTCTATACACTTATAATCATACAATTCGTTTTATACACTTCGTTTTTATACAATTCTCTGCCCAAGTGTCTTTCTCTTTCTCGTTTTATACACTTCGTTTTATACAATTCGCTTCAACTGTATATGTATAGCGAATTATACAGTTTCTATGTTTGCTATGGAGCGCAATTATGCAAACTTTGCTATAGCATACAAATATGAATTTTTTATTTGCTATATGTGAAAGTTGTACTTTTCTGCTTTTGAGTGGGTCACTAACAAGGAGACACTATGCATTCTGTGGGCTCGATTTTTTTTTTTTTTTCATTCTACTGTCACAGATCCTAATATATTTTTTTAAAATCATGATTATTATATTAATTGTTATTTTTTACTACATGTTTTAAAGAAGAATTTAAATAACCACGCGAAGCGCGGGCCTATTTACTAGTTTGAAGAATAAACCTACATAAAAAGTAGAGTACGAAATAGAGCAGCTATAAAAAATTTTCTCGACGTGGAACTAATAGAGGAATCGGAGGATGTAATGGCAGAATTTCCTTAATCGGAGCTACTATTTCATTTTTGGCTTTAGTTATTTCCCTGGCTTAGTTTTGTAATTTGTTCTTGGCTCTAGGATGCCTTAGAAGCTCTGTCATGGCCCATTTTAACAGTGTAAGTTGTATTTGTTATTCAATCTCTATTAGTAAGATAATTCGAAATTCGAATAATAACTAGGAAGAGTTTGGTAGGAAATACCAAAGTTTAAAGAGTATTTTTAAAATCGGAAACTTAATAGCAGTAAAAAAAGAATAATATAATCTGAAACAGATTACAAATAATATATAAAATATTTTTCTCAAAAAAGAAAAATTGAGCTCCCTGAATTCGGTGGTATACATTAATAATGCCTGCTTCAAGATATCAACAATCTTGATCATGATCAACACCAATGTGATTTTTTCAAGATATGAGGAGTATTATACTATGTTGATATCTTGGAAAATTCACATGGTTGTTGAGGACCAGAGAATAAAATATAGGATATTTGTAGATTATGATCTGTTCTATTTAATAAAAACTAAAAAAATGTATCATTTTATTACTGTATGAGATTGTTAACAAGTGAACAAATTTTAATAATGATAAAGCTGTAATCTAGGTCAGATGGAGCCACCAAAAATATATCTGGCCTCTTTTTTTACTACAAGGATATACTTATTTATTTTAGGCATAATACATATATTAGACCCTAAACTTGGCTTCAAATTTTAACTTTGACCTCAAACTTTCATAATGCACAAATAGGCACTTTAACTATCCTATCTTTCAATAAATAAACACGCGATTTTTGGAACCAAAGTGCGTGAAATGCAAACGCTCCCACGTGTATTAGTGAGCCAATCAGTGGCTGCCAACTAATTAAAAAATTTACACGTATTTTTTTTAAAAAAAAAATTACACGTCATTTTGAAACTAAAAAAATTATAAAAGAGATTCATTAAGGGTAGAATTGTCATTTTAACATTTTTTTATCGTTTTGGGCCTCAAAAATTACCTTTCACTCGCGCAGAATGCGTGTATTTCATGCATTTTGCCAGGTAGGAATCGCGTGTTTATTTGTTGAAAGATAGTATAGTTAAAGTGCCTATTTGTGCACTATGAAAGATTGAGGTCAAAGTTAAAATTTGAAGCTAAGTTTAGGGTCCAATATATGTATTATGCCTTTATTTTAAGATCCAAGTTTTTCATTATTAACAAATTTTTCTATGTTTATAACTTATTTGATCAACCTTTCGGAAGTTCAAATAGGGATGTCAATGCGGAGGGGTGGATGCGGGTGCGGTGGATTTAAGGCTATGTGGTACGGAGTGGGTGTAAGGTTATGCGGAACAGGTTAAAGGGGGTTTTTTCTAAAAAAAAACTAATGAAACGGAGCAGTTTGCAGGTATATGTAATTTTATGTGGGTTCAAACTTAATTTTAATTTTTTTACATGTTATAAGAGTGATAAAACATTATTTATTAAGATAATTTCTTTAAAATTAATAAAATATTCAAGATATTAAATGAAAATGATTTAATAAAAAATAATACTTCCTCTATTTCACAAAGAATGACCTGGTTTGACTTGACACGGAGTTTAAGAGTATACAGAAGACTTTTGAATCTTGTGATTCTAAATTAAAGTTAGGTCAAATGTACAAGATTTTCCTTTGATCTTGTTGCCTTAAACATGTCACGTGGAAAGCTGAAATTAAAACGTTACCAAAATTAGAAAGAGTCATTCTATTTGAAACAAACTAAATAGAAAAGGAGGTCATTCTTTTGTAAACGGAGGGAGTATAATTTCTTATATGTTTTTCAATTGACCTCTAAAAAATAAAGCAAGTCAGTACCATATTAAATAAATACAACTTAATGAAAAAATGAATTTTATTTTTAATATCAAATATAACTAAAAAAAAAAATATTAAAAAACTTAAACAAAGCAAATTGAAAATGAAAAAATTATCATGCGGAGCGAAGAAAATAAAAAAAAATTACAGATTAAGCTCACACCGCCCCATTGTCATCCCTATGTTCAAAGTGTTTTTTAAAGATAGTGAAGTTGAAGTGTTCAGCCAAGCTTCTTAAAGAAAAAAATAAGTGTTTTTTGAAGAGTAGCAAAAACATAATACAGTTTTTCAACGGCTAAAAAAGTAGTGTTTTCCAAAACACAAAGTATTGTTCTAACTTTGACAAAATGTTTTTCAAAATTGTTATTCTGCAGTGTTCTCTCCATTGGGTCTAGCTGCTTATCCCATTAATATTTTAACGACCAAGATTTGATTTATCTCAAGTGTGGATAAGTTGACTTCTCTCTCAAAACTGCGTTAGTCTGGTTGGAACATGATTGGAGCCCAAATTATTCTTGATTTGTACTCGATACTCGTTAATTTCTAAAACAAACATGGAATATTTTCTTCTTGTTCCTCTGCTTGCCTTCATTTACTTTCTTCATCAGTGGTTCTTTAGCCCTTCAAACACACAAAAAAGGTTATTACCACCATCTCCTACAAAGCTTCCAATCATAGGCAAACTCCATCAACTTGGATCGCTTCCTCATCGTTCTCTTCATAAACTATCCAATAAATATGGTCCACTCATGCTACTTCACTATGGCAGTAAGCCAGTGATTGTTGCTTCCTCTGTTGATGCTGCTCGCGATATCATGAAAACTCACGATCTTGTTTGGTCAGGTAGACCTAAATCTAGCATGACTGATGGACTCTTTTATGGATCTAAAGATGTAGCCTTTACTCCATATGGTGAATACTGGAGACAAATTAGAAGCATTACGGTGCTTCACCTTCTCAACAACAAAAGAGTCCAATCTTATCGTCATGTGAGAGAAGAAGAAACATCAAACATGATTGACAAAATTAGGCAACAGTGTGATTCAGTGATAGACATGAGAGATGTTTTAAGTTGTATGACTAATAACATAATCAGCAGAGTGAACATAGGAAGGACATACAATGAAGGGGAAAGTGGAATCGCTGTAAAGGCTCTCCTAGAACAACTTCTTGTACTTACAGGTACTTTAAACATTGGGGATTATATTCCATGGCTTAAATGGCTCAATAAAATCAATGGTCTTGACAACAGAGTGAAGAAAGTAGTTAAAGATTTGTATGCATTTCTAGAGAGCGTCATTGAAGAACGCATGATTAGGAACAAGAAAGCAGAATGCAATGTGGGTGAAGCTAAAGATTTCATGGGCGTTTTGCTGGAAATTCAGAATGGAAAGGAGACTGGTTTTCCTCTTCAAAGAGATTCACTGAAAGCTATCCTGTTGGTAAATTTTCCTTCCTTGGTGTGTGTCTTGTTTTAATTTTCTTTTAAGCATCTGTCTTGCACAGCAGGACGATATCACCCTATGAAGAAGATCCATGTTGGACTCTGAGAGTTCTATATAGGGAGAGCATTTGTGAGACACAAGTGTTATGTTAAACCATACTATAGTCACCCATAGCCAGCCAGCCAAGTGTTGGCTTGATTTATTAAATTTCTAAGTTTTAATCCGCAACCTCCTTTTATCTTGGACGGTATGTAATCCATAAACAACAGCACCATTTTCGTAAATTATATATTCTGATTACCACTCCAGATATGTACTGGGGAATAGTTAAAAACATTGTCAATTAAAATGTTATTTCTATGACATTTATAGCATATATTTTCATGTTAATTTTTTTAAAAGTACTAAATTTTGTTCTCTGTGTTTCTTTATAATGCATAGGATGCGTTTGTTGCTGGCACAGAATCAACGTATACAGCTTTGGAGTGGACAATGACAGAGCTTTTGAGGCATCCAAGAGTTATGAAAAAGTTAGAGGATGAAGTGCGAGAATTAGGGCAAGGCAAAACAGAGATAACAGAGGACGACTTAGGAAATATGCACTATCTTAAAGCAGTGACCAAAGAGTCCCTCAGGCTTCATCCTCCGAATCCACTTCTTGTTCCTCGTGAATCAATGGAAGACGTAAAATTGCTAGACCATCACATACCTGCAGAAACTCAAGTCCTTAGTAATGCTTGGGCAATCGGCAGAGACCCATTATTGTGGGACGATCCAGAGGAGTACCGGCCAGAGAGGTTCTTGAATAGTGGTATTGATTTTAAAGGACTAAACTTTGAGTTGATTCCGTTTGGAGGTGGAAGGAGGGGCTGCCCAGGAATTACTTTTGCTATTATCATAAATGAGCTAGCATTAAGGCTTGTGCACAAATTCAATTTTGCATTACCAAAAGAAGAAGATTTGGACATGACTAGTGTTGGCAATTTAAGTCCATTTTTCAATTACCCACAACATTAAAATATGGGTATATTATGGGTAAACTACGGGTCAAATATGGGTATTGCAAGTTTTCTTCAAATTTTCAAAAAACCTTCTGTTACCAAGTTTTAGAAGAGATTTTTCAAAACTTTCATATATGGGTCCCTATTAATATTTCAACTCTCAACCTCCACCCCACGCTTCCAAAAAAAATTAAGTTTATTTTTTTAAAATATTTCGAACTTCAAAATTTCATTTTTTCACCCCTACCCTCGATCCCCCGCAACCCAACCCCACACCAGCCCCCTCACCCTCCACCCAAAAAAAAAAATTAAGTTTATTTTTAAAAAATATTTTTTCAACTTCAAATTTCATTTTTTCATCCCTACAATCGTCCCCCCATCACCCCCACCCCACCCCCACCCAAAATAAAATTAAGTTTGTTTTAAAAATTACAACTTCAAATATTTAATTTTTCACCCTACCCTGGACCCACCCCACCCCAGCCATCGTCCCTCCACCCCCACCTCCTACCCCCAACCAACCCCCACCCTTCAAAAATAATAAGTTTGTTTGAACAATAATTTTTAACTTCATATTTTTTCCACCCTACCCTAGACCCCCCCCCCCGCTAGCCCCTATCAGCCCCCCCTCGATATTTTTGAAACGTTTTTTTTTACTTTATAATAAAATAAAATTAAATGAAATATTTTCAACAGATTTCATCTAAAAAAAAAATACTAAAATATTTTCTCCATATTGAATTGTTAAGTAAATAACTATTTATTCATTAAATATGGATAAAATATGGGTAAACTAGTATTTTACCCAACCCATTTTTACCCATATCAAATATGGACGGTTTGAATGATTAACCATTTTATGTTTAACCATTTTCAACCTGCCCACATTTGACCCAACCCGCCCATTTGCCACCTCTAGACATGACTGAATGCAATGGGCTCGCTGTTCGTAGGAAATCACCTTTGTTTGCAGTAGCTACTCCATGGTCTAGCTAGTGGTCAATAATTTCACGATATAAAATTCGTGTTTGTTCGTTTCCCATTTTGGGTGTTCTGCACATCTCTGTTTTGTTCTTGTTTGCACAAGTTCTTATTTTTGAAATAGTCCTTAATGTATGAACTTAGATTGATTTGGCCTCCTCATATATGCAACTTATGGAAAAGATCCTTTATGTAGGCTAAAAACTTATCAATTTAGTCATTCACCCTAAAAACCTAACGACACAACAAATATTATGTGAAATTAAACACTATCATGTTATTCCTTAGCCAAGTGTACTTCTACTCTTGCCTTAGCTTCACATCCTCTTGTATTGAACATAGCAGCTGTGTCAAAAGATAGTAATACTGCAAATTTTTTCACGATTTGATTCACAACATCCCAATGATAGCAATGTCTTGACTAAAAGCAAGATAAATTCTTACCATAACAGGGGCGGCAACCACCCTTTGGAACTGATGACCGAGGTTTTGTATGTGAGTTGCACATCTCTGTTTAATTTGACGGAGTAATAAATCATCTTGCCGTTTGATATTTAACTATCCTACTAAAGCTCTTCCAAGTTCAGTTGGGATATAACTGATTGCAAAAGAAGCCTTGCCTTTTTAATTTTTCTTCTTCAACAAAGTGTTGAATTAATATTACACAACCATAGAGGTAGAATTCTGTTAAAATAACTATTTTCACTTCAACGACAAATTCGCCCAATAATATGTTTGAATTACAAAAATATGAAAATTAGAATGTTAATCCTTTTTAGCTAACTTAGTAGGTGTTTCCACATCCGATTTTATATCGCAATAAAAAATTATCAGCATTTGAATATGCGATTTTTAAGTTCTCAAAAAAGCATGATTTAGATTTTTTTTCAAATACAAAAATTGACTCACAAATTTATAATTTGTAAAAATAACCCCACGTTTATGTTTACTAATCATTTATTTCACATGTAAATAAAATTTATAATTTATATCATTACTTTTTAAACCATTTATATTCCATATAACCATTATTCTCATCAATATAAAATTAATTTTACTTCAAATTAATTCCGACTTTACCATTTATATTCACCAAATTCATTATTTTTTTATCAAATTTATTTACCAACCAAATTGACCAACAAACGGCTCATAGTAACAACGTCGGTTCGTCTTCTCGCTCATACGATCGAGAAATACAAGTTCAACGTGAGAAGATTGTTCATATTAAGTGGGAGTATTATATTAAAGAGACTAGAACACTACAACTTATGTTCAATTTTTTTTTATTGAAATAAAGTTGATCAATAAATTAATGTTGTAGTTTTTTAGAATAGCGTTGTGATAGTGTATTATGCAATTTTATAAGCTTTTGCTAATTTGATAAGATTGTATAGAGAATTGAGACAATTTTAATAGTTTTCCTGCTTATAAGATTTTTATGTTTTTGAGAAAACATACAATATAAAAAGTCTAAATTGCATATCCATACAAAACAATCAACATCATATCATGATTTCATATATAATTTCGATAAGTCTTCGATGCCTTATTATAATTTCGATAAATGAGAGTTGACTAAAATTTTATATTTTTTATCCAATTTGTGCATTATATTTTGAGGAATATATAATCCCCCTGCCCTCTCTATTAGACTGAGAACATATTGAAGTCTTTTTATTTTTCTAAGGGTGTTCATATAAAATTTATAGGATTATTTTAGTAATTTAACTTTTAATTATGTTGATTTTCATTTTTAACATAATATGATTATTCACATTTTTTATTTGAAAATTTTGCAAAAAAAATAGAGAGTACAAGTACACAAAATCGCACCTACATAATTATATTTTCAAAAATATACAGATGAATACAAGTACACTACACTTTGGACCCGTGAATTAAAAAAATTAAAATGGAAATATAAGAATTATTGAGAGGGATAGTAATTAAATCAAAATATGAAAATTAAAAGTAATATCAGAAACTTTTTTTTTTCACAAGAACCTTGAAGATAAGTACCATCACTATTGAGTTTAAAAGTAGTGACGGGAGTTTTAATCCTGTTAAAGAATGACAAAAGTTCCACATCGGTGATTAATGAGATGGGTGGACTCCTTATAAGACTTGAACAATCCTCATTCCTTTGAACTAACTTTTGGGGTGTGAGTTAGGTGTAAGACCTAATTTCACATGGTATTAGAGCAGCACTAGGCAAAAACAAATATCTATGGATAAAAAGATGTCAAATTTGATATATTTTTACATCTATTAAAAATATAGGTGTTTAACCCTAACATGAAAGTTGAAAAACAGTTCATTTTATTTTTTTGGTGTTTTTTAATTTTCTCCTGTAACAAAAAATCTATGCATGGTAAAATTAATGTTTCAAAACAATCCAAAGCAAAAAGATATAGGTGTTTAACCCTAACATGAAAGTTGAAAAACAGTTCATTTTATTTTTTGGTGTTTTTCAATTTTCTCCTGTAACAAAAAATCTATGTATGATAAAATTAATGTTTGAAAACAATCCAAAGCAAAAAGATGTTAAACTTTTATGTAGAATTGAAGATCTCACCATTTTCTTCTGCTTAAAGCAAAAATCTATGGACAAAAAAATGTTAAACCCGATTTATTAAAAATATAGGTTTTTAACTCTAATATAGAAGTTGAAAAACAGCCCATTTTATTTCCTTTGTTCTAATAGGCACTCATATCATCTCTATTGGTTATGCGCATCAATGTCAAGTGTGAGAGTTTTGATTAAGTTTTCCGGCTTATCAAGGAAAATATGTATAATTAAAAAATATAATATATTTTATATGGTTAATTTAACTATTTGATAGATAGATAAAAATAAGCGCAATTATTTTTTCTCAAATTTATGTCAAAAGTATTAAAACACTTTATTAAAAGTTAAAACGTTCAATTAAAATATATACATGTGCGACAATTCTATAAATGGCACGACAAAAAAGATAACGTAATCGAACTATGACCACACAATTGATAAGAGATAATTGCGTCCAAATATTCTTGATTTTCATTCAATACTTCTTAATTTTTACTTGAAAATTAGAGAGAAGGTGCTCCAACACAATCCAAAAATAAATAAATGAGAATTTAAGAAAAATACTCCAATAATAGTCAATTGAAGATTAAAGTGAAGTTTTCTAATACAACAACGTCAAGAATGAAATTGAAGATTGAATAAAAGTGTTTTCCAACACAACAATTATGACAAAAAGAAAAAGGCAAGAGTATACGAGTTTAAATCACGGGAGAATATTAAAATAATAATTTTAAATTGGAGTTTGAATCCTAAAATGTATAAAATTTGTTATTTTTGATATTTATTTAATTAATATTTAGTTAGGATTTGTTTGTCTTTGTTCATATAAGAAAATATTTTCTGGTTGTACTTTAATTTGGTTGAAAGTGTAGGGTGCTTACCGTCCAAGCAACTCCCTCTCGTTAAGTTGTTGTTAGTTATTTTTCAGTATACAAAAAAAAATTTAAAAAAACTTAAAACTCAGATTAATAAACTTTTGAGTTTATGAATAAAATATTTGCGTTCAGACCAAAAGATTGTATTATTTCTTTGTTTGATACTGAACCATCCAACTAAAGCTTTTCCATTAGTAGATGGATTGGAAATGAAGAGGAAAAAGAAACCTGATATTTTGATTTGACAGTGGGTTTTTCCCCCTCGACAAAGTGTGATATAATTGACGTGTGGGATTAATATTACATAGCCATACAGGTAAAATTTTGTGTAAATAGCTATTTTCACTCGATGGAGCAAATTTGGGGTCCATCCCATTTGAAGGAAAAAAAAGCAGAAAAAGTCAAGAAATAAGTGGCAGAGTGAGCAATGAGATAAATTCTGGACTTGTTAAAATTTAAACTATCACTAAAAGCCTATCTGATAATTTTTCCGATGGTCACTCAATTAAGATTTATTGTCTTACGAAATCACTTAACTTTCTTTTGTGACCTCTAGATTCTAAGTCAGTCAATTTAATGTTCTTCTGAAGTCTCTTATAACTTTCTTTTATAAAATCAAAATTACTGAACTAAGAGTTGTTTTCATATAAAATGTTGGGTGGTCTTGGGCCTTCTCAACCCAAAAGCTAGCTCTAAGGTTGAGGCTTTCCCTCACACTTATAAATTGACCACCAGCCCCTTCCACTTCCGATGTGGGATAACCCAACAATCTCCCCCTTCACACATCGGGCCTTGGGCTGGAGAGAGCGACAACTCAGTTTCTCCCGGTGGGCTGAGACTTGTTGACAACCTGGGCTCTGATACCAATTGTTGGGAATAAATCCGTAACAGAAATAATATTTGCGATAATAAAGGCAATAAATGCGGAACACAACAATACGGTTAATCAACGAGAATAAAAGAGAAATAATGACACCAAGATTTTACGTGGAAACCCTCCTAAATAAGGGGAAAAACCACGACCCGAGAGGAGCAACGAATATCACTATAGTAAGGATTTTACACTTGTAGATCAGAGCAAAACTCCAAAGATCACTACACACCAAAAGGAAATTACAAAGGAGAGAAAAGAAGAGTGAGGCATCACAGAGGAAAATAATCTGTGAGGAAAAATAGAGAGTGTGATCGATATTATAGTGAGGTGGAAAAATCAAAAGAGGGTTATTTCTTTTGAGTGTGTAGTGATCTTTGGAGTTTTGCTCGGATCTACAAGTGTAAAATCCTTACTATAGTGATATTCGTTGCTCCTCTCGGGTCGTGGTTTTTCCCCTTATTTAGGAGGGTTTCCACGTAAAATCTTGGTGTCATTATTTCTCTTTTATTCTCGTTGATTAACCGTATTGTTGTGTTCCGCATTTATTGCCTTTATTATCGCAAATATTATTTCTGTTACGGATTTATTCCCAACATAAAATTGTTCAACTTTCCTTGATAATCTCAAAATCATTCAACTATAAATATTTTACCTACAAAATCATTAACTTATTTATTTGATTTTTTTCATTAAAGTTTATTGTTATGAAATTTTCATTCAAAACAAAATAAAGAGACATGCGTATGTAAAATTCCTTAATTAGCTAAAAGAATCCTAATTCTATCAAGAACTAGGACAAAAGATAAATTTCGATTGTTGAAATCTCAATAGGGTAATTAAGGCAAAAAGTAAGTTTTGAATGTTTGAATATTGACGAGGTAATGAGGACAAAAGATAAAATTTTGCAGGGTTAAGAAGAGTTCAATCGAAGATGAGAAAGAACTCAAATACTAAACAAGTTTTATTAAAGATATTGCAAACAAAATAGATTCTCATAAACTAAGTAAACATAATAAAAAATAACAAAAGATATAAAACACAAATTTAGAATTTTCATTAATTTTATTTCAATGTTTTATACTTACTTTTTTTGTAAAAAAAAATTACTTATCATTATTCTGCACAAAAACACTCATAAAAATCATATCTCATTCATTTTTTTTAGAAATTAAATTATCTTATAAATACATCAATAAAAATAGATTTTTCTGAATCCATTAATTTATCTTGAATGCTAATTAGTATCTCCAAAATTTAGTTTGACTAATCATGTTGAGCAGACATAATCTATAGTATTGATAGTAAATTATGTAGTTAGTCTAAGTATGTCTTTGTTATATAACTTAACGCATATTGCTTTCACTTAGTAAAATATCAGCCTTTTTTTGTGATACAAATCATTGATTCTTGTTTAAAAAACTTTATTTGGAGATAATAAATTCTAAGTACTTTAATTCAACATTTTAAATATTAGACAAAATTTTACAATCACTTAACTAAAAATTTAAAATATTGAAAGAAAATTAATGGTATTCCTAATGTGATCCTATCATCACATATTTATAAGTGAAAAGAAGAATAGGATCATTTAGTATTGTAAACTTCAAGAACAAACTAAATTGTTTACCTCAAATCACAAACAAATTTATCCCTTCAATCATAAATACTATCGAGATCTCAATTTCTAAAAAAAGCTCTAAGCCTAAACCTAAACCTAATATTACCCTTCCCCTATGACATGTTTGGAACATCGATCGATCTTAAGCCTAAATTAAGAGAGACATATACTTAAGTAAAACATTCCTTAATTGGTCAAGGGAATCCTAGTTCTAAAGTGATTCCTAAAGCTAAGTTTAAAAAAAACTCCATATATAAATAAATATAATTGTAGTTATAATGTTTTTTAATAAAACAAAATTATTGAATTAAAAGAGATAATAGATTTTCTTTCCTTACAAAATATAGGCAGCTTGATTTGGCATACCGATCAACAATTGATAATTATAAGGCATAGGCAAAAATAATCTTAGATTAATAAGATCATTTATTGTTATGAATTTAAAATACCTAACTAAATTCTTGTGACAGAACGCAAGGATCTAAATTTACAAGAAAACAACTGCAATAAGGGGGGCAGAACTGCTATGAAAATGTAGTTAGGGTCATGATTAAATAAAATTATTAAATAATAAGTAAAAAGACAAAATTAAAAGAAAATATTAAGATAATGATGCGATTATATCAAATCGGTCATTACACAAAATAGATATTTTCGTCATTATCTAGTGATAAATTTAAATGATATTATACAATAAAATTTAAGTAATAATCAAAGCAAGCGCTATACTTAAACTAACAATATAACACAGTTAAAACAATCCAAACAAGTTGTCGAGGAGACGATCGACCGCGATTATATTATTTGTTGGGTTTTAGCAAAGTGTGAATGGAAAATGAGAAGAGAAAAAAAGAAATGAGGAGGAATCAATTTTGGAGGGAAAATAAAAAGTGATTTGCAAAGTGCAAATGAAAAGTCATTTATCTCATATCGGTAGAAAAAAAGAAATTATAGTCCTTATATTATGAAACACTTCCTTTACTTATTAAAGGGCAAGAAGATGTTCCATCACGTCGTCGTCGCTCACAAATGATGTGATTGATAATGTCTGGTAAAAAAAATGTTAAAATAAAATCAACCCAAGTATAGTTGGATTTTTTTCACAGTAACAAACGATATCAATTTCTCTTACAATTTGACTCAATTTACACCCCCACCCCCCAAAAAAATAAGAGAAGTATATATTTGAGTCCAAATATTCTTGATTTCTACCCAAATACTTGTTCATTAATTTGTAAAATAAAAAATGGAGTATTTTCTTCTTCTTCCTCTGCTTTCCTTTATTTACTTTCTTTATCAGTGCTTCTTTAGCCCTTCAAACACCCAAAAGAAGTTATCACCACCATCTCCAACAAAGCTTCCAATCATTGGCAATCTCCATCAACTTGGATCACTTCCTCATCGTTCTCTCCATAAACTATCGAAAAAATATGGTCCAGTCATGCTACTTCACTTTGGCAGTAAGCCAGTTCTTATTGCTTCCTCTGTCAATGCTGCTCGCGATATCATGAAAACTCACGATCTCGTTTGGTCAAATAGACCTAAATCTAGCATGGCTGATGGACTCTTTTATGGCTCCAAAGACATGGCCTTTAGTCCGTATGGTGAATACTGGAGACAAATTAGAAGTGTGATGGTGCTTCACCTTCTCAGTAATAAAAGAGTCCAATCTTATCTTCATGAGAGAGAAGAAGAAACATCAAACATGATTGATAAAATTAGGCAACAGTGTGATTCAGTGATAGATTTGAGAGACGTTTTTAGTAGTCTAACTAATAACATAATCAGCAGAGTGAATATAGGAAGGACATACAATGAAGAGGAAAGTGGAATAGCAGTTAAGAATCTATTAGAAGAAACTCTTACACTTGCAGGTACTTTTTTCATTGGGGATTATGTCCCGTGGCTTAAATGGGTCAATAAAATTAAAGGTCTGGACAGTAGAGTAAAGGAAGTAGCAAAAGATTTGGATGCATTTCTAGAGAGCGTCATTGAAGAACGGTTGATTAGGAATAAGAAAGCAGAATACAGTGCGGGTGAAGCTAAAGATTTTGTGGATGTTTTGCTGGAAATTCAGGATGGAAAGGATACTGCCTTTCCTCTTCAAAGGGATTCATTTAAAGCTCTCCTTTTGGTAAAATTTCACTCCTTGGTGTTTTCTTGTTTTATTTTTTCTTTTAATTCGTACTAATATATTTCTTTGTGTGGTACTATTCATTTGTGTTTCTTTATAATGCATAGGATGCATTTGTTGCCGGCACAGATACAACCTATACAGTTTTGGAGTGGACAATAACAGAGCTTTTGAGGCATCCAAGAATTCTGAAAAAATTAGAGGATGAAGTGCGAGAATTAGGGCAAGGGAAAACAGAGATAACAGAGGATGACTTGGGAAATATGCACTATCTTAAAGCAGTGATCAAAGAGTCCCTCAGATTTCATGCACCAGTTCCACTTCTAGTTGCTCGAGAATCGATGGAAGCAGTAAAATTACTTGATTATGACATACCTGCTAAAACTCAAGTGTTCATTAATGCTTGGGCAATCGGCAGAGACCCGTTGTTATGGGATAATCCAGAGGAGTTTCGGCCTGAGAGGTTCTTGAGTAGTGATATTGATGTTAAAGGATTAAACTTTGAGTTGATTCCGTTTGGAGCTGGTAGGAGGGGCTGTCCAGGAATTCCTTTTGCTATTATGGTGATTGAGTTAGCATTAGCAAACCTGGTGTATAAATTCAATTTTGCATTACCAAAAGGGATAAAAGGGGAGGATTTGGACATGGCTGAATGCAATGGGCTCGCTGTTCGTAGGAAATCACCTTTGCTTGTGGTGGCTACTCCATGGTCTAGCTAGTGGTCAATATTTCACGATATAAAATTCGTGTTTGTTTGTTTCCCATTTTGGGTGTTCTACACATCTTTGTTATGTTTTTGTTTACACGAGTTCTTATTTTTGAAATAGTCCTTAATGTATGGACGTAGATTGATTTGGCCCCCTCATATCCTCATATATGCAGCTTATGGAAAAGGCCTTTTATGTAGTCTAAAAACTTATCAATTTAGTCTTTCACCCTAAAAACCTAACGAAACAACAAATATTAAGTGAAATTAGACGCTATCATGTTATTTCTTAGCCAAGTGTACTTCTACTCTTGCCTTACCTTCACATCCTCTTGTATTGATCATAGCAGCTGAGTCAAAGATAGTAATACTCCAAAAAAAAATTCACGATTTGTTTCACAACATCCCAATGATAGCAATTTTTAGACTAAAAGCATGATAAATTCTTACCATAACAGGGGCCGCAGCCACCCTTTGGAACTGATGACAGAGGTTTTGTATGTAAGTGAGTTGTACATCTCTGTTTAATTTGACGGAGTAATAAATCATCTTGCCGTTTGATATTTAACTATCCGACTAAGCATTTCCAGGTTCAGTTGGGATATAACTGATTGCAAAAGAAGAATTGCCTTTTTCATTTTTCTTCTTCAACAATTCAAGTGTCCGAATAAATATTACAGAACCATAGAGGTAGAATTCTGTTGAAATAACTATTTTCACTTCAACGAGAAATTTGCGCAATAATGTGTTTGAATTACAATAATATGAAAATGAGAATGTTAATCCTTTTTAACTAACTTAGTAGGTGTTTCGACATCTGATATTATATCGCAATATAAAATTATCAGCGTTCCGATATGCGATTTCAAGTTCTCCAAAAAGCATGAATTTATATTTTTTTACAAATACAAAAAAATTGACTCACAAGTTTATAATTTGTAAAAATAACCTCACATTTATGTCTATTAATCATTTATTTCACATGTAAGTAAAATTTATAATTCATATCATTACATTTTAAACCATTTGTATCCCATATAACTATTATTCTCACCAATATAAAATTTATTTTACTTCAAATCAATTCCTACTTTACCATTTATATTCACCAAATTCATTATTTTTTTATCAAATTTATTTACCAACCAAATTGACCAACAAACACTCATAATAACAACGGTGGTTCGTCTACTCGCTCATACGATCGAGAAATACAAGTTCAACGTGAGAAGATTGTTCATATTAAGTGGGAGTATTATATTAAAGAGAGTAGAACACTACAACTTATGTTCAATTTTTTTTTATTGAAATAAAGTTTGATCAAATAAATTAATGTTGTATTTTTTTAAGAATAGTGTTGTGATAGTGTATTATGCTATTTTATAAGCTTTTGCTAATTTGATAAGATTGTATAGAGAATTGAGACAATTTTAATAGTTTTACAGCTTATAAGATTTTTATGTTTTTTGAGAAAACATACAATATAAAAAGTCTAAATTGCATATCCATACAAAACATCAACATCATATCATGATTTCATATATAATTTCGATAAGTCCTCGATGCCTTATTATAATTTCGATAAAATGAGAGTTGACTAAAACTTTATATTTTATCCAATTTGTGCAATATATTTTGAGGAATATATAATCCCCCTGCCCTCTCTATTAGATTGAGAACATGTTGAAGTCTTTTTTATTTTTCTGAGGGTGTTCATATAAAATTTATAGGACTATTTTAGTAATTTAACTTTTAATTATGTTGATTTTCATTTTTAACATAATATGATTATTCACATTTTTTATCTGAAAATTTTGCAAAAATATACAGAGTACATGTTGAGTTTTATTTGCCCTGATTTCTTACCATAAATATATTTTCTTTTAGGAAAATGTTGTGGATTGACTAATCTTTTTTCTTGTAGGAAAAGGTTTAGGACTCTATAAATAGAGATTGTTTCTTCTAACTTAACCAACATTCACAATGTAGTCTTAAAGCTTTGAGAGTTTTGGTTAGGGTGGGAGAATTTATGGGTCACAAGCTTGATACGTTATCACTTGTGTGAACCTCCCATGTATTCTGAGTGAATTGGTTGAGGTTGTTTCCCTCTATATTTTGTACTCTCATATTTATAGTGGATTGCTCATCTCCTTTGTGGACGTAGGTCGATTGACCGAACCACGTTAAATCTTTGTGTCTTTTGATGTATTTCTCGTTTATCTTCTTACTCGTGGTCTTTCAAGTTTGCTTTGCTAGCTTCCGCATTACACCTGCTTATTTACAGTCCTAACAGTACAAGTACACAAAATTGCACCTACATAATTATATTTTCAAAAATATACAGATGCATACAAGTACACTACACTTTGGACCAGTGAATTAAAAAAATTAAAATGGAAATATAAGAAGGGATAGTAATTAAATCAAAATGAGAAAATTAAAAGTAATATCAGAAACTTTTTTTTTTCCACAAGAACCTTGAAGAAAAGTACCATCACTATTGAGTTTAAAAGTAGTGACGGGAGGTTTAATCCTGTTAAAGAATGACAAAAGTTCCACATCGGTGATTAATGAGATGGGTGGACTCCTTATAAAACTTGAACTATCCTTCTCCCTTTGAGCTAACTTTTGGGGTGTGAGTTAGGCGTAAGACTTAATTTCACATGATATCAGAGCAGGTCCGTCTCACCCGATTTTGGGACCTCCAAAATCAAAATTGCCCACGCACCAGAAGCTAAGTACTGGGCGTGAGGTGGGGTGTTAAAGAATGACAAAAAGTCTCACATCGGTGGTTAATGAGATGGGTGAATTTCTTATAAGGCTTGGGCAATCTTCCTCTCTTTGAGCTAATTTTTGGGGTGTGAGTTAGGCCTAAAACCTAATTCAACAAATCCATCTAACTGTTTTCTTCCGTTTAAAAACAAATATCTATGGATAAAAAGATGTCAAATTTGATATATTTTTACATCTATAAAAAATATAGGTGTTTAATCCTAACATGAAAGTTGAAAAACAATTCATTTTATTTTTTGGTGTTTTTTAATTTTCTCCTGTACCAAAAAATCTATGCATGGTAAAATTAATGTTTGAAAACAATCCAAAGCAAAAAGATGTTAAACTCTTATGTAGAATTGAAGATCTCACCATTTTCTTTTATTTAAAATAAAAAAAACTATGGACAAAAAAATGTTAAACCTGATCTATTAAAAATATAGGTGTTTAACTCTAATATAGAAGTTGAAAAACAACTCATTTTATTTCCTTTGTTCTAATACGCACTCATATCATCTCTATTGGTTACGACTTACGCGCATCAATGTGATGTGTGGAGTTTTAATTAAGTTTTTCGGCTTATCAAGGAAAATGTGTATAATTAAAAAATATAATATATTTTATATGGTTAATTTAACTATCTAATAGATAGATAAAAATGATTGCAATTATTTTTCCTGAAATTTGAGTCGAAAGTATTAAAACACTTCATTAAAAGTTAAAACGTTCAATTAAAATATAGTATTAATTTTAGTGTCTAAATTAAATATCTTCTAAGTTTAAGGGGGTGTAATAAGCCTAAATATTTTGACAAGATATTCATTATATATACATGTGCGACAATTCTATAAATGGCACGACAAAAAAGATAACGTAATCGAACTATGACCACACAATTGATAAGAGAAATTGCGTCCAAATATTCTTGATTTTCATTCAATACTTCTTAATTTCTACTTGAAAATTAGAGAGAAGGTGCTCCAACACAATCCAAAAATAAATAAATGAAAATTTAAGAAAAATACTCCAATAATAGTCAATTGAAGATTAAAGTGAAGTTTTCTAATACAACAACGTCAGAATGAAATTGAAGATTGAATAAAAGTGTTTTCCAACACAACAATTATGACAAAAAGAAAAAGGAAAGAGTATACGACTTTAAATCACGGGAGAATATTAAAATAATAATTTTAAATTGGAGTATGAATCCTAAAATGTATAAAATTTGTTATTTTTGGTATTTATTTAATTAATGTTTAGTTAGGATTTGTTTGTCTTTGTTCAAATAAGAAAATATTTTCTGGTTGTACTTTAATTTGGTTGAAAGTGTAGGGTGCTTACCATCCAAGCAACTCCCTCTCGTTAAGTTGTTGTTAGTTATTTTTCAGTATACAAAAAAAAAAAAAAAAAAAAACTTAAAACTCAGATTAATAAACTTTTGAGTTTATGAATAAAATATTTGCGTTCAGACCAAAAGATTGTATTATTTCTTTGTTTGATATTGAATCATCCAACCAAAGCTTTTCCATTAGTAGATGGATTGGAAATGAAGAGGAAAAAGAAACCTGATATTTTGATTTGACAGTGGGTTTTTTCCCCTCGACAAAGTGTGATATAATTGACGTGTGGGATTAAATATTACATAGCCATTTGAAGAAAAAAATAAGCAGAAAAAGTCAAGAATTAAGTGGCAGAGTGAGCAATGAGGTAAATTTGGGACTTGTTAAAGTTTAAACTATCACTAAAGGCTTATCTGATAATTTTTTCGATGGTAACTCAATTAACATTATTATCTTACGAAATCACTTAACTTTCTTATGTAACCTCTAGATTCTAAGTCAGTCAATTTAAAATTCTTCTAAAGTCACTTATAACTTTCTTTTATAAAATCAAAATTACTCAGCTAAGAGTTGTTCTCATATAAAATCGTTCAACTTTATTCAACTATGAATATTTTACCTATAAAATCATTAACCTATTTATTTGATTATTTCATTAAAGTTTATTTTTATGACATTTTCATTCAAAACAAAATAAAGAGACATGCGTATGTAAAATTCCTTAATTAGCTAAAAGAATCCTAATTTATCAAGAACTAGGACAAAAGATAAATTTCGATTTTTGAAATCTCAACAAAAGATAAATTTTGATTTTTGAAATCTCAATAGGGTAATTAAGGCAATAAGTAAGTTTTGAATGTTTGAATATTGACGAGGTAATGAGGACAAAAGATAAAATTTTGCAGGGTTAAGAAGAGTTCAATCAAAGATGAGAAAGAACTCAAATACTAAACAAGTTTCATTAAAGATATTGCAAACAAAATAGATTCTCATAAACTAAGTAAACATAATAAAAAATAACAAAAGATATAAAACACAAATTTAGAATTTTCATTAATTTTATTTCAATGTTTTATACTTACTTTTCTTGTATAAAAAAATTACTTATGAAACTGACAAGACAGTTGATTGTTCAGGACCATACAGTTATAGAATACTGACTAGACAGTTGTAGAATACTGTTAAAAAAGAAAAACATATTTATATATCTAATAAGAATCATGTCTGAAGATTCATTATTCTGCACAATAAAAATCATATCTCATTCATCTTTTTTAGGAATTAAATTATCATATAAATACATCAATAAAAATAGATTTTCTGAATCCATTAATTTATCTTGAATGCTAATTAGTATCTCCAAAATTTAGTTTGACTAATCATCCAAAATTTAGTTTTACTAATCATGTTGAGCAGACATAATCTATAGTATTGATAGTAAATTATGTAGTTAGTCTAAGTATGTCTTTGTTATATAACTTAACACAGATTGCTTTCACTTAGTAAAATATCAGCCTTTTTTTGCGATACAAATCATTGGTTCTTGTTTAAAAAACTTTAGTTGGAGATAATAAATTTTAAGTACTTTAATTCAACATTTTAAATATTAGACAAAATTTTACAGTCACTTAACTAAAAATTTAAAATATTGAAAGAAAATTAATGGCATTCCTAATGTGATCCTATCATCACATATTTATAAGTGAAAAGAAGAATAGGATCATTTAGTATTGTAAACTTCAAGAACAAACTAAATTTTTTACCTCAAATCACAAACAAATTTATCCCTTCAATCATAAATACTATCGAGATCTCAATTTCTAAAAAAAGCTCTAAGCCTAAACCTAAACCTAATATCACCCCTCCCCTATGACATGTTTGGAACATCGATCGATCTTAAACCTAAATTAAGAGAGACATATACGTAAGTAAAACATTCCTTAATTGGTCAAGGGAATCCTAGTTCTAAAGTGATTCCTAAAACTAAGTTTAAAAAAACTCCATATATAAATAAATATAATTGCAGTTATAATGTTTTCCAATAAAACAAAATTATTGAATTAAAAGAGATAATAGATTTTCTTTCCTTAGATTAATAAGATTATTAATTGTTATGAATTTAAAAATACCAAACCATATTCTTGTGACAGAATGCAAGGATCTAAATTTACAAGAAAACAACTGCAATAAGGGGGCAGAACTACTATGAAAATGTAGTTAGGGTCATGATTAAATAAAATTATTAAATAATAAGTAAAAAGACAAAAATTAAAAAAAAATATTAAGATACTGATGCGATTATATCAAATCGGTCATTACACAAAATAGATATTTTCGTCATTACCTAATAATAAATTTAAACGATATTATACAATAAAATTTAAGTAATAATCAAAGCAAGCATTATACTTAAACTAACAATATAACACAGTTAAAACAATCCAAACAAGTTGAAGAGGAGACGATCGACCGCGATTATATTATTTGTTGGGTTTTAGCAAAGTGTGAATGGGAAATGAGAAGAGAAAAAAGAAATGAGGAGGAACCAATTTTTGAGGGAAAACGAAAAGTGATTTGCAAAGTGCAAATGAAAAGTCATTTATCCCATATCGGTAGAAGAAAGAAAATTGTTGTCCTTATATTAGGAAACACTTCCTTTACTTCTTAAAGGACTAAGAAGAAGATGTCTCATCGTGTCGTCGTCGTTGGCAAATGAATGTGATTGATAATGTCCGATAAAAAAAATTAAAATCAACCCAATTATAGTCGAATTTTTTTCACAATAACAAACGAAATCAAATTCTCTTACAATTTGACTCAATTTACACCCCCACCCCCCACCCCAAAAAAAAATTAAGAGAAGTATATATTTGAGTCCAAATATTCTTGATTTCTACACAAATACTTGTTCATTAATTTGTAAAATAAAAAATGGAGTATTTTCTTCTTGTTCCTCTGCTTGCCTTCATTTTGTTTCTTCATCAGTGCTTCTTTAGCTCTTCAAACACACAAAAAAGGTTATCACCACCATCTCCAACAAAGCTTCCAATCATTGGCAATCTCCATCAACTTGGATCGCTTCCTCATCGTTCTCTCCATATACTATCCAAAAAATATGGTCCTCTCATGCTACTTCACTTTGGCAGTAAGCCAGTTCTTATTGCTTCCTCTGTCGATGCTGCTCGTGATATCATGAAAACTCACGATCTCGTTTGGTCAAATAGACCTAAATCTAGCATCACTGATGGACTCTTTTATGGCTCTAAAGACGTAGCCTTTACTTCCTATGGTGAAGACTGGAGACAAATTAAAAGCATTGTCATGTTTCACCTTCTCAGCAACAAAAGAGTCCAATCTTATCGTCGTGTGAGAGAAGAAGAAATATCAAACATGATTGATAAAATTAGGCAACAGTGTGATTCAGTGATAGACATGAGAGATGTTTTAAGTTGTATGACTAATAATATAATCAGTAGAGTGGCCATAGGAAGGACATACAATGAAGGGGAAAGTGGAATCGCTGTAAAGGCTCTCCTAGAACAACTTCTTGTGCTTACAGGTACTTTAAACATTGGTGATTATATTCCATGGCTTAAATGGCTCAATAAAATCAATGGTCTGGACAGCAGAGTGAACAAAGTAGCTAAAGGTTTGGATGCTTTTCTAGAGAGCGTCATTGAAGAACGCGTGATTAAGAACAAGAAAGGAGGATGTAGTGTGGGTGAGGCTATAGATTTCGTGGGCATTTTGCTGGAAATTCAGAATGGAAAGGAGACTGGTTATACTCTTCAAAGAGATACATTGAAAGCTCTCCTTTTGGTAAATTTTTCCTCCTTGGAGTGTTTCTTGTTTTAATTTTCTTTTAAGCATCTGTCTATGAAGAAGATCCATCCTAAGGGCTTCAAGAGTTTTGTTAGAGCAGAATTTGTGAGACACGTTATCACTTGTGTGTGAACCTCTTTTCTAAATTTGAGTGATTTTTTATTTCTATGTAAACGAGACATAATTGACAATAGTCCTATCAATTCTAATATAGACATGGTTATTTGTTCATGTATAGGATCTAGATCAGTTAATCCACAATCAACATGATATTCAATGAAAGTCCCTAGTTTCAATATCCTCAACAGTACATCCATTCTGTATATGTAGTATGCCATTTTGTTAATTTTCATATTATTCTTTGTGTTTCTTTATAATGCATAGGATGCGTTTGTTGGTGGCACAGAATCAGTGTATACATCTCTGGAGTGGACAATGACTGAGCTTTTGATGCATCCAAGAGTTGTGAAAAAATTAGAGGATGAAGTGCGAGAATTAGGGCAAGGGAAAACAGAGATAACAGAGGATGACTTGGGAAATATGCACTATCTTAAAGCAGTGATCAAAGAGTCCCTCAGGCTTCATCCACCGAATCCACTTCTACTTCCTCGTGAATCGAGGGAAGACGTAAAATTATTAGACTATGACATACCTGCTAAAACTCAAGTCCTTATTAATGCTTGGGCAATGGGCAGAGACCCATTGTTGTGGGATGATCCAGAGGAGTACCGGCCAGAGAGGTTCTTGAATAGTAATATTGATGTCAAAGGACTAAACTTTGAGTTGATTCCTTTTGGAGCTGGCAGAAGGGGCTGCCCAGGAATGACTTTTGCTATTATCATAAATGAGCTAGCATTAGCAAGGCTTGTGCACAAGTTCAATTTTGCATTACCAAAAGAAGAGGATTTGGACATGACTGAATGCAATGGGCTCAGTGTTCGTAGGATATTACCTTTGCTTGCGGTGGCTACTCCATGGTCTAGCTAGTGGTTGATAATTTTACGATATGAAATAAGTGTTGGTTTGCTTCCTTTGTGGGTGCTTTTCACATCTCTGTTATGTTGTTGTTTGCAAGATTTCTTCTTTTTTTTTCTTTTTACATCAAGCTATTCTACACTTAAAGAACTAAAATGTGTTACTTGATTGCTACACAAAGAAATCATCTTGTCGTTTGATATATTTAACTATCCAACTAAAGCTTTCACAGGTTTAGGAACTTAGGATATAGTAACTGATTGCAAAACTAGCCTTGTATTTTGAAGTGTTCAATTAATATTACAGAGCCATAGAGGTAGAATTTTGTTGGAATAATCAAAATTTGTGGTAGATATATTTCTACTAATCAAAGTGGAAGATTATTTATGTATGTTTTCTTGTACAGATGAGTCTTAAATAGGAGATAAACAATTACTTATATTGAAAAATTGTAACTTAAACTTTAGGTAGGAATTAAATGGAAGAAAGTAAATGAGGAGAAGAAATAAAATGTCTCAGACCTGTCCTTTTATTTTCTATTTTTCGAAGGTGTTTGTGTTATAGTTCATAAAAATTTTGAAGAATTATTTTACTAATTTAATTTTTAACTTTGTTGATTTTTATTTTTAGTATAATACGATTATTCATATCAAGTACGATGTTGGACCTACGATTTTTATTTTTAGTATAATGTTGGTTTAAACATCTTTAATGAGTCAGTGCCCATGAGTTCAAATCTCACTTGCAATAATTTTTTCCCTTTTTAAAAAGAGTTTTTGTTGTTTAATTTTTGGACCCTCTTCAAAAAAATTCTGACTCCGCCACTGGCCGTCTCATTTACAATCATTCATTTATATAAATAGTTGTATCATAATATTTGTCATTTTATAAAATTTATGCATAAATTACCATGGTTTTTCTGTTATATCTTGATAGAATAGTTAACTAATCTTAAAAATGTATTCATCATTATTATAAAGTTGACTTAAGAAAACATTAAATAAGGATGAAAACATAAAGTTACATATTTTCTTAATGCAAGTGTAAAGTAAAAATGTGATACATAAAATAGAACGAAGGGAATATTTAATAAATAGATAAAAGCGCGTGCAATTTTTTTCCTGATATTTGAATCACAAGTATCTAATTAAAGCACTTTATTAAGTTTTAGGTTATTCAATTAAAACATATTTTAATTTGAGTATCTAAATTGAAAATCTTTCTAAGTTTAAGAGGGGGGTATTAAGTCTAGTTACTATCTCAAAAGGTCACTCAACTTCGAAAAATTATTTTGTAAAGTCATTAAATATTATCTTATACCAATAAAAATTTTAGTTAAGTCATTAAAATTTATTTTGTATCACTCAAACTCTTAATTTTTGCTCCGCCTCTAGACCTACGCAAATAAATCATGTCCAAGTAAAGTTTTGCCAGGTTTAGTTGGGATATAAGTGATTGCAAAAGAAGCTTGTCTTTTTCATTTTCCATTTCAACAAACAGAGAGTTGGGGAGCGAGAGAATTCTAATAATATTTGGCGTACCTACAAAATATATCTATTCAATTATTTAATATCTCTGTCCTTGTATATAGTTGGAAATAATATCTCAATGAATCATTCAAACTATAGATATTTTATTTACTTACAAAGTTACTTAACCTATTTAATCTTTTTTTTCAAAAACAGTTATTGACATGTAATTTTTATTTATAACAAAAAATTTTAAAAATAAAAACGGGTTAGTTATGATCGGTATACATGGATCAGTCATTTAAATGATGTTTATAAAAAAATTAAATTTTAAGAAAAATTCCGTATCAACAAATTTTATTTAAAAAATAATTAAATAGATTGAGTGACTTTGAAAGTAAAACACCTATAGTTAAATGACTTTTTCTGAAAACTGTTCACAATTGAGTGGGTTTTAAGCTAAAAATCTAAGTTAAGAGACTTTTTGTGAAAATAGTCTATAATTAAATGTTAAAGATCAAAATCAAATGACTATGATAAAGACCTTATAGTTGAGTGATCATACGAGATATTATTAATATGTAGTTATTTCCCATCGGAACCTATCACGTGGTCAATACTTCCAAAACTTGACATTTTTTCTTCTTTTTTTTTCCAATCCAAAAGCTACATACTTCATTATTACCCAATAATTTCTATTAATTCTAACTCAAACAACTATATAACTTCTAATATCCGGACAAGCATAAAATACAATTATTAGGCTTAGGTTAACTTTTTTCTTCTTTTTACCTGACCGAAGCGTCATTGTTTCTCTAGATTTGGCGACCTAACTTTTCTTTGGTCGTGTGCAGAAGGTCGTAGAAACGGTAATGAGTTATTGTATGACAAAAGGAATTA
This sequence comes from Solanum lycopersicoides, assembly GCA_022817965.1. Classification (NCBI taxonomy): domain Eukaryota; kingdom Viridiplantae; phylum Streptophyta; class Magnoliopsida; order Solanales; family Solanaceae; genus Solanum; species Solanum lycopersicoides. The sequence continues at coordinate 75,323,756 of CM040620.1, forward strand.
TTATGGGAAAATTTCATAAATAACTATGGTATGAAACTTAATGGGCTTCCTTAACTAGTGTTTACCTATTTACGCAACATAACTATAGGTTAAATAGCTAAAACATATCTCATTTTTATATTTCAATTTTTTAATTAATTATACAAAATGGTGTTAGAATTTAGTCAACTAAATATACGGCAATTTTGTGATATGATTATGGAAAATGATTTCTTAATTAAAGCTTATTGAATCTAATTAAGATACCTTACCAAATAAGTCTTCTTCTTCAAATAAAATCTCTCAATTAACAAAATCAAAATTCAAAATTCAAAAATTTCAAATTCTCCCTTCTAATTGTGTATATCCAAATCAATTTCAATTTCGAATTGAACGTCTCATATTTCTCTATAATAGTTTGAATTGTACAGTTATGAATCAATAACAAAATATTAATTTTAAGCATATTAGCATTATATATGAAGTAGTTGATTGATTTGTATAGTTCACTACTTCACGATTATGATGAAAATGCATAGTAATTTTTATGTGATAATTGTATATGTATATAATTAGTATAGATTTGCAGATTAAATTTATTTTTGTGTTTATGAATTTGTATATGTTTCTAAAAGTATTGTATATTATATAGTTTACATATAATTTGTTGTATATTTTAAGACAGAAATTTGTATATTTGAAGGATATTCGTATTGACTTATATCAATATGTATATGTGAATAATATTTGTGTTTGACTTGTATCAATATGTATATGTGAATAATATTTGTATTTGACTTATATCAATATGTATATGTCGTGGACTGATTTGCATGTTAGATAATTTCTAGATTTAATTTTGTACAATTGTTGACTTATACATTTGTGTCTTGATATCATGTAATATGTACAACTAAGGCATATAATGCATACAATTAAATGCTTGTATACAAATTTGTATTTGACTTGTATCAATATGTATATGTGAATAATATTTGTATTTGACTTATATCAGTATGTTTCTAAACGTTTTGTATATTATATAGTTTGTATACAATTTGTTGTATATTTTAAGACAAAAGATTGTATATTTGAATAATATTCGTATTAACTTAATCAATATGTATATGTGAATAATATTTGTATTTCATGACTTGTATTAATATGTATATGTGATTAATATTTGTATTTGACTTATATCAATATGTATATGATGTGGACTGATTTGTATGTTAGATAATTACTGTATTTGATTTGTAGAATTGTGGACTTATACATTTGTGTCTTGATATCATGTAATATGTACAACTAAGGCATATAATGCATACAACTAAATTCTTGTATACAAACAACCTATTTGAACTTAAATATACATATATAAATAACGTAAAAAGAAAAATACCTCCACATCTTCATTCTCTTGTTTGTTATTAATTATGTAACATATACAATTAACTAACAGTACAACCAATTTATTATCTCATATACAACTTAAATCGTATATATACAAATCGAGAAAACTAAAACAAGGCTATACCTCAAAATCTTTTGCTTCTAGAAGATGTTTCTTGTACTCTTTTTTTCCAAGAATCATCAAGTTAGAATTATTAACTCTTTTTTTTCTCCTTTTTTTCTTTGGAGCTTTTAACACATATTTGTTGTATCCTGATGAGGTTATTACGAAACTTAAATCTAGTCTCCTTCTCTCCTATATTTGAATCAATAGTTTTAGATTTGACAATCAAACCTGCAATTCCTTCAAAATCTTGAGTTAATCCAACAAAAAAGATGGAGATTGTTTCCCCATATTAGAGCGATGGGGATTGTTCCACCATGATTAGAACGATAGAATGGCGGAATCAAACAGATTCAAGATTTTTCCTATGAAACATGAAAAAAATTGGGAAAACTGAAAGTTATACAAATAAAAAAAATTGAAAAAACGATGAAAGTTAAAAATAAAAAGAGATTAATTCAAAATTTGAATTTTCAATTAGTTGAGAGATTTATGGGGTAATGAGCGGATTAAGGAGATAATCAGTGAGTTGGTTAGAGAAATGTCATTAATATATTTGTATAAAAAAGAAGATATTGGAATTCTACACGGTTTCATACAAATATGTGGACCCACATAACCATTTTCTTAAACAATACCCATTTTCTATAATTAATTGGAACTATAGTCATATAACATAAATAAGTAGTAAATGTTAGTTTAGTTATATAATGGAAAAATTACATGAGTTTATACATTTTAATAAATAATTACTAATTTTAGCAATACTTTTTATTTATTATCATTTATAACAATAATATGCAATATGTATTAAAAGTGAATTATACTTGTTTTTTAAAATATATTATGTTTGTTTGGTAAAAATTTGACACATTGTATTATAAGTGTATTAAAATGTGTGATGAATGAATTATCTATCATTAAAATTTGTATTATATGTGAATAAAAACTTATTCTTTGTAATATGAATTAAACTTGTATTATAAATGAATTAAAAGTGATCAAGTGAAAAAGAAATATTATTGCTATAAATGGTAAATATTTTTTTATTATAGTATATTTATGTAAGTTTCCCTATAATAATTATCCCAATTATTAACCCTTCTAATTCATTTCAATACATGGCCAAATGGTAAAATGGACTTGGCACCTTAACTACTAATTACATTAATTATTCAGTAAATATTAGCTAACTACACACTCATGTTATCGAATAGATCAAATTTTCTATTTAAAATTTTATGGGAAGAGTCAAAATAGTTTGAGTGCTCAAAACGACCTAGCGAATCATTATAAAAATCTTTAGTTAAGTCATTAAGATTTATTTTGTAACTCAAACTCTTAATTTTAACTCGCCTATGAGCCTACACTAATAAATCATGTCCAAGTAAAGTTTTGCCAGGTTTAGTTGGAATATAAGTGATTGCAAAAGAAGCTTGTCTTTTTCATTTTCCTTTTCAACAAACAGACAGTGGGGGTGGGGGACTGAGAGAATTCTAACAATATTGGACCAACGTACGAAATATCTCTATCAATTATTTAATATCACTGTCCTTGTATGTAGTTGAAAATAATATCTCAATGAATCATTTAACTTATTTTATTTACTTTACTTTAACCTATATAATCAACTTTTTTCAATAAAATATAATTTTTAAATTTTAAAAAATAAAAACAGGTTAGCTATGATCGATATATACGGATCGGATCAATCATTTAAATGATGTTTATTTTGTTTTTTAAAATTTAAATTTTAAGAAAAATTCCATATCAACAAATTTATTAAAAAACTAATTAAATAGGTTGAGTGATTTTTGAAAGTAAAACACCTATAGTTGAATGTCTTTTTGTTAAAAATGTTCATAATTGAGTGACTTTTAAGTTAAAAATAAAAGTTAAAGAGACATTTTGTGAAAATAGTCTATAATTAAATGTTAACATCAAAATGTTTGACTATGATAAAGACCTTATAGTTGAGTGACCATACGGGATATTACTGATATGTAGTTTGAGCAAAATTGGTTTTAACCCATTTAAATAAATTTGTTTTTACAAAAAAATAATTTACCCCTCCCTACAGCCCCCCGCGACCTTCCACCAACCTACCACAAAAAAAATTATTTTCGAAAAAAAATAATAATCTGTTTTTAAAAAATAAAAATAAAATTACCCTCTTGACAATTCTATTGATTGAATGACATAAAAGATAACGCTATCCAACTGTAACCACGTAACTGAGTCCTAATATCTTTGGTTTGTACTCAACACTCCTTACTTTCTAAAACAAAAATGGAGTATTTTCTTCTTGTTGCTCTGCTTGCCTTCATTTACTTTCTTCATCAGTGCTTATTTAGCCCTTCAAACACCAAAACGAAGTTATCACCACCATCTCCAACAAAGCTTCCAATCATTGGCAATCTCCATCAACTTGGATCGCTTCCTCATCGTTCTCTCCAGAAACTATCCAAAAAATATGGTCCAGTCATGCTACTTCATTTTGGCAGTAAGCCAGTAATTATTGCTTCCTCTGTCAATGCTGCTCGGGATATCATGAAAACTCATGATCTCGTTTGGTCAAATAGACCTAAATCTAGCATGGCTGATGGACTCTTTTATGGATCCAAAGACGTGGCCTTTAGTCCGTATGGTGAATACTGGAGACAAATTAGAAGTGTGATGGTGCTTCACCTTCTCAGCAATAAAAGAGTCCAATCTTATCGTCATGTAAGAGAAGAAGAAACATCAGACATGATTGATAAAATCAGGCAACAGTGTGATTCAGTGATAGATTTGAGAGACGTTTTTAGTAGTCTAACTAATAACATAATCAGCAGAGTGAATATAGGAAGGACATACAATGAAGGGGAAAGTGGAATAGCAGTTAAGAATCTATTAGAAGAAACTCTTACACTTGCAGGTACTTTTTTCATTGGGGATTATATTCCGTGGCTTAAATGGGTCAATAAAATTAAAGGTCTGGACAGTAGAGTAAATGAAGTAGCAAAAGATTTGGATGTATTTCTAGAGAGCGTCATTGAAGAACGGAATAAGAAAGCAGAATGCAGTGCGGGTGAAGCTAAAGATTTCTTGGCCGTTTTGCTAGAAATTCAGGATGGAAAGGAAACTGGTTTTCCTCTTCAAAGAGATTCATTGAAAGCTACCCTTTTGGTAAATTTTCACTCCTTGGTGTTTTCTTGTTTTACTTTTTCTTTTAGTTTGAATATAATTTATACTATTAATTAATACTCCCTCCGTTTCAAAAAGAATGTTTCTATTTCTTTTTTAGTTTCTTTAAAAAAGAATGACCCATTTCCTTTTTTGGCAACACTTTGACTTTAACTTTCCATATGAAATGTTTAAAACCACAAGATTAAAGGGCATTTTGGTACATTTGACATAACTTTAATTTAGAACCACAAGATTAAAAAGTCTTCTTTCTTTTCTTAAACTCCGTTCCAAGTCAAACTAAACCATTCATATATTACTTAGTGTTTGAATATAATTCATCCATTTGACGGTTGGTGTTCCTTTATAATGCATAGGATGCATTTGTTGCCGGCACAGATACAACGTATACAGTTTTGGAGTGGACAATGACAGAGCTTTTGAGGCATCCAAGAATTCTGAAAAAGTTAGAGGATGAAGTGCGAGAATTAGGGCAAGGGAAAACAGAGATAACAGAGGATGACTTGGGAAATATGCACTATCTTAAAGCAGTGATCAAAGAGTCCCTCAGGCTTCATGCACCAGCTCCACTTCTAGTTGCTCGAGAATCAATGGAAGAAGTAAAATTACTTGATTATGACATACCTGCTAATACTCAAGTGTTAATTAATGCTTGGGCAATCGGTAGAGACCCGTTGTTATGGGATAATCCAGAGGAATTTCGGCCTGAGAGGTTCTTGAATAGTAATATTGATGTAAAAGGATTAAACTTTGAGTTGATTCCGTTTGGAGCTGGCAGAAGGGGCTGCCCAGGAATCCCTTTTGCTATTGTGATAATTGAGTTAGCATTAGCAAACCTGGTGTATAAATTCAATTTTGCATTACCAAAAGGGATAAAAGGGGAGGATTTGGACATGACTGAATGCAATGGGATTGCTGTTCGTAGGAAATCACCTTTGCTTGTGGTGGCTACTCCAACTCCATGGTCTTAGTTAATATTTTCACAATAAATATGTGTACTAGTCTATAAAGTTGTTGGGTATTTCTTTTATGTTCTTGTATTCAAAATTTCCTGTTTTAACATGTTTTCTGTGGATAATCCCTACTATTAATATTCCAAAAACATGAAGCTGGATGTGTTACTTGTTGACGTTTGATATTTCACCATACAACTAAAACTTTTCTATATTTCGATGGTAAGTATATAATTGATGAAACCTTTGTATATCAATTTGACAGTGTGTGTGTTTCTTCCCCTCAACAAATTGTGATATAATTGACGTGTAATTTGGACATAGATGTAAAATTCTGTTGAAATAACTATTTTCAATTGATGAATTCAAAGTGCAAATTTTGCGCCATCCCATTCAAAGAAAAAAGGAAAAAAAAGAAAAAAAGAAGAATAAGTCGGGAAATAAGGGAGGGAAAAAGGCACGTGCTAAAAATACTTGGCTGTCGACAAGTATGATTGGACAAAGTGAGTAGTGACATTTAATAATATAAATAAATGATGTAAATTTTGGACTTTTAAGATTTTTTAAAATCAAAGTAAAAAGATAACTTCTCAAGCTTGAACCCTTTGATTAAAAATGAAGGGTTATTTATCATTACAATACATTCTTTTTTTAGTGTTGCCAAACCTATTTGATTGATTATTTCATTAAAATTTGTTATGAAATTTTTATTCAAAATCAAAATTGTAAAAAGTACTAGTAATTTATTCAAGTAACAAATTATTGATATATAATTTTTTTTAAAATAATGGTCTAGAAAACCTAAATAAAGAGAGACATATGTATGTAATATTCCGTAATTGGTTAAAGAAATCCTAAATTCTAAAGCGATTCCTAAAGCTGAATATGTAAAATCTAATATAAAATGGATTTAGATTATTAGTAGTTTTTAGGTTTTCCAATAAAATATTATTGCGTAAAATAAATTCTACATCTAATGACTTTGCATTTCAATTCAATTCTCTATTTTACTCTCGGAAAAAGAATATTTTTCTCTCTTCTCAATATTATATTATTATTTTTGTTTCATTCTTATTTTCTTATTTCATAATATATATCCTTTCTTCTTTTTTTACCCAAATAATTACATTATATAATTTTTTCATAATATAAATCCATTCTTTCTTTTACCCAATTAATTAATTTATATAATTTTTTCATGATATAAATCTTTTCTTTCTTTTACCCAAATAATTACTTTATTTAATTTTCATGTGATATGAAATTTTATTTTTTTCAAATTTTTAATATAGAATTATATTTTATTTCAAATTTTTATATAACATAAATTGCAATAAAATATTAAATAATATATAAATTAATGAACAAATTCAAATAAAAGTGAAATACAATTGCATAAACACTCAACCTTCAAAATTATTTCGTTGCTCCATAAATGTTTTATTAATGCATTATGGAGTTCAAAATGAGTATTTTTGTCCTTATTTTTTTTATTTCTAGCTAAAAATTGTTCAAATCGGAGATTTTCATCTACCATTATATCCTAAATTTATTTCCGAATAGTGCAAAATTTGAAAACGACCTACCGAATTACTAAATTATTAGTGTCATAAATTAATTATTATATTATGTATTGTATTGTGTTTTATCTTGAATTATTATGTTATGTATTGTGTTTTAAAATTAAATTTTTTATCTTATCATTTTAATTTTTTGCATTCTTTATAATAAAAATTAATAATAAAATAAAATTATATTACTGACGAAAATTAGGAAAAAATCAAAATATTTTAATTCGGGATGAAAATAGTATATATTAAATAATATATTTTCTAAAATATTATATTACATCTAAAAAAAATTATGAATATTAGATATTTAATTAATGACATGATATGTTAATTAGAAAATAATAAAAATAATAATAAGATATTGAAAAAGTGAAATAGAGAGTTTAACATAAAAAGGGGTTGGAGTACCCATTCTCTATTTTCTCTCCAAATATAAAGAATAAAGAGTAAAATAGAGATGGATTGAAGATGGTCTTAGCTCACCTAATTTGTGTTATAGTCCATATAAATTTAATATAATTTTTTTAGTATTTCAAGTTTTAACTTTGTTGATTTTTACTTTTAACCTAACATGATTATTGATGATTTTTATATAGGAAATTTTGCAAACATATGCCGAGGAACACAAGTATGTAATCACGTTGAATATTTTTTTCTAGATAGAATATCTAAATTAACATTTATAGGATATGAGGTGTTTAATTGGAACATGATTAATTATCGTGAAATTAGTTATTCTGATATTCGAGTAAGTGACATTACTCGGATCAAACCAAGATATCCAGAAGATGAAATGAGAAAAGAAGAAGGTGATGAAATGAAAAATGAAGATGTCCCAAGTTGATTATGTTCCAAATAAGACACATGGAACATTGATGGACGTTGATAATATATGCACTGGACATAATCTATACCATACAAATTAAATCCACTTACAGCCAAACAAGAGCACGTGACATGCACAAAGAGGAATATAATTAGCTATCATTTTATTAGACAACTGTAAATAATATATTCCTTTCTATTTATTTTTGTACATAGATATGTTTGTATATATAGGAGTTTTCTGTAAATAAGAATACTACAAGTAATTCTTCCACATTTTCGTCAACATTTTCTTCCTTTATCTGAGATAATTTATTGTATCATGGATAAGAGATAACTTATCTCATCACTATGATAGAAATGGTCAAAAAAGTTATTCCAAACTTGATAACCAAATAAGACACCACAAGTTTATTTCTTATCTCATATCTATTTATTTTAACGCGTCTAGATTGAATATCTTGAGAAGATTTTCAAGGTAGCCAAAATTGAGAGTTCTATTAATTGAACGACAAAAAAGATAAGGCAGTCCAACTTAATCACACAACTTGTCTTACATTAGAGATAACTGAGTCCAAATACTCTTGACTTGTACTCGATACTTGTTAATTTGTAAAACAAAAATGGAGTATTTTCTTCTTCTTCCTCTGCTTGCCTTCATTTACTTTCTTCATCAGTGCTTCTTTAGCCCTTCAAACACCAAAAAGAAGTTATCACCACCATCTCCAACAAAGCTTCCAATCATTGGCAATCTCCATCAACTTGGATCGCTTCCTCATCGTTCTCTCCATAAACTATCGAAAAAATATGGTCCACTCATGCTACTTCACTTTGGCAGTAAGCCAGTTCTTATTGCTTCCTCTGTCAATGCTGCTCGCGATATCATGAAAACTCACGATCTCGTTTGGTCAAATAGACCTAAATCTAGCATGGCTGATGGACTCTTTTATGGATCCAAAGACGTGGCCTTTAGTCCGTATGGTGAATATTGGAGACAAATTAGAAGCGTTACGGTGCTTCACCTTCTCAGCAACAAAAGAGTCCAATCTTATCGTCATGTGAGAGAAGAAGAAATATCAAACATGATTGATAAAATTAGGCAACAGTGTGATTCAGTGATAGACATGAGAGATGTTTTAAGTTGTATGACTAATAATATAATCAGTAGAGTGGCCATAGGAAGGACATACAATGAAGGGGAAAGTGGAATAGCTGTTAAGGGTCTCATAGAAGAAACTCTTATACTTGCAGGTACTTTTAACATTGGGGATTATATTCCATGGCTTAAATGGCTCAATAAAATCAATGGTCTGGACAGCAGAGTGAAGAAAGTAGCTAAAGGTTTGGATGCATTTATGGAGAGCCTGATTGAAGAACGCGTAATTAGGAACAAGAAAGGAGAATACAGTGCGGGTGAAGCTAAAGATTTTGTGGACGTTTTACTGGAAATTCAGAATGGAAAGGAGACTGGTTTTCAACTTCAAAGAGATACATTGAAAGCTCTCCTTTTGGTAAATTTTCCCTCTTTAGTGCGTGTCTTGTTTTATTTTTTCTTTTAAGCATTTAATTTGAATATAATTCATCCCAATTTGTGTTTCTTTATAATGCATAGGATGCATTTGTTGCTGGCACAGATTCAACGTATACAGTTTTGGAGTGGACAATGACAGAGCTTTTGAGGCATCCAAGAATTCTGAAAAAATTAGAGGATGAAGTGCGAGAATTAGGGCAAGGGAAAACAGAGATAACAGAGGATGACTTGGGAAATATGCACTATCTTAAAGCAGTGATCAAAGAGTCCCTCAGGCTTCATGCACCAGTTCCACTTCTAGTTGCTCGAGAATCGATGGAAGAAGTAAAATTATTAGACTATGACATACCTGCTAAAACTGAAGTCCTTATTAATGCTTGGGCAATCGGCAGAGACCCATTATCATGGGATGATCCAGAGGAGTACATGCCAGAAAGGTTCTTGAGTAGTGATATTGATGTAAAAGGATTACACTTTGAGTTGATTCCGTTTGGAGCTGGTAGAAGGGGCTGCCCAGGAATTCCTTTTGCTATTATGGTGAATGAGTTAGCATTAGCGAACCTGGTGTATAAATTCAATTTTGCATTACCAAAAGGGATAAAAGGGGAGGATTTGGACATGGCTGAATGCAATGGGCTCGCTGTTCGTAGGAAGTTACCTTTGCTTGCGGTGGCTACTCCATGGTCTAGTTAATAATTTCTCCCTGTTTGGGTGTTTTATTATATGTTCTTGTATGCAAAATTTCCTTTTTTAACATGTTCCCTGGATAATATGCCAAACATACCAAACTATTCTACATGTATAACTTGCAAGACCAAAAGATGTGTTACTTATTGGTGTTTGATATTTAACCATCCAACTAAAACTTTTCCATATTTGGATGGTATATAATTGATTGCAAAAAGAAGCCTGGATACTTTCTGTGAATAGCTATAGAGGTAAAATTTGTAAGAATAGTAGAAGAAAATTATAATCAGTTCAGTGGTGAAGCTAGAAATCTTACAAAAGATGTCCAAATATTACATAAATAATTTTTTTTGATGACTGGATGCATTGAAAAAACTAAAATTGAACTACATAATACTAATATTATTATTTTTTTTACAAATAAATGTTTCAAAATTTTAAAAATCAAACTGCATAGCATTTATGTTTAATTTAATATAAAATGAACGAGACATGAATAATTGAAGCAGAATCAAATGAAATCATTTTCATGTTTCAAGTTTTTACTAATCTATAGTGATGAGTGATGACAACAATAACGAGACATGAATAATGGAAGCAGAATCAAATGAGGTGTTCTTTTGTTCCCTTTTAGCAACTTTATAGAAATAGTTTTGAATTTGTTTATTAACTTTAAATTAAATAATTACATTTAAGTTTTATTTCAATTTTTAATGACAAAAATAAAAAGTCAAATTCATTGAAAAATCAATTAGCTAATAAACCTAGATTTCTAATTAAAAATGTAATTTAATTAGCTTAGAAAATTAAAGAAATAAGTTAAATTTTCAATTAGCTACTAAACTTAGTAGTAAAATAAGAGAGCCAAGAGAGCCTCACGCCGTTGGGCCGTAGATTCTTGATGTGTTCAGAGTGTCCAATCTATTCAATTTTACCATTAGCATTTTATTTATAGATACGGTATAATTTTTCAATATCGTTAACTAAGATCGGAAGATTCAACTAGAGAAAGTTAGAATGAAGAATGTGTATTTTAGATGAGAGAACTTTGTTATGAAAGAAGACTCTTAAATTTTGATTTGTTTTGGGTTAATTAAAAATGACTAAGGCAACCCCTATTTATACTTGTATGAGATGATTCTAGATATTACAACATCTCGCCTATACTCTATACTCTATGATTTACTACAAATATCTAACTCTCTAGAATATCTAGATATTTCTTCAAGGCAACTTCTCTAGAATATCTAGATATTTCTTTAAGAGAGTTATTCTAAATACTACATTAGACTATTCTAAAAACTATACTAGAAATATCTTTGATATTTTAAAAATCATCATTTATCATTTTTCACAAAAATTTGTTCAAATAGCTATTCGAGGAGCAAATTTGGGGTCCATACCATTTGAAGAAAAAATAGAAAAATGAAGAAGAAAAAGTCAAAGATATAAGGGACGGGGAAAAGGTCACGTGCTAAAATTACTTGGCTAACAAATGTTCTTGACAAGTATTATGGGAGATCATTTATATCACTCATTATACTTTGGGATAAAAGATGTTCCCGATGTTATAATATCCTCAAAAATTAACACCCTAAATTTTTAGTGACATAGCAAGCCAAATGAGACTAATTCTTCCACTTAAGCGTTGCCAACTAGGATTCATTATAAAAAAATTAGACCTTTAGTGGCGACAAAAGTCAACACAAACGCCCAAAATATCGCCACTAAAGGTTTTCTTAACATTAAATTCTAATTTTGCATTTTTTCTTTATTGTTTTTTTAAAAAAACAAAAATGATATCGATTAAGGAGGAATTTGAAGACACTATATGTTTTGTTTTTATGTCATATGTAAATGTATAAAATGTACAATGATGCATTATGAAGTAGGAGATTTGAATCGAGAAGTAGTTTTGATGATTTTCGTAATAAGATTGGATGTTTTTAATATTGATAGTGCAATTTATTTATTTTAGAAAATGAGGTCACCACTAGAGATCAAGTTCTTTTTGTAGTGAATCCTAGTTGACAACGCTTAGGTGGAGGAATTATGCCCATGTGGCTTGTCACGTCACTAAAAATTTAGGTAGTTAACTCTTGAGGATATTTGTGGTTTCCTATGATAACGACGACATATTTTTTATCCCAAAATATAATGGAGGATATAAGTGATCTACTTCGCATACTTTAGGGGTATTTTTTTACCCTTTTCCAGATACATTTTGGACTTTTTAATCACATGCAAATTTTACGAGTAGTAAATATAATTTCTTTCCATGTAATAAGAAAAATGAACAATATTCCAATACAGTCATTTCATATGATTACTTTTTTGACATAGTTATAAATAATAATACTATCTGCGAAACATGTTGAAATACGAGAGTTGATCAATACACTTATTTCATATGACAAAAATTTCAACTAATTAAGTAGAGTATGGAGTAGCCAATGCTAGCAAAGGTGATTTTCTACGAATAGTGAGGCCAGTGCATTCAGTCATGTCCAATTTTTTTTCTTTTGGTAATGCTAAATTGAACTTGTGCACAATCCTTGCTAATGCTAGCTCAATTGCCACAATTGCGAAAACAGTTCCCGGGCAGCCCCTTCTGCCTGCTCCAAACGGTATCACCTCAAAGTTTAATCCTTTGATATCAATATTACTATTTAAGAATCTATCTGGCCGATAATCCTCTGGATCATCCCATGACAACGGGTCTCTTCCAATTGCCCAAGCATTAATAATGACTTGAGTTTTTGCAGGTATGTGATAGCCTAGTAATTTTACATCTTCCATTGATTCTCGAGGAACTAGCAGTGGAACCGGTGGATGAAGCCTGAAAGTCTCTTTGATCACTGCTTTTAGATACTGCATATTTCCTAAGTCATCCTCTGTTACCTCTGCTTTCCCTTGGGCTAATTCTCGCACTTCATTCTGTAATTTTTCCATGGCTCTTGGATGCATCAATAGCTCTGTAATAGTCCACTCCAAGGCTGTATATATAGTATCCGTGCCAGCAGAAAACGTATCCTATGCATAATGATATAATTAGAAAGAAACCAAACTAAGGGTGGATTGCGTTTTAACATTCATACATGATTGAGTTTTAATTACTCTTACCAAAATTAGAGCTTTCAATGAATCCCTTTGAAGAGGATTGCCAGTTTCATTTCCATTCTGAATATCCAACAAAACATCCACCAAGTCTTTAGCTTCATCAGCTCGATTTTCTCCTTTCTCGTTCCTAATAATGTGTTCTTCAATCACGAGCTCCAAAAATGTATCCAAATCTTTTGCCACTTTGTCCACTTTGGTGTCAAGACCGGTGATTCTATTGACCCATTCAAGCCATGGAATATAATCCCCTACATTAAAAGTACCTATAAGTTCCACAAACATATTTAGAGTGGCCTTAGCATCTATTCCACTTTGCTCATCATTATATTTCCTCCCTAAAGCCACGCGGCTAATTATATTATTAGTCATACAACTTAAAACATCTCTCAAGTCAATCACAGAATCACACTGTTGCCTAATTTTATCAATCATGTTTAATGTTTCTTCTTCTCTCACATGACGATATGATTGGACTCTTTTGTTGCTGAGAAGGTGAAGCACAGTTACACTTCTAATTTGTCTCCAGTATTCATCATACGGACTAAAAGACACGTCCTTGGAGTCATACAGGAGTCTATCAGCCATTTTACATTTAGGTCTGTTTGACCACACGAGATCGTTGGTTTTCATGATATCGCGAGCAGCATCAACAGAGGAAGCAACAATCACTGGCTTACTGCCAAAGTGAAGTAGCATGACTGCACCATATTTTTTGGATAGTTTATGGAGAGAACGGTGAGGATGCGATCCAAGCTGATGGAGATTGCCTATGATTGGAAGCTTTGTTGGAGATGGTAATAACTTATTTTGGTTATTGGAAGTTGTAAAGAAGCACTTATGAAGAAAGAAAATGAAAACAAACAGTGGAACAATAACAGAATACAAGGGAAAATCCATTTCTTTTTTTTGGCAGGAAAGAAATGTTGAATTTTGGAAACAATATATTTTTATCATCCTACCGTACCAAATGGAAAAGAAACGTCATTTTCATATACCGTTGGAGATGATTTTAATTCAGTAAAGCTTTACCACACAAACTCGAGAAACAATCGACCACAACTATATTATTTGCATTATTTCAAACAAAAGATAACCATTCCAACTTTAACCACAAATTTTGTTTCCAACTTTAAAGTTCACTCTACATATTCTTAAATAATTTAAACTCTCACACTTGCCTAAAATTTGGATTATTCATAGGATAGAATGGAACAATATTCAGCAATATCGACAATTGAAATTGCAGAACTTAAAACTCAACAAATGGAGAAAATATGAGGAGAAGATAAAAAAGAATTTTGTCTGCTTTTAAGAAGAAAAGGAATTTTGTTTTTCAATTTTTAGGACTCCCCCGGTTTTAAAAAAATTATCAAGTTTAACTTCGACTTAAAATTTAAGAAAATAAAAAAGACTATTTAATCTTGTGATTCTAAATTAAAATCATATTAAATGTATAAAAATATCTTTTAATCTTTGAACGAAATTAACAAAAGAAGTATGAGTTGTTTGGATTTACTTAAAAGTTGGTCAAATCTACTTGCAAATTATTTTTAGCTTTTGAAAGTGTTTAACAAACATTAAAATTAACTTTTAAAAAAAAAAAGTTAAAAACCAAAAGTAAATTTTTTCCTACTTTTTATTTTTCACTTAAAAGTCATTCAAATTTAAATTTGACTTTTTATTTTTCACTTAAATGATTTTTTAAGCGAATTCAAAGAGGCTCTAAGAAAATAAGGTACAAATAGAGGGGCACATCTGTTTCAAGTGCACTGTCAAGGCTTCTTTGGCAAGTTTTAGAGAAAATGATTAAAATGGTCCTTCGTGTATGAGGATTGTTTTACGTTGAGCCTTAATATATTTCATATGATCTGTATGGTCCTTAATGTATATGACATGATCATTTTAATCCTTTTAACCCTAAAACTAACAAAAAAAAAAAGTTTAGATTTAACATATTTGCTTTCTTTCACCATCATCAGCATAGATCCTTCCCTCAACTTCTTTCTTTTGCCATTTGAGTTCATCCTCTATATCCTCATATATGGAAAAAATAAAATAATAATATACACTACACCCATTTTCTCATCTTCATCTAAACAAAATTTTCATAAGCTTCCATTATAATACATAAAGAAGAAAAAGAAAATCAAAATCATTAAAGCAAATGTAAACTATAAGTAAATCAGATAAAAGACTCAATTCCTCCTTCTAGGAGATCACCATAAATTAGCTCTATTAAAATTGTAACTAGTTATTCTTTCTTGTCGAAG
The DNA here is from genome assembly GCA_022817965.1 of Solanum lycopersicoides. Lineage (NCBI taxonomy): Eukaryota > Viridiplantae > Streptophyta > Magnoliopsida > Solanales > Solanaceae > Solanum > Solanum lycopersicoides. The sequence continues at coordinate 75,339,394 of CM040620.1, forward strand.
CAATTTATGGGGAGAATATAGCTTTCTTTTGTTTTTATCTTTTTCGAAATTACAAATTTTTTCAAGGCATTTTTAATTCTATTTTTAAAATTGAAGGGTGAACAGACACATGTAGAAAACTAAAATCTTACAAAAATTCTTTTCAAATTTGAAGAAACTTTTTTGTGCATGAGAAGATTTTGACAGCAAAAATTGTAGAAGAAATGAAAAAAGAAAAAAGTTGGAGGAGAAGAAATGTGCAAGAAAGATGGAAGAAAAATTGGCCCAATTATGGGACCTATATTTAAGTTTTCATTTTTATGTTTTCAGTTAATTTTTTGGGGTAAGGACCAAAATAATGCTTTTTTATATTTTCTCCGTTTTAAAGAGAATGACTTAGTTTTCTTTTTTAGTCTGTTTAAAAAAAATATCTTTTTTCTTTTTTGACAACACTTTAACATTAACTTTCTACGTGACATGTTTAAGGCCATAAAATTAAAGGGCATTTTGGTACATTTAACATAACTTTAATTTAAAACCACAAGATTAAACAGTCTTCTTTCTTTTCTTAAATTATGTTCCAAGTCAAACTAGGTCAACAAGTTTCATTTAGACACTTTAACTAAGCGATGTTCATTTTAGACAAATCATGTAGGATCCTGTTATATTATTTTGACACTTCTATGATAATAAACAAAAACTGAAGGAGAATGTAATACATTCGTTGATGACGTGACAAACATCAATTAAAAATCATTTTTATCAAAAATATATATTTTAAAATCTATTTAGTAAATAAATAAAAATATTATTCTAAAAAAGTCTCTTTTTTCATTACACTCAAAATCTCTTTTGTGCTATTAATTTTTTTTATTCATTTCTTTTACTATTTTTCATAATTTTTTTTTTTAGTGTTGTTTTTTTGGGAAGAAAAGAGGGAGAGGAAGAAAGAAAAAGATAATAGATATGAAATATGGTTGTTGGTATCTATTTTTTCGACAAAAAACTGAGGGAGGCGATGGTAGATTTAGAAAAGTAATACAATGAAGAAGAAGAAAAATGACTTAAAATGAATTTGAATAAAAAGTTTGACCTCCATTAAAGGAGTTATAGCTTGACAAAACGGTGGGGGGTGGTGGGGGGTGGGTTGAAAAAAGGAGAAGAAGAAGAGAAAATAAAACAAAGGGCCGATTTTTTAACTACATAAAGAAATGGCTAAAGTAAGTCTTTCACGCACTATTGTTGAGTGTATCACACTCACTTTGGCATGTAAGTAACAAGTGTCAAAATGACACAACAGAACCCTACATGAGGTGTCTATAATGAATATCGCCTAGTTGAGGTATCAATTTTAGGAGGCCACAGATAGATTTGACCTTTTTTTTAAATGGAAGGAGTAATATATTAAGGATCAATATAAAACAATCCTCATACATGAAAGACCATTGATTATTTTCTTGCAATTTTTATATACCAACTGAATGTGGAAAAGCTCTAGGAAGTTGGATATAGAGTTACATATCGAACGGCAACACATGTTTTTGGACCAATATATTTAAGTGTAGAATAGCTTAAATTTTTGGCATATCAAATTATCAATGTTATCTATTGAACCTGTTAAAATAAGGAATCTTGCATTTTAGAAGAAAAAAGAAATATACGGAACACCTAAAAAAAGAAGTCAACGATTACACTTATTAAATACTGTGAATTGTGAAATTTTTAACCTTTAGTAGTTTCGTACTAAGTAGAGCATGGAGTTGCCACTGCTAGTAAAGGTGATTTCCTACGAATAGTGAGGCCAGTGCATTCAGTCATGTCCAAATCTTCTTCGTTTGGTAATGAGAAATTGAACTTGTGCACAATCTTTGCTAATGCTACCTCAATTACCATGATAGCAAAAGTTATTCCTGGACAACCCCTTCTGCCAGCTCCAAATGGAATCAACTCAAAGTTTAGTCCTCTGAAATCAATATCATTATTCAAAAATCTCTCAGGTCGGTAATCCTCTGGATCATCCCACGATGATGGGTCTCTTCCAATTGCCCATGCATTAATAAAGACTTGAGTTTTAGCAGGTATGTCATAGTCTAGTAATTTTACGTCTTCCATTGATTCATGAGGAACTAGTAGTGGAAACGGCGGATGAAGCCGAAGTGTCTCTTTGATCACTGCTTTAAGATACTGCATACTTCCTAAGTCGTACTCTGTTACCTCTGCTTTTCCATGGGCTAATCCTCGCACTTCATTCTGTAATTTTTTCATGGCTCTTGGATGCATCAAAAGCTCTGTCATTATCCACTCTAAAGTTGTAGATATTGAATCCGTACCAGCAGTAAATGAGTCCTTTGCATTAAGAAAAACACATGCTTATATATATCAGTACGAATATTCTTAAATAAAATAAAATTATAACAAGACAAGTCAAGGATGGAATAAGTAATAGTTGTAAGAGAGATACCAAAAGGACAGATTTCAATGAATCTGTTTGAAGAGGAAAACCAGTTTCCTTTCCATCCTGAATTTCTAGCAAAACGCCCAAGAAATCTTTAGCTTCACCCGCACTGCATTCTGCTTTCTTATTCCGTTCTTCAATGACGCTCTCTAGAAATGCATCCAAATCTTTTGCTACTTCCTTTACTCTACTGTCCAGACCTTTAATTTTATCGACCCATTTAAGCCACGGGATTTAATCCCCAATGAAAAAAGTACCTGCAAGTATAAGAAGCTCTTCTAGAAGAGCCTTAACAGGTCTTCCACTTTTCCCTTCATTGTATGTCCTTCCTATATTCACTCTACTGATTATATTATTAGTCATACAACTTAAAACATCTCCCAAGTCTATCACTGAATTTGAAGAATCACACTCTTGCCTGATTTTTTCAATCATGTTCGATGTTTCTTCTTTCTTATCGATAAGATTGGATCTTTTATTGCTTGAAGCACGGCGATGCTTCTAATTTGTTCAATATTCACCATCCTTTATGGAGATCAACGGTGAGGATGAGACCAACTGAAGTGCAAATTCCCTATGATTGGGAGCTTTCTTGGAGATGGTGGTAATTTTTTGTTATTATTGGAAGTAGTAAAGAAGAACCTATGCAGAAAGAAAATGAAAACAAACAGAGGAACAATAACAGAATACCATAGGAACTCCATATTCTTATTTAGCAATTAGGAGATTTTGGGAATTGATTAGAGATATATGTAATGTCTTCTCATGTTAATAAAAGCTTCACCACATAAATTAAATACATAATATATAAATATGACCCTTAACTTGGCCTCAACGGACAATTATGTCCTCCAACTTTGAGTGCGCACAAGTAGACACTTAAACTTGTTTAAAATCGAATAAGTAGACACACGTATCCTACATGACATAAGGCACATAAGATGTCATGTATGTTACAAAATTGCCATGTAGGGCGTCATGTAGGACGATTATGTCCATTTGTTCAATTTTATACAAGTTTAAGTGTCTACTTGTGCAGGGGCGGACCCACAGAGGGTCAAGTGGGTTCAAATGAACCCACTTCGTTGAAAAATAACACCGTATATATATATGTATATTTGATCAGTTTTTAAAATTTTTATATATATATATATTAACTTTTGACCCACTAACACAAATGTGACCCTTGTCCTATTGGTGAAAAGGGCTTAATTTTCCCAGCCTACCCAGGTTTGAATATCCATTACCACATTTTGGTTTTATTTATTATATATTAAACCCACTTTGTGAAAATCCTGGGTACGTCACTGTACTTGTGCACACTCAAAGTTAAAGGTTATAATTGTCAACTGACGCTAAGTTAATGGTCATTCTTATGTATTATGCCTAAATTAAAGGAGACAATCACCACATAACAACTTTTTTTTTTCTTGGTTAATTACTACTTGTTGTTTCCTTGGACCATTATTTGATAGTGTCATGGGGCATATAGTAATTTGCTTTTGAAGCTGATTTGAAGTTTGGTGATTTAATAAACTTTGGAATCTTACAAGAGAAGTTGAATAAGTTTGGAGCTAATATTGATGATTTAACAAACTTTCGAATCTAACAACGCGCCTGGTCGAGGAAAGACTGCGTACGTGAAAAAAGACAAAGATAGCTATCTAAAAGTTGCCACAACTGCCAACTCTGTTGTGGCTGGTGCATGTCTTATCATAGCAGCATGCTCAGTCAATGGCTTTGCCCAAAGGGTTTGTGTCCATTTCATACTAGTATTCTTCTCAAATGACCTGATGGAGTGCTGAAGCGTCTGTATTTTTTAGCTTTGTGTCTTGTATTCTTATATTGTAAATCTGTTCTTAAGTTATAAAAGATGGTAGATCGGTTGCTTGTCTAAGTCTTTAGGTTGAATCGGATTTACTACAGTTAGTTACTCAAATCATTTATGTTTTAGTCAAGCCTTTTTACATCATTGTTTTGTTATCCTTTTTGGTAGAGTTGCCTAGGAGAGTGAACTAGAGTTAGTTGATGTGGGTGCAATAGAGTTGTTGCTTGTTTATGGTCCTCTCTTTGAGATCTGAGTTAGTAGCTAGAGTTAGTCTTGTTGGGTTCTTGAAGTCTAGATCAACTCGACTTAGCTGGTTAAGTTAGAGTTATTGATTAGTTTCCTTTATAGTAGAGCTGCTACAACAAGGGGGAATGGATTAAGGGGTCGTTTGGTATTATATAAGTTGCTTTTATTCATGTATAAAAAGTTGTACTCCCTCGGTTTCACAAAAAATGGTCTAGTTTAACTTGACACGGAGTTTAAGAAAATAAAGAAGACTTTTAATTATGTGATCCTAAAATAAAGTTATGTTAAATGTACAAAATTGCCCTTTAATCTTGTGCCTTAAACATGCCACGTGGAAAGTTATTACCAAAAAAAGAAAGAGGTCATTCTTTTTAAACAGACTAAAAAGGAAAGGAGAGATCATTATTTTTTAAACGGAAGGAGTATCAGTTTTACTATGTTTGCTAGAAGTTTTGTATTAGGTGGAAAAGTCAATATAACTTATACCATGTTTGGTTGGCAGAATTCTAAATATTGTAGGGATAAGGCATAAGTACCGCCTAGACTGTACAGACATCTCAGAGACATACCTTAACTAAACTAAGGTCCTATTACCCCCTGAGCTTATTTTTTCTTTTAATTTTGTACACCTTTTGTATTACTTAGCACACTCGTCACTCCACACAATTGAGACGCATGAGAGATACTTGGATGTCACATAAGCTAAAAAGGTGCACAAATTTTTTATAAAAATGGGTTAGGGGGTTAATAGGACCTTACTTTAGTTAAGGTGTGTCTATGAGATTTCAGTCATAGTATAGGGGGGTACTTGTATATTTTTCCAATATTGTATAAAAGTTATTCATGTATTTATTTTAAACGATATTTGGTTGTGTTTTTTATAGTCCTATATAATTAATACCAACATAACTTATAAGGGAATCTATGTATAAGTTTCCATCATAAGTTATGCAGGGTAAAAGGTGGAATAAGTTGGCAGAAATTAACTATACATGTATTAAAAAACTAAATTACACATATACTTGTATTGGTCTATTTTTAATTATTATTTTTTTTGAAAACTTTACCTAACTATAATATTTTCCTAACTTTTTTTACTAGACAAACTCTTTCTTTTTTCTTTTTTCATTTGAATTCCAAATGTAATATTATTAATATTACAAATTGAATTATATATATTTTGCTAGCACATATGTTAATCATATATTAGCGTTATATATCCTTAAATATATTCCACTTATTTAATTAATATATATTATTATTTCATTTAGGATGTAAATTTATACCTAATTCATATATTTGGTATATTAAAAAAGTATAATCAATATATACAACATATTGATATAATATCTACATTATATAATATATAATATTATAATATACTTGAAATATATTAATAGTATTTTATTTTTATAAGTTATAAACATAAAAAAAAAAAACGAAAAAATAGCAGTTTCAATTAAGTTTAGAGGAAGAATTTATTTTCTTTACTTTTTATTCAAAAAGGGGGAGAATTTATACTATTTGGTTACTTTTTTATTTGTAATAATATATATCAATTCACAAAATTCAATATTTAATAGTAAATAATTTATTTATTGTGATCTTTACATAACTAAATAATACATAACTAAACAATGCATAACTAATACATGCGTAACTCTAACCAGTAACCAAACGATCCCTACGAGTTTAATTCCCAGGTTACAAGAAGTTGTAATATGAAGTTGTGCTTTGTTTGAGTGAAATGAAGTTTGAATTGAAATTTTGTGAGTTCAGATTGTGATTTTCACCTCCCTTAAGCAAGGGGTTTCAACGTAAAATCCTTGTGCTTGATTGACTTTGAGTTATTTATTTTCTGCACTATTATTCTATCGAGGGACCTGATCCAGTGATCACTAGTGGACACATATATTCTATCATAAATTTTATGCAAGCTTTACTAGTATTCCTCCACTAGTTAATTTGTGCGGTCACAAAATAATGCCAAATAATAAATGAAGATACAATCAAACCTCTCTATAGTGGGTTACTTGCTATTATGCTATACATGTATATTGTCATTTGACTTTTAAACCTTATTTAATTGTTATTAACATGAGAACAAAAAAAGATTAGTAAAGTTAAGTTGGCCTCCAAAAAAAAGAAAAAGAAAAAGTCTAAGAAATAATAGTCATGTGCCAAAATAAAACGTAAACCACAATTTGTCTACCACAAATTTGGTTTGCTAACCAAGAAGAACCTTCATAAGCAAAGTATTTAGGCACATGACTATTATTTCTTGACTTTTTCTTTTTTATTTTACTAGAACTCTACCCCTATGGCTCTGTAATATTCACGACCTTGATATCTTTAGGGGATGAAGAGCATGTTTCTTCAAGGGCGGCTCGACGTGATTGGGGCCTAAAGCGAAATTTTAATTTGAGGCCTAAAATATAAATAAACTTCATATACATATTTATTTAAAATTTATTTTTCTTACATTATTAGTTTTAAATAAGATTTTATCAACTCAACATTGAAAAACATCCTTTCAGTGAGACAATTATATCAACTGTTAACATAATTCTGTAAGTAATAAATTGACAAATATTAAATAAAGATAAAGAGTTAAAACCATATAATCTGATGCAAGAAGTTGATGACTTGATATATTCTATTTTAATATGCTTGTAGTAATGCTTGAAACTAAAATTTTAAAGAATAAAAAAGAATTTGTAACTCACTTTGTTCAACACTTTTCACTATTAATTCTTATTTTTAACAAAGTACAAAATATATTAAAGTGGATAAAATAATACATATTTTAAAAAATTATACTCCCTTCGTCCGGTATTGTTTGTCATGATTTCTATTTTTAGAGTCAAACTATAAAAACTTTGACTAACATTTTAAGATGTATTTTTTCATTATATTAATATGCAAACAATTGCAATTTATAGTATTTTTCATATAGTTTTAGAATATCTAACTTTTTTGTTTAAAATATCGAATTAATGTGATCTTATTTAACTTTGAAAATTAGTCAAATTGACTTTCAAAAAGCGCAACATGACAAACAATTTCGGACGGAGGGACTACTTTTTATTATAAATAATTATTTTTTTATATAAAAATTTTAACACATAATTTATTCACTCTTGATAAAAATTTGGGGCCCCAAAAGGCAAAGGCCTTATTCTCAATGGCATAGAGCCGGCGCTGTGTTTCTCTCTAGAGAATGCAAAGTGTATTTAGCTCTTGTAATGTGGAAAATCTTCTTCATACACTAAGCTTAAGATGAGGAGGACAATGCAAGCTAATGGCTAAAGGACCTGATAGTTTGCGACCCAAGTTGGTGGTGATAACTTTTTTCGGGTAGTAACGAACCACTTATGGAGAAAGAAAATGAAAACAAGTAGAGCCAGAACATAAAAGAGATATATATATAAAACACATAAATGAAAACCAGTACACCTCTACATACAGTGAATTCTGAAATTTTGTTGCAATACCCAGGTTTCGAATTATTAGTAGTTTAGTACTTTAAGGCAAAATAAGAAATGGAAGGGAAAAAAAAAACTAACTAGCGCACGGAGTTGCCTCTGCTAGTAAAGCTAGTTTCCTGCGAATGGTGATGCCAGTGCATTCACTCATATCCAAATCCTCATTTTTCATTCCTTTTGGTAATGCTAAATTGAGTTACAATCTTTGCTAATGCTAGTTCTATTACCATTATAGCAAAAGTAATTCCTGGGCAACCCTTCCTGCCAGCTCTGAACGGAATCAACTCAAAGTTTAGTCCTCTGAAATCAATATTACTATTCAAAAATCTCTACTCCTCTGGATCATCCCATGACAATGGGTCTCTTCCGATTGCCCAAACATTAATTCTACTGACCCATTTAAGCCATGAAATATAATCCCCAACGTTAAACGTACCTACAAGTACAAGCATTTCTTCTTGGAGAGCTTTAACAGCTAACCCATTTTCCCCTTCATAGTATGTCCTTCCTATGTTCACTCTGCTGATTATGTTATTAGTCATACAATTTAAAACATCTCTCATATCTATCACTGAATCACACTGTTGCCTGATTTTTTCAATCATGTTTGATGTTTCTTTTTCTCTGTATCATGATAAGATTGAACTCTTTTGTTGCTGAGAAGGTGAAGCATGGCGATGCTTCTAATTTTTCTCCAGTATTCACCATACGGACTAAATTTCATGTCGGTAGAGCCATAAGGAGTACATCAGCGATGCTTGATTTAAGTCTGTTTGACCATACGAGATCGTGGGTTTTCATGATTTCACGAGCAACTTCAGCAGAAGAAAGAACAATTACTGGCTTACTGCCCAAGTGAAGTAGCATGACTGGACTATATTTTTGGACAGTTTATGGAGAGAACGGTGAGGATACGAACCAAGCTGATGAAAATTTCTAATTATTGGGAGCTTTGTTGGAGATAGTGATATTTTTTTTTTATTATTGGAAGTAGTAAAGCAGTTATGAAGAAAGAAAATGAGAACAAACAGAGGAACAACAAGAGAATACCAAGGAAGCTTCATTTTTTATGTATCAATATGGAGAAATTGGGAATTGAGTATAGGCAAATGTAATATATAGTCAGAAGCCTCGCCACATAAACAGAAGGAAACGATCACCCGATAAAAACTTTTCTGTTAGTTTTTTCTTGGTTCATTATTGTTTCCCTGGATTAAGAAATCTTACAATCAAGAATATAAAAGAGATATAATAAACACCAAAGAAAAAAGGAGCCAACCAATACACTTATTACATACAGTGAATTCTGAAATTCTCTTGCACTGCCCTTTTCAATGGGTTTCAAATTACTAACTATTAGTAGTTTACCACTTATTACATATATACTTATTTATATTTTATGTCATTATAAGAAATTGAAGGAAAAAAACTAAATACCGCACGGAGTTGCCACTGCTAGTAAAGGCAATTTCCTGCGAATGGAGATGCCAGTGCATTCACTCATATCCAAATCCTCTTTTTTCATTCCTTGTGGTAATGCAAAATTGAATTCGTTCACAAGCCTTGCTAATGCTAGCTCAATTATCACAATAGAAAAAGGAATTCCTGGGCAACCCCTCCTGCCAGCTCCGAACGGAATCAACTCAAAGTTTAGTCCTCTGAAATCAATATCACTATTCAAGAATCTCTCAGGCCGGTACTCCTCTGGTTCATCCCATAATAACGGGTCTCTTCCGATTGCCCAAACATTAATAAGGACTTGAGTTTTAGCAGGTATCTCATAGTCTAGTAATTTTACGTCTTCCATTGATTCTCGAGGAACTGGTATTGGAAATGGTGGATTAAGCCTGAGACTCTCTTTGATTACTGCTTTGAGATACAGCATATTTCCTAAGTCGTCCTCTGTTATCTCTGCTTTCCCTTGGGCTAATCCTCGTACTTCATTCTGTAATTTCTCCATGGCTCTTGGATTCCTCAAAAGCTCAATCATTATCCACTCTAAAGTTGTATATATTGAATCCACACCAGCAATAAACGAGTCCTTTGCATTCAATGAAACACACATAATTAAGTGCATACTTTAGCCATGTTGGTAAACTAGATTGCCAAAGTGTACGGTTACTTAAGTTTCCCATTATAAAATTTTAAGTCCCAAGTTTTAAAATTTGAACTATGAATCAATATATTAGTACGAATTATATCCAAGTGCTTAAAACAACAATCGAAACAAGACATGCCAAGGAGGGGATAAGAAAGATGCTAAATTACCAAGAGAATAGCTTTCAATGAATCCCTTTGAAGAGGAAAGCCAGTTTCCTTTCCATTCTGAATTTCCAGCAAAACATCCACGAAATCTTTAGCTTCACCCCTACTATATTCTCCCTTGTTGTTTCTAATCACGCGTTCTTCAATCACGCTGTCGAGAAATGCATCCAAATCATTAGCTACTTTCTTCACACTGTTGTCCAAACCATTGATTTTATTGAGCCATATAAGCCATGGAATATACTCTCCAATGTTAAAAGTACCTAAAAGTGCGAGAAGTTCTTCTAATAGAACCTTAACAGCTATTCCACTTTCCCCTTCATTGTATGTCCTTCCTATGGTCACTCTGCTGATTATGTTATTAGTCATACAACTTAAAACATCTCTCATATCTATCACTGAATTCGAAGAACTAGTACACCTTTTCCTGATTTCATTAATCATGTTTGATATTTCTTCTTCTCTGATATCACGAAAAGATTGGACTCTTTTGTTGCTGAGAAGGCGAAGCACGATGACACTTCTAACTTGTCTCCAGTATTCACTATAATTACTAAAGGCCACACCTTTGGATCCATAAAGGAGTCCATCAGCAATGCTAGATTTTGGTCTATTTGACCATACGAGATCATGAGTTTTCAAGATATCTCGAGCAGCATCAACAGAGGAAGCAACCAGAACTGGTTTACTGCCCAATTGAAGTAGCATGACTGGACCATATTTTTTCGATAGTTTATGGAGAGAACGGTGAGGATGCAACCCAAGTTGATGCAAATTTCCTATGATTGGGAGCTTTCTTGGAGATGGTGGTAATTTTTTGTTACTCGTATTAAAAATGGTAAATAAGTAGTTGTGAAGGAAAAAAATGAAAACAAACAGAGGAACAACCACTGAATACCAAGGAAACTCCATTTTTTTTAATTTAGTAATTAGGAGAAAATGGGAATTGAGTATAGATATATATTCAGATAAGCTTCACCACAGAAACTAAAGGAGACGATCACCACATAACAAACTTTTTTGTTCTTTTTTTCCTTGCTTAATTATTGTTTCCTTGGACCATTATTTGATAGTACCATGGAGTAAATTTTTATGAAGTTTTTACCAGTATTCCGTACGGATAATTCCACCAGTTAATTTGTGCCATCACAAAAAAAAAGAAGGAAATAATTCAAAATTACTTTTAACTTTCATTTATTAGTTAAAATAAAATTAAACTTAACCCCTACGGTTAATAAATTCTATCAGCTGTATCCCTCATTAAATCAATCAAAATTGATCGGATTTTTTAAAAGTGACCCAACCTAAAATAATTTAACTCATTTTCCATAACAATTTTTAAAAAAAAAAATCATTTGAAGCTACTGCGCTGATAATTCTGCAAATTGTGTTACTTCACGTATGATTCTTCATTTTATCAAGAATGCAGCAACCAAGAAACACTAGTGGATAGGAGAAAAATAAAATGAAAACAGCCCATCAATGAATTTTATCGGGAAAAAATGAAGTTTTGTGGGAGCAATGATTTTGTTGATTGGATTGACATTAACAAGGGAGGTGTGGCGTGGCTTAACAGACATTGTTGAAGCAGCAGCTAAAACACAAAATGGACCAGATCTGGGCACTTTTAGACGAGCACGAAGGCTCTAAAAATGGAGGAAAAAGAAAAATGGAGAGTGACATTATGGTGGATGGCTGGCTAGGGCCGGAGCTAGAAGCAGAAATAAATATAAAAATTTGACATTACTTCTTCAAATGAATAACAGAAATAAATATTAAAAAAAAACAGTACTTGTAATATTAATAGGAGGAGTAAACTAAGAACATTGTAGTTGTCGGGACAACTACTAGAATTGTCTGTACAACTATTGGAATTGTCTGGACAATTACTAAATTGTTTTGACAAATACTGAAGTTGTTGGATAACTAAACGAGTTGTCAGACAACTACGATAATTGTTATACTAAAATGTAAAAATTAAAAGTTTGGGACTATTGAGAAAAATATTTTTTAACCTAATTTATACAGTTTGTCACTTTTACCTAATTTTTAAAATTTGAAGGATATTTACCTAATTGAAAAACTAGTTTGTCCAATGGACCTTTCCAATCTTATGTGTATTGAAAATTGTTCTTGGTGTAGTGGTGGAAATGCTCATTGATGAAAAAACAAATGTGTTAAATGATTAGGTGAGTCAAATCGAATTAAAGGAAGAAATTAGGTAATTCGAGTTTGAAATTAGGAATTTGAGGTCAATTTGGGGGAACTCGTTAGTTTGATGGGTATATGTATTATGTTTTTTAACGTTAGAAATAAGAATAACTTCAGTTTAACTATGATTAATGTCAACTAATAAATGAATGTTGAGAATATTTTAAACCCCTTTTCCAAAAATAAATAAATATATATAATCAAACCTCAGCCTTAGCAATTCTTGGTTGTTAAAGTGAGGTGGGTTACATATCTATACTGACATTTGATAGTTAAATATCAAACAGCAATATGGGTTATTAGGTAGCGTATCAGAAAAGTAACACATATCTTTTGGTCCTACATGTACTATAGCTTGAAGTCTGTGGCATATTAATGTTACGCGATTTGATTTTTCAGCCACTAAATAAATAGAATTATTAGAAAAGAAAATCAATCTTCTTTAATTTGTATTAGAAAAATAATTTTATTTTTGCCATCTTACCTACAAAGTCACTCACAATACTTAGACTATTTTCACAGCCACTTATCTACGGTAATCTGTTCTCTATCGATCTTGATGTCGAATTAAGTTATTTCAAGTTAGGCGCAATGGATATTCTATTAGGACAAACCAAAGAGAAGTTATTTTCTTTCAATAATTACTATTTATTGGATAGTTATCTCTGAAATCAACTATGTTATAAGCTAAATATGATAAAATAAGAAATCTATATGCTATAATATAATATAAAGCGAGATAAAATAAAAGTGATGTGGCAACTCCTACCGAAGGGAAATAAAGTATAAATGGAGAGAAAAAAAAGGTCCTAATAATAAATAGAGCATGGAGTTGCCACGGCTAGCAGAGGTGATTTCCTATGAGAGTTAATAACTTTGATGGTCACTCAACTATCAATTGTTTCTATAAAAAGTCTTTGAACTTTCATTTTCAACTCAAAAGTCACTCAACTATGAATTGTTTCTATAGAAAGTCACTAAACTTTCATTTTCAACTCAACTATGACTTTTTTGCACAGAAAGTCACTCAACCTATTTAATTGTTTTTTTATTAAAATTTAGTGACATGAAATTTTAATTATCAACCAAAATTTTAAGAATAAAATATCGTATATTATTATAAGTGTGAAGCTTCAAAATCTAAAGTTGAATTACCATTTTAGCCCTATAATAGTTAATTATTTTTTAAATATTAGTTCATATAATATTATTAAATAATACTTACTGGAATTAATAACATAATAAAGACCAAATTCAGCTTTGAAAGTGCAAATTTATCGTCCTTCATTATTGATATGTTGAATACACTAAAAAACTATTTAATATCCTCGGAAGGTGGAAGAGTGAAAGCATTCATAATTGATTTCTAGATATAATTTTACTAGATAAAAATATAAACTTGCATTGGAATAAATTATTTAAAAAATAAAGCAATAATGATTTAGCCTTTTAAGTTACCTACTTTTATTATGCTCTTTAAACCATTGTCATTATTAAAAAAAACTCATATTAAGGTGTTAGGTTAAAGATATCAAAAGGTCACTTCTTGGATCACTTAATTTATAACGTTTTTATCTTCTATTAGCAGATTCTCCATTTTCCTATATTATATATTCTACTTTCTCATGTAATCATGTTATCTCTATTTATTTTTTTATATAAGTTTGTTATGCTCAATGTTTTATTTATCTTTATTTGAACTCATCTAAATTGTTGAATATTTCAACTACTATTGAATTTTGTTAAAGTTTAACTATTTTATGAAGATACAATTAAGGAATGATGCTAATATTTCATAGTGATGATGCAGCAACACAGATTGAACTGTTTCAAGTGGTATCGATTTTCAGGTAATAAATCATTGTTCCTTATATGCAATTGATTATTTTTATGTAAGTTGATATGTTATTAATAAAAAATTTGTTTGATTCTTAAACAAAAATCATTTTATAGAAGTTGAGATGGTACACTTAATTGGATTATCGGAAAAAAAGAGTCTTTTACACAAGAACAAGAAGAATGACTTCTAGCTTTCTCACTAACAAAATAATTAAAGAAAGAAAAAAAAGAAGATTAAGAGATACAATGGTGTTTTATAAGTTGATAAACCATTGTAACTTCATTATTCTTTCAATTTACGAGGAAATAAATTATTGATTAAATTTGTGAAATGTACATATATTTCTTTGGGTCGGTAACAAATATGATTGAAAGTCGTATTTTTCATGCATAATAGCTAATTCTTGATATATAAATATATATATATATATATATCCATTTAATCTATTTAATGAGCCGCCCATTTAATTCAACCCGCTAAAAATATAATATTAAACATTGTATTTTATCATTAATTCCCTAAATCATTTCCTATTAAACATTGAATATTTTATTTTATCATTAATTTGCTAAAAGAATGTGGGAGACAAGGGAGAATGATTTATGGAATTAATGGTAAAATAAAATGTTCAATATTATACTTTTAGCCGGCCGGGTTAAATGGAGCGGGTCATTAAATGGGTATATATTCAATTCTAAAAATTTTAGTTAATAATTAAAATTCTATGTCACTAATTTAAATGAAAAAATAATTAAATAGGTTGAGTGACTTTTTGTGCAAAGAAGTCATAGTTGATTGACTTTTGAGTTGAAAATGAAAGTTGAGTGACTTTCTATGCAAATAAGTTATAATTGAGGGTGTGTTTGGTACCATGGAAAATGTTTTCCTAGAAAATGTTTTCCTGGAAAACAAGTAGATTTTGGATTTATTTTCTCATGTTTGGTTGGTGAGTAGAAAATATTTTCCCGGAAATGATTTTTAGTGTTTGATTTATTAATGAAAAATATTTTTTGAGAGACATCTTTTATTTTTAGTAGAGTAAAAAATAATTTATGAAATTGAAAATATTTTTTTAAAATAAAATTATTATTTTTTTGGAATGGTGGTGGGGTGAGTGGGGGCAGGGTAGGGGGTAGGAGTGAAAATAATAAAAATTTGAAATTGCCAATATTTCTAAAAACAGAATTAATTTTTTTGGGGGGTTGGGGGTGGGTGGGGGGCTGGCCGAGGGGAGGGGGATAGGAGTTTAAAAATAAAATTTTGAAGTTGAAAATATTTTTAAAAAGCAAATTAATTTTTTGGGGAGGGGGTGGGGGTGGGGGGCTGGCCGGTGGTGGGTGGGTGGGTGGGTGAGGGGGAGGTCAGGGATCGGGTGAAAAAATAAAATTTTGAAATTGAAAATATTTTTTTAAAATTGATGTTTTCCAAAAAAAATGTAATTTGAAATTGGAGAAGAGTTTTGGAAAATGGTTTCCTTAATTTTTGAAGGAAAGTCGTTTTCCTTAATTTTGAAGAAAATGAGTTGATTTTAAAAATATTTTCCAAAATTTTTGTTCCAACCAATGATGAAAAAATTGGAAAACATTTCATAACAAACACATTCTGAGTGACTTTTGAATTGAAAATAAAAATCAAATGACTTTTTCTGAAAACAATTGATAGTTGAGTGACTATCAAAGTGATTAACCCTTTCCTATGAATAGTGACACCACTGGCTTCAGTCACATCCAACTCCTATGGTTTTGGTAATGAGAAATTGAACTTGTGCACAAGCCTTGCTAATGCTACCTCAATTACCACAATAGCAAAAGCAATTCCTGGGCAGCCCCTTCTCCCTGCTCCAAAACGGAATCAACTCAAAGTTTAATTCTTTCAAATCAATATTACTATTTAAGAACCTCTCTGGTCGGTACTCCTCTGGATCTTCCCATGACAACGGGTCTCTTCCAATTGCCCATGCGTTGATAATAACTTGAGTTTTTGCAGGTATGTGATAGCCAAGTAATTCAATGTCTTCTGTTGATTCTCGAGGAACTAGTAGTGGACCCGGTGGATGAAGCCTGAAAGTTTCTTTGATCACTGCTTTCAAATACTGCATATATCCTAAGTCACCCTCTATTACCTCTGTTTTCCCTTGGGCTAATCCTCTCACTTCATTCTGTAATTGATTTTATTGATCCACTCAAGCCATGGAAGGTAATCCCCAATGCTAAAAGTACCCAAAAGTTCACCAAATTCATTTAGAATGATCATAGCATTCATTCCTCCTTGTCCTCCTTAATTATATTTCCTCCCTAAGGCAACTCTGCTAACTATGTTATTGGTGAGAGAACATAAACAATCTCTAAAATCTATCACTGAGCTCGAAGAATTAGAATCACACTCTTGTCTGATTTTTACAATTATATTCGATGTTTCTTCTTCTCTGATATCACGATAAGATTGGACTCTTTTGTTGCTGAGAAGGTGAAACACAGTAATACTTCTAATTCATCTCCAGTATTCACCATACGGACTAAAGGCCACGTCTTTAGATCCATAAAAGATTCCATCAGTCATGCTAGATTTAGGTCTACCTGACCAAACAAGATCGTGAGTTTTCATGATATCGCGAGCAGCATTGACAGAGGAAGCAACAATCACTGGCTTACTGCTATAGTGAAGTAGCATGAATGCACTGTTATGACCGAAATAAGAAGGTGTAAACACGGAAACTAGCAAAGCGAACCTCGAAAGACCACGAGTAAGAAGATAACGAGAAATAAACCAAAAGACACAAAGATTTAACGTGGTTTGGTCAATCGACCTACGTCCACAAAGGAGATGAGCAATCCACTATAAATATGAGAGTACAAAATACAGAGGGAAACAACCTCAACCAATTCACTCAAAATACATAGGGTTTCACACAAGTGATAACGTATCAAGCTTGTGACCCACAAATTCTCCCCCTCACCAAAACTCTCAAAGCCCTTAAGACTACATTGTGAATATTGATTAAGTTAGAACGAACATGCCTCCATTTATAGAGTCCTAAACCTTTTTTCTACATGAAAAAAAGATTAGTCAATCCAATACCTTTTTCTAAAAGAAAATCTATTTATGGTAAGAAATTTAGGGCAAATAAAACCCAACATGCGCCATATTTATTGGATAGTTTATGGAGAGAACGATGAGGATGCGATCGAAGTTGATGGAGATTGCCTATGATTGGAAGCTTTGTTGGAGATGGTGTTAATTTTTTATTATTATTTGAAGTAGAAAAGAAGCACCGATGAAGGAAGAAAGTGAAGAGAAAGAGAAGAAGTAGAAGAGCATACATTGTTACTTTGTTTTTTGTCAACTAGGAAATGCAGAATTGAGTGTATTAATGGAAACAAGTAGCTAGTATGAGAATATCTCCTGATTTTTAATTTGTGGATAATTTTTGTTTAGCTCACACAAAGATAGCCATTCGATCTTTAACCACAAATTTCATTTGCATAAGATGCAATTAACTTCAATACATCTTTTTTGTCCTCTCCTTTTTCATACTTCAAAATGTTTAATTACTTTCAAAACATCAGATGAGGTCATCGAAAATATATAACAAAGTCACTAGGAATGGTACGGATAGGATTTTTTTGCCATTCAACTCTTTCTTTTTTTAAGGGAAGCAATGCAAATTGTAGTGTAGAACAGCTTGAAGTTTTTGGCTTATCAATGTTATCCGTGGAACATGTGAAAATAAGAAATCTTGCATTCGAGAACATAAAAAAGATACAAAACACCTAAGAAAAAAGGAGGCAACCAGTACACTTCTTACATCAGTGAATTCTCTTGCAATGCCCTTCCCAATGGGTTTCGAATTATTAGTAGTTCAGTACTTAATATATTTTATGACATAATAAGAAATGGAAGGAGACAAAAAAACTAAATACCGCACGGAGTTGCCACTGCTAGTAAAGGTAATTTCCTGTGGATGGAGATGCCAGTGCATTCACTCATATCCAAATCCTCTTTTTTCATTCCTTGTGGTAATGTAAAATTGAATTTGTGCACAAGCCTTGCTAATGCTAGCTCAATTATCACAATAGAAAAAGGAATTCCTGGGCAACCCCTCCTGCCAGCTCCGAAGGGAATCAACTCAAAGTTTAGTCCTCTGAAATCAATATCACTATTCAAGAATCTCTCAGGCCGGTACTCCTCCGGTTCTTCCCATAATAATGGGTCTCTTCCGATTGCCCAAACATTAATAAGAACTTGAGTTTTAGCAGGTATGTCATAGTCTAGTAATTTTACGTCTTCCATTGATTCTCGAGGAACTGGTATTGGAAACGGTGGATTAAGCCTGAGACTCTCTTTGATCACTGCTTTCAGATACTGCATATTTCTAAGTCATCCTCTGTTATCTCTGCTTTCCCTTGGACTAATCCTCGCACTTCATTCTGTAATTTCTCCATGGCTCTTGGATTCCTCAAAAGCTCTATCATTATCCACTCTAAAGTTGTATACATTGAATCCACGCCACCAATAAATGAGTCCTTTGCATTAACAGAAACACACATAATTAAGTACATACTTTAGCCATGTTGGTAAACTAGATTGCCAAAGTGTACGGTTACTTAAGTTTCCCATGATAAAATTTTAAGTCTCAAGTTTTAAAATTTGAACTATGAATCAATATATTAGTACGAATTATATCCTAGTGCTTAAAACAACAAACGAAACAAGACATGCCAAGGAGGGAATAAGAAAGATGCTAAATTACCAAGAGAATAGCTTTCAATGAATCCCTTTGAAGAGGAAAGCCAGTTTCGTTTACATTCTGAATTTCCAGCAAAACATCCACGAAATCTTTAGCTTCAATCCTACTATATTCTCCTTTGTTGTTTCTAATCACGCGTTCTTCAATCACGCTGTCTAGAAATGCATCCAAATCATTAGCTATTTTCTTCACTCTGTTGTCCAGACCATTGATTTTATTGAGCCATGTAAGCCATGGAATATACTCCCCAATGTTAAAAGTACCTAAAAGTGCAAGAAGTTCTTCTATGAGACCCTTAACAGCTATTCCACTTTCCCCTTCATTGTATGTCCTTCCTATGGTCACTCTACTGATTATGTTACTAGTCATACTACTTAAAACATCTCTCATATCTATCACTGAATTCGAAGAACTAGTACACCTTTTCCTGATTTCATCAATCATGTTTGATACTTCTTCTTCTCTGATATCACGAAAAGATTGAACTCTTTTGTTGCTGAGAAGGTGAAGCACCATGACACTTCTTACTTGTCTCCAGTATTCACTATAATTACTAGAGGCCACACCTTTGGATCCATAAAAGAGTCCATCAGCGATGCTAGATTTTGGTCTGGTTGACCATACGAGATCATGAGTTTTCAAGATATCGCAAGCAGCATCGACAGAGGAAGCAACAACAACTGGCTTACTGCCCAAATGAAGTAGCATCACTGGCCCATATTTTTCCGATAGTTTATGGAGAGAACGGTGAGGATGCAACCCAAGTTGATGCAAATTTCCTAAGATTGGGAGCTTTCTTGGAGATGGTGGTAATTTTTTATTATTATTAAAAATGGTAAATAAGCAGTTATGAAGAAAGAAAATGAAAACAAACAGAGGAACAACAACAGAATACCAAGGGAACTCCATTTTTTTATTTAGTAATTGATAGATATATTCAGAAAAGCTTCACCACATAACAACTTCTTTGTTCTTTGTTCTGACAAAATAAGAGAACAACTTTTGGAAATTTTCCTTTTCTCGGTATAAAACTTGAATGAGAACCATCTGTACAGTATACATATTTATATAAGCAAAAAAGAATCTAGCTATAACTGACTCCTACAGCTGTCCTCTTTCTATTTGTTTACAGATAACAAACTAAAAGATAATTACAAAAACAAAAGGAAAGAAAATCTGTACTAAAAAGGGAAAATTAACAATTAAGTCATAATATCTAATATCTTTAATCAAAATAGCAACACTCAAAATATTTATTTAAAATATCAGAATGATAATATTTTAGAAAATAATATGTATGTACTTAAAATTGATTTTATTTATGAAAACATTCCTATATTGGTCAAATTCTAAATCAGTTACCAATACTCATTAACCTTTCCACCCCATCTTTCACGTTTCCACCCCATCTTTCACGTTTCTACCTCCACATTTCACGTTTTTATCCCTTTTTTCACGTTTCCAGATTCTCTTTCTTCAAGGTGCTCACAAATTGTTCATCAAAATATATATTTTAATTCAAGAAATTTTCTCTATTGTTAAACGAAATCTCTTAATTAATTCAAACAGATTTTTCTATTAGTAAGGTAATTTCCATTATTTATTTGAATTTATTTTGATTTTTTTTAAATCATTAATTATGGTGTATATTTCGGATTATATATATTACGAATTTCAATATCACCGTTTATGATTTATATTTTGCATTGTACATATTACAATTTTTTCGTCAAACTTTTTTTATGTTTATGCAAGTTTACTTACATATTCATCAAATATTTATGTATCTCAGATTTTTAGTCGATTAATTAAATTTTTTCAATTATTTTTGGTTTCATTTTAATATTTTATATTTATTTTAAATTTACAAATCCATTCATATGTTTATTTTGTTTGATTTTTAATACATTTATATTTGTTTTAGGATTTTAGATTGGAGAAAAATATTTATCTTTCTGCAATGTCTGAATCAACAGTTTATTGTGTATTTATTCTATCTAAATATTAAAAAGTTTTACATTCTTTGTTTTTACGGTGTATATCAATCTCAATTAGTACACCAATATGTTTATATTTTCTTTTAATTTGTATTCATCCTAACTGAATACTAACAATTTTGTATTTTATTGGGTATTTATTTTGTATGTCAATCTCATTTTATATGTGAACAAGTTTGTATTTTTCTTTGTTTTGTATTCAACTTAATTGTTACCAACAAGTTTTGTATCGTTATTTGTCTACTTTACCTTTTTCAAAGTCACTTTGTATTTCAAATGAAGAGAGTATTTCTTTTGTATTCACAATGTTATATTCAATCTCACTTTGTATTTATAACTTTGTATTTTCATCTCAAATTTGTATTCGTATATTGTTGTATTCAACATATAGTTCATGATCAATTAGTTTGTATTTTACCTTTCAAAGTCACTTTGCATTTCAAATGAAGAAAAGTATTTTTTTTGTATTCACAACTTTATATTCAATCTCACTTTATATTTATAACTTTGTATTTTCATCTCACTTTTGTATTCATATATTATTGTATTCAACATATCGTTCATGATCCGATTAGTTATTAACTTAATGGGATACAATTGTATGCATTCAAAAAGAAAAAACAGCTACTAAACTTTAAAAAAAAAAATTTCATTCGTTATACAGCATACTTTGGGTAAAAAATGTTTGAAAAAAGGTATAAATCACAATACATACAGAGATTTCACTTATTCAATTAGGAAAAAACAACACTTTTGTACTCGACATATACGAATATCTAATCCAAATAAATAAAAAAAAAATACTTGATTGTTTTTTATTATTCACTGGATGCGATAAATTTATAGTCGTCAATTTTGAAAAATTCCGTTTTAAAAATATGTCGTATTCAACTTGAAGAAGCTTTGAAAGCTATCAGATGAATGATTCGGAAGACAAACTAAATCAATTTAATTTTTTGTTGATGTTCTTAAGAAGAAAGCAAAAAAATGTTCGACGGAAAGATGACTATTTATGCTCTTTTCGAAACGTAACTAATTGTATTTAAAATCATTTATACCTTTTTTGAAAAATTTTTTGTTCCGTGATTTTCTCTGTTCTATTATTAATTATTTATATTCTTTGAAATTAATCAAATAAAATAAATAATAACTAATCCCTTAACAAATTAAACTAATGATATTTTTAATAAATAATAAAATTGTTGCTAAGAATTTCCACTAAAAGTTAAAATATTACTTATTGTTTTGATATTTTTTTTCCGAAAAAAAAGAAGAAAGAAAGATGGGCAGAAATATAATTAGACAATTATATGAAAGAGGTCCAAGTTCAAAATTATTTAGCCGCCTTGTATTGTCTTCACTGTTGTGACCGGATGTTTTTAATAATATTCACCATTGTCGATGTTGGTTTCAATATTTTCCTTGCTTAATTATTGTTTCCTTGAACCATTATTTGACCTATTGAAGTTAGTTAGTTAGCTCGTGATAGTTGGTTGATAAAGTTAGTAAGAAATAATCCATTCTATTAGATAAATAACTAACACAGGCTCATTTTACTCTTTGAATGAAGATATTTTGATTGTCTTTCTTCTCATCCTTGAGTTACACAAACAATTATGCCATTAATGTAACTCAAATCAATCAACATGGTATTGGAGCAATCTCGACTGGATCACAATTCATCTTTGATCAGCTTGATATATCGTGTTCTTCAACAATGTCGAAGTCGCAATCAGATAAAATCGTTGCTGATCAGCAATCTCAATCAATTGCTGAAAAACTAAACAACCCCCTCATTCCTTGTATGTTCATCCATCTGATACCCCTAGATCGCTGCTTATTCCGACGAAGTTAACGGGATCGGAAAACTTTGGTTGTGGCGTCCATCCATGACAATTCCACTGCAAGCTAAACAAAAATTCGGGTTTGTTGCAGGCTCTTGTTGAAAGGATCAATTCAGTAGTGAAATGCATGAAGATTGGGAAACGTGCAATGCGATCATGTTATCATAATCATGAACACTGTCTCGTCCTCCCTCCTCAGTGTAAATGTGTATTCCTCTAATGCTCGTCTAGTTTGGAAGATTTCAAAGAGCGATTTGATTAAGTAAACAGAGTTTGAATTTTTTAATTACAGAGTTCGAAATTGCTACACTATCGCAGGGCATAGATTATATTGTTGTGTATTTCACCAAGTTGAGATAGCTATGGGCTGAGTACGATGCTTTAGTTCCTACTCCTGAACGCGACTGTATAAAGTTGAAGGAATACATTAAGCATTCGCAGAAGCAAAGTTGCTTCAATTTCTCAGTGGTCTAAATGAATCATATGAACATGTATGCCAACAATTGTTGTTGAAAACTATAGAGCCTTCTTTGAACCAAGCCTATGCAATGCTTAGTGAGAATGAGAGCCAGAGATCCAATCCTTTTTCAGCTTTGCCAGGAGAACCTTTGGCTATGCAATTTAATCGAAATCAGACCTACAAAGGAAAAAAACCTTTCAATTAAGTGTGATTGGTGTGGTAAAGGTGGTCATATTCAGGATAATTGTTATTGTCTGGTAGGTCGACGGGGTCAGCCTGATGACTCAGAGAAGAATTCATCTGATGAAGTTGGGAAGAAACAATATCCTCCAAAATCAACAACACTATGGAGTAATTTTTATGCAAAGTTTTACTAGTATTCCGTACGGATAATTCCACCAGTTAATTTGTGCAATCACAAAAAATAAGAAGGAAAATAATTAAAAAATACTTTCAACTTTCATTAATTAGTTAAAATAAAATTGTTTTTACCCCTACCAAAATAATTTAAATCATTTAAAGCTACTGCCATGATAATTCTGCAGATTTCCTCAATTATGATTCTTCATTTTTCTTTATCAAGAATGCAACAATCAAAAATACTACATGATAGGAGAAAAATAAAATGAAGTTCCGTCGGAGCAATGATTTTGTCGATCGGATTCAGATTAACAAGGGAGAGAGGTGTTGAAGAAGAAGGAAGCTGACAATTGAAAAATGTCAAATGTCCAATGCTGACGTGTGTGTCGCAAGTGTTGATGAAGAAGGAAGCTGACGATTGGAACATATTAAAGGAAACAGGTTCAACGAAGCTGACTGACGAGTTTACAACAATACCGTAGAATTAGACTACTTATATTAATTAGAATTAGATTACAACGAGAATCATATTATGATTAGGATTATATTACGACTAGGATTATAATCATATATTATTATAAGAGGGAACAAAAAAAGTTAAAAGTTGAATTATAATTTTACCCTTACTATAAATTAAAATGTTATAAAAGCATTTAATTATTTGGTTTAAATGTTAAATTGTATCATTTTAATAAAAATGTAGATGACTTTTGCATTTCCTTAAATTAATTTTAATTAAAATATAAGCAAATAATTAAATGTTTGGAATGTGAAAAGATATATTTTAATTGTACATGTATATCGTAGACTAGATTCCAAGTTCAAAGTAATAATTATTAGTGGTAATGTTAATTCTCTTATTAAGTCTAATTATGATGATTTATATTTTTCATCTTCCCATCTATCTATATATTAAAGACTATTATTTAGAACTGAAAAATATAGAATTTAAACAGACATTTTTAACACTATTTAAGAACTAGGGATAACCATTGAAAAATGAAAGAAATTGTCATTCAACTGATAATCAAAAAACTATTCCTTCTATGATAGGCAAAAAAGACATAAAAAACTAGAATACATGAGGTGGGGGAGAAGAACTTGAAGACTTCTTTATAGACATGTCTAAGTCCTCATATCTCTTTCGATATATATTCTCCATCACGAAGATTATTGTTGTTTCTAATTTCTTTTGCATTTCTAATAAATTTATTGTGGTGTTGTAATCTTTTAGCTATTATTATGAGCTTTTAAAATAGATGTATGTATGAAGTTCAGTGTTTAAATTATATATCTGTCAGTTTTATATTTTAAATGTAATTGCTTTTAATCTTGTATAATTTTGATAGTACTGTCTTTTAATTTTAAAACCTTACTTAAATAATATAAATATTTCACTCTATCGTTTCTCATTAAAATAAAATAGACAATCTTATCAATAAGTGTGCATGTATTTTTAATCCATTTATGGCTATAAAAGGTTATCACTGATATTTAGATCATAAAAAAGACTTATACAAAGTTAAAGGAGACTATATTTTATTAATTAATTTCACATACTTTTTGCTTGATGCCAAATGCGCAATCCCTTTTTATTTATTTTTGTTGATACATGAAATATAATTGGTAAAATTAATATTGTTGATTTAAACATTTCTATTTGATAGCACAATTTTAAATTATATAACAATAGTAAAAAATAACGTGCAACGCACGTTGTCAGAAACTAGTTATTTATAAATGGAGGAAAGAGAAAAATGGAGCGTGACATTGTGGTGGATGGCTGGCTAGGGCCGGAGCTAGAAGCAGACAATTGAAAAGAAGAAGATTTTTCTTACTTCTTCAAATCAATAACAAAAATAAATTAAAAAAAAAAAGCAACAAAAACAATAATTGTTCTGGATGAAGTTTTATAATTTCATCAAATCTTATGTGTATTGCAAATTGTTGTTGCTTTGGTGGTAGAAATACATGGTAAAAGAGGGGAATTTTTTATTAGAAAATGTTCATCAATGATAGGAAAAATTGGTTAAATGATTAGGTGAGTCAAATCGGAATAAAGGAAGAAATTCGGTAATTTGAGGTTAATTTGAGGGATATCGCTAGTTTGAAGGGTACATGTATTATGTTTGTTAACGGTAGGATAAAAACAACTTTAATTTAACTCAACTAATAAATGAAAGTTGAAGATATTTTTAAATCCTTTTCCAAAAAAAAAATTACAGAGGACAATGCAAGCTAATGAACAGCTAGATAAACATGTTAAGAGAGTTGAATATCAAACGGCAAGATTGGTTATTAGGTAGCGTATCAGAAAAGTGACATATTTTTGGTTCCACGTGTTCTATAGCTTGAAGCCTTTGGCATATTAATGTTACACGATTTGATTTTTCAGCCACTCACCCCCAATACTTGGGCGATTCATCGACAAAAAAGAAGAGTAGCCTCCCTAGAACCTGGCAAAGTCATTATCAATGAATTCCCGAGCAATTCTCAACCAACATATGCAATTCATCCCGTAAAGATTAATCCCCCCATCACTTCATCCAGTTGATACGGATAGGGGACCACTCGTGGGGGCTGATTCGGTGGACCAGCTTCGGTTTCAGCCACTTATCTACAGTTTTCTATCCTCTGTCGATCTTGATGTTGAATTAAGTTATTTTGAGTTAGGCGCAATAAATCTTCTAGGACAAACTAAAGAGATAGTTATCTCAGAAATCAACTATGTTGTAAGCTAAACATGTTAAAATAACAAATCTATATCATATCATCATATATTACTAAAAGCATGAACAAAAAAAGTTCAAAGTTGAATTACAGTTTTACCCCTTCTATAATTAAATTGTTATAAAATATTTAAATATTTAATTGTATAAATTTAATTAAAAGGTTAATGACTTTTAGACTTCTAAAGATTAATTTCTAATTAAATACCCAATTAATTAATATTTATCATCTATAATCTATATGTATATAATAATTATAATTATTTTTAAAAAAAGTATTTACCTAAATTGCTATATTTTTTCTCTTCTCATAACTTTTTCCTTAACCTCTCTCATGAATAATATAATTTATGTGGATAAAGTATTATCCTTTAAGATAAATAACGAAATTTAATAATTTAAAGAGTGCAAATCTGCAAAATGGAGACAGACGTTGATAATGTCCTTTCGATTATTATTAAAGAATGACTCTATCTTAACAAATTTAAATTCATTAATGCTTAATTACGTGATAAGAACTTTAGTTGTTCTTTCTACATGGTTTGCTAATTTTGATTTTCTTTTTCATATTCTTCATTTATTTATTATTATTTGTTAATTACTTATTTAACTTTTATACTCTTAATATTCATAACTCTCATCTTTTCATATTCATAACCTCCAAATATTTAAACTAAAACTTTAAGATATCTTTTGATATTCCTTCTATTCTATTTATATAAATTCAACTTTTGTAATCTCATGAAACCCCTACCAAGATTATTAGGCTATCATTTTTATTCTATAGTTAAAGTAGATAATGAAGCCTCTTGAATTTTGATAGGATATGAAAGGAGTCGATAAGAACTCAGAGAGTTATGTACTAATTTTGTATTTATTTTTTCATCTTTACATACATCAGTCTTATAAAAATAATATCTACATTGAATCTTTTCTTAAATCTGTTTCTTTTTGTCTTTTTTTTCTCCATCAGACTACTTAATTTAGTTTTTTTATGAATGTTTTATTC
Organism: Solanum lycopersicoides; assembly: GCA_022817965.1. Lineage (NCBI taxonomy): Eukaryota > Viridiplantae > Streptophyta > Magnoliopsida > Solanales > Solanaceae > Solanum > Solanum lycopersicoides. The sequence continues at coordinate 75,366,849 of CM040620.1, forward strand.
GTAAGTCTTTATTCTTATTTTGTAATTGTTACATTTTATTATTCATTACAATTTACATATATATTTTCATGAAATTTTTGTCATTGTTAACATATCTATAAAAATTCACATGAAATATACGTGCGAAGTCCTCAGGAACTAGTACTATAATATAAAGCGAGATAAAAGAAAAGTGGTGTGGCAACTCCTAGCGAGGGGAAATAAAAAGGTCCTAATAATAAGTAGAGCATGGAGTTGCTACTGCTAGCAGAGGTGATTTCCTACGAATAGTGACACCACTGGCTTCGGTCATATCCAATTCCTCTGGTTTTGGTAATGAGAAATTGAACTTGTGCACAAGCCTTGCTAATGCTACCTCAATTACCACAATAGCAAAAGCAATTCCTGGGCAGCCCCTTCTCCCAGCGCCAAACGGAATCAACTCAAAGTTTAATCCTTTCAAATCAATATTACTATTTAAGAACCTCTCTGGTCTGTACTCCTCAGGATCATCCCATGACAACGGGTCTCTTCCAATTGCCCATGCGTTGATAATAACTCGAGTTTTTGCAGGTATGTGATAGCCAAGTAATTCAATGTCTTCTGTCGATTCTCGAGGAATTAGTAGTGGAATTGGTGGATGAAGCCTGAGAGTCTCTTTGATCACTGCTTTAAGATACTGCATATTTCTCAAGTCATCCTCTGTTATCTCTGTTTTCCCTTGCCCTAATTCTCGCACTTCATCCTCTAATTTTTTCATGACTCTTGGATGCCTCAAAAGCTCTGTCATTATCCACTCTAAAGCTGTATACGTTGTATCCGTACCAGCTGCAAATACATCCTACACATTGAGAAAGAAACAAACAAAAGAACTAAAATTGTTATGCTGGATTGCGCGTATATGACTAAGTGGAAGCATAATCTATACTTAATATTCTACATCACCAATTTTTTTAGCAATGAAACCATACAGTAGTACAAAATATAATCAAATGATTTGAAAGAATTTTTTAAAAAAAAAAAAAAAAAAGAATGAGAGATGCTTTATTACCAAGATGATAGCTTTCAATGAATCCCTTTGAAGAAGAAATCCAGTTTCATTTCCATTCTGAATTTCCAACAAAACGTCTACGAAGTCTTTAGCTTCACCTGTGCTGTATTCTCCTCTGTTTCTCCTACTAACGTGTTCTTCAATCACACTCTCCAAAAATGAGTCCAACTCTTTAGCTACTTTGTCCACTTTGTTGTCCAAACCGTTGATTTTATTGATCCATTCAAGCCATGGAATGTAATCCCCAATGCTAAAAGTACCCAAAAGTTCACCAAATTCATGTAGAGTGATCTTAGCATTCATTCCTCCTTGTCCTTCTTCATTATATTTCCTCCTTAAAGCAACTCTGCTAACTATGTTATTGGTGAGAGAACATAAACAATCTCTTAAATTTATCACTGAACTCAAAGAATTAAAATCACACGCTTGTCTGATTTTTTCAATCATATTCGATGTTTCTTCTTCTCTAATAACACGATAAGATTGCACTCTTTTGTTGCTGAGAAGGTGAAGCACAGTGATACTTTTAATTTGTCTCCAGTATTCACCATAGGGACTAAAGGCCAAATCCTTAGAGCCATAAAAGAGTCTATCAGCGATGCTAGATTTAGGTCTATTTGACCAAACGAGATCATGAGTTTTCATGATATTACGAGCAGCATCTACAGAGGAAGCAACAATCACTGGCTTACTGCCAAAGTGAAGTAGCATGAGTGGACCATATTTATTCGATAGTTGATGGAGAGAACGATGAGGAAGCGATCCGAGTTGATGGAGATTGCCTATGATTGGTAGCTTTGTTGGAGAGGGTGGTAACTTATTTGAAGGAGAAAAGAAGCATCTATGAAGGAAGAAAAACAAAGGAATTAGAAGAGCATACCAGGTAAGATCCATTGTTACTTTGTTTTTTTGTCAACTAGGATCTCTAATTTGTGTATAAAACGTTAAAGGATACGCTTCACCACACAAACTAAAGGAGACTATTGATTTTATGCTTGACTAGTACTCCAACTTTAAACACAAATTTTGGTTTAGTTCACACAAAGATAACCATTAGATCTTTAACCACAAATTTCGTATGGGTAGGATATAACTTAGTTCACTACATCTTCTTTTTTGTCCTCTCCTTTTTATACCACAAAAAGTTTAATGACTTTCAAAACATCAGATTAGGTCATTGGAAATATATAACAAAGTCTCAAGGAACTTTAAGGATAGGATTCTTTTGCCATTCAATTCTTTTCTTAAGGGCCGGACTCATAAACAGATTCTTAAACTTGTTGGGTTTTTCCCTTCAGGTACCTCAACTACATCATTTTTCTATTGAAAATATATACCAAAATCACTAGGAGAAAAGGGTCTAAAACATAGTGAACTAAATATTCCATTAGATTTGTATTAATATCTTGAAAATGTAATTATCTTTTTTGTTAACTTATTGCTACATTTAATTTGCCTTAATGACATTTAATATGTCAATTTTTATAGGAAAACTTTCACATATAGCCACTTAAAAATAATTAATTACTCTTCATAGCTATAGTTTGATAATTACAATTTGTAGCTAAATGTTATATGGAGGAGAAAGGCGAGCGATACTGGGAGAGAGGTGAGAGAGGGGAAAAGAGTGGGAGAAAGGTGAATTGTATATGTATATTGGTTAGATAATTGTATCCTATACATATGTATTTGTATATATATGCAAGAGAGATTGGGAGGGGGAGGAAAGAGGCGAGTGAGACTGGGAGGGGAGGAGAGAAGCGAGCGAGATCGAAATAGGGAGGAGAGAGGCGAGTGAGAGAGGACAGAGGTGAATTGTATATGTATATAATTGTATATTATACATATACATTTGTATATAGGGCAAGCGAGATTGGGAGAGGGAGGAGAGAGGCGAGCGAGAGAGGGCAGAGAGTGGGAGAGAGGTAAATTGTATATGTATATAGGTTAAATAATTGTATATTATACATATGTGTTTGTATATTTTGGCGAATTATACATATACAAACATGATTAATTATACAAATTCGAAGTCAGCCCACGTAATTAATGTATAATGTTAGTCGCGAGTGGTAATTATATCAAACTATAGCTATGATGATTAACTAAATAGTATAAGTTTACTTTATTACGTAATTTTTCTATTTTTATATGGTTGTCAGACGTTCTCTTTTCAAATAATTGAAATGTCTCATATTATTTGTCAATGAAAAATATCACGAGCAGGACCAAAGAAGATAATAGTACTCGACTGCATAACAAAGAAAATATACGGTTTAAAAATAAGTATAGCATGGCTTGAACTTTTGGGCCTTTGTATAAAACAGACGGGAAATATGGGAATCAGTACTGGTCCACTTATCACATGTGGTAATATTATTATTAGCTACGTACTGGAAGTATTATTTCATGGCATATATTGGTGACAAAGATAAGTCATATGGATCAAAGTAATTTGTTTTCAATTAATTTTTGTATTGCTGATTAAATGAACTAAGAGAGGAAACACCGTCTGAAGCAATGAAAACATCTATCTAAAAATCTTTTCATGTTATAAAGAATACTTAGTAAGTTATGAATATGTTTTTATGAGATTAATTAGTCTAAATTTTAAAAGAAAAAAATGAGATTGTAAAAAGCTACCGCTGATGATTGTCTCAAACTGCTTCAATGGTGTTGATGGATAACAAGGTGAAAATAACTAGAACAAGAAAGCGGTGAAAGAATCCTTCTTATTTTTGACAACCAAATAAGAATCCTAAACAAACTTCTATATTGTGAATGAGGCAGGTATTAGATTGAATTTTAATTTTCAGTCATTTCAAAAAAACGTTATTGTGAGTCACAGTTTAGCTCTAAAACGTGTCTCAGAGTAATGAATTATAAAACGTTACTGACAATAACGTTTTATGTATGTTTACTCTGTCAGATTTTTGTCTTTTTGTTATAAATTTTTTAAATGAAATATAACCTAAAATGTTACCAAGAACTATGTTTATACTAGTTTTATATAAAAAAATAAAAATATATCTATTTTAATAAATTGGTTCTAATAAATGACTTGCTTTGTTTAAAAAGAAATCAATAAAATAATGTGAGTGTTGGGGACAGAATGTAAGAAGGCAAAACAACATTTTGTTGATTTCTTCAATTTGAAACAAGGTTAAAGAAAATAAAATAATACTCCTTATGTGTCAATTTATGTATCTCTATTTTGTTATTAGTCGATACTCTGTCTCAATAAAAGGTCACATTATCATAATTAGAAACACGTTAAATATGAAATTTTCCTTTTATTATAGTCATAAAAATATCTAAGTTGGTGCCGATTTCCTATGATTAGAAGCTTTGTTTAACTTATTTGAAGTAGAAAGAAGCATATATGAAGAAAGGAAAAAAGAGGAATTAGAAGAGCATAGATCCATCTTTCTTTTAAGGTTAGGAGTATTGATGTATATTTACTAGGAAACAAGTAGTCCCTAATTATAAAATCTTTGCGTTTCGCCACAAAAAATTTCAAATATATTTTGGAGAAAAATTTGGAGTATAAGGCTATAGATTTTGTGGAAAATATTTGCCTTTAAAAAAAATATGATTTGTATTCGTAATATTTAAAAATTATTAAAAATACTCACACGTTTGTGTTATTATTACAGGCAGAATAATCTAAGAAACTTTTTGTTTGTAAATCGGATCCTTATACTTACAACTTTGTCATCGATCTGAAACACAATACTCTAAACTCCGTTCTCATCCTCTGTGTGTGGGGTACTATGGTACAACAAACTAGGACTGAAATTTAGTCTAAATACATAAACAATGAAATGTTATTATAAAATATAAAACTTCGCAATAACTTTAAATTCTTACAAAATTTCTAAATACTAAAATCTGGCATAAATACTAGTTTTTTCTAGTATTTGAAAACGTAGGATGTTTGTTAAAATATTTGTCTAGTAATAACACGTTGTATGGACAAACACCATGAAAAATTTCACTTTTTTGAGAGTTGAACTCCATGTCTATATGATAGGTAATGCGTCTTAGTAAAACGTTATTAGAAAAAACTTAGGTGGAATAAATTATAGTGAAGGAAAAAGGAGTGTGTATGCATTGCTAATAATAAGCTCATTATAACCTTACAAGAAAATTTTAATTGGGATAAAACATTGGCCTAATGGTATGGGCTTGGAACTTGTATGTGATTTGCAAGATATTGCATAGAAGCGGACATCAACCCATCATCTCAATATTGTGTTACTGGAATGAGTCTTCATCTAAGATAGTGGATATTTGTCACATTTCAATTTTCTCAATGAGATGTATTATTAATCTCAACCACACACGTTATTGATTTACTTCATGATTTGACTATCATGCAAAACGATACGGCTAGACAGTAACCATCCTTCATGAAAATAGATAATTAATATGTATGGATTGAACTCCTTTCAAGGTAGGATACAATTAAAAAGAACTCTTTTCAAGGGGGGTATGAAGATTCATTTTGACATTTATTATGAGAAAACAAAGTGGAATGGTTAATAATAAGTAGAGCATGGAGTGGCCACTGCTAGCAGAGGTGATTTCCTATGAATAGTGATGCCACTGTCTTCAGTCATATCCAAATCCTTCGGTTTTAACCCTTCTGGTAATGAAAAATCAAACTTATGCATAAGCCTTGCTAATGCTAGCTCATTTATCACAATAGCAAAAGCAGTTCCTGGGCAGCCCCTTCTCCCTGCTCCAAATGGAATCAGCTCAAAGTTTAATCCTTTGAAATCAATATTACTATTTAAGAACCTCTCTGGCCGGTACTCCTCTGGATCATCCCACGACAAAGGGTCTCTTCCGACTGCCCAAGCATTGATAATAACTTGAGTTTTTGCAGGTATGCGATAACCAAGTAATTCAATGTCTTCCGTTGATTCTCGAGGAATTAGTAGAGGACCGGGTGGATGAAGCCTAAGTGTCTCTTTGATTACTGCTTTAAGATAGTGCATATTTCCTAAGTCATCCTCTGCTATCTCTGCTTTCCCTCCAGCTAATCCTCGCACTTCATTCTGTAATGTTTCCATGGCTCTTGGATGTCTCAAAAGCTCTGTCAATATCCACTCTAGAGTTGAATATGTTGTATCTGTACCAGCAGCAAATATATCCTACGTACGCATTAACAAGAAACAAACTATGATTGTTATGAGGAAGAATAACAAATATTCTAAGTTGCTAAACTTTTAACTATGAAACAATATGTTTAGTACGAAATATGTTCAAAATTATACTAACAACACAAGCCAAAGAGGGAATAGATAGTGTGAGAGAAGCTGATGTTACCAAGAGGATAGCTTTCAATGAATCCCTTTGAAGAGGAAAACCAGTTTCCTTTCCATTCTGAATTTCCAGCAAAACATCCACGAAATCTTTAGCTTCGCCACTAGTGTGTTCTTCTTTATTGTGCCTAATAATGTGTTCCTCGATCACACTCTCTAAAAATGTATCCAATTTTTTAGCTACTTTCTCCACTTTGCTGTCTAAGCCAGTGATTTTATTGATCCATACAAGCCAAGGAATGAAATCCCCAACGTTAAAAGTACCCAAAAGATAAAGAAATTCTGCTAGGATGTTCTTTGCGTCTATTCCACTATCCCTTTTATTATATATCCTCCCTAACGCCACTCTGCTAATTATGTTACCAGTCATAAAACAAAATTGATCTCTTAAATCTATCACTGATCTTGATGAGTTAGAATCACACTCTTGTCTGATTTTTTCAATCATATTCCATGTTTCTTCTTCTCTGATATCACGATAAGATTGGACTCTTTTGTTGCTGAGAAGGTGAAGCACGACAATGCTTTTAATTTGTCTCCAGTATTCACCATACGGACTAAAGCCCACGTCCCTAGAGCCGTAAAAGAGTCTATCAGCCATGCTAGATTTAGGTCTGCTTGAGCATACGAGATCATGAGTTTTCATGATGTCACGAGCAGCTTCGACAGAGGAAGCAACAATCACTGGCTTACTGCCAAAGTGAAGTAGCATGACTGGACCATATTTTTTGGATAGTTTATGGAGAGAACGATGAGGAAGAGATCCAAGTTGATGGAGATTACCTATGATTGGAAGCTTTGTTGGAGATGGTGGTAATAACTTATTTGAAGTAGAAAAGAAGCATTTATGAAGAAAGAAAAACAGAGGAATTACAAGAAAATACCAGGTAACATCCATTTTTTTTTAGATAGAAATATTGATGAGGAAATAAGGAAACAAGTACGCCCTAATTATTGAGTATGCGCGCATATATATATATATATTCAAAGAAGCTCCACCACACCAACTAAAAGGACACGATGCACTTAGACTATATAAATCATTTGAAAAATAAATGCATTTTGTTTAGTAATCCCCTAATATGTGAAAGAGTGAAAATCTGTTTTCGTTTGGGTGAAATTCTATTCCTTTCACTCCCAATTCTATAGCTAAAGATTGATGAAAAGAATTGACTTGGTGGGATTCATCATTACATGTATAAAAAATATTTTATCAAATTTATTTTGATTGATAAGTTAGTGGAGTGATTTTTAAAGATAAAATATTTAATGTAAGTGATTTTATTAATATAAAATAAAGTTTAATAATTTTGTTAGATAATTTTTTCTATAGTTCAATTGTCTTTTAAAATATTAACCTCAGGAAACATAAATCTTTGTTTAGAAATAGATTGATTTAAAGTTTGAACTGTAGAAAATAGCAGAAGAAAAATATAATTCTGGAAACCTTCTGCTAGCCCAAGATCGTTGACTAAGATCGGAAGATTCAACTGAGGAAGAAGAGGAAGCTAGATAGTTGAAAAGGAATTTGGAAAGAAGAACTTTGTAATGGAAGAAGACTCTTGAAGTGTTTTGATTTTTTTTTTTTTTAATACAAATATACAAGGTCATCTCCTATTTATAATTGTCTAGGGATGGTTCTAGAAAGTCTTCTAGATACATCCATAAGAAAGTTCTAGTGAACTTATCTTCTAGCAACTATTCTAAAATATCTAGATATTTCTTTAAGATAATTACTCTAAATTATCTAGATATTTTTTCAAGATAATTTCTAAATTTCTATACTATGACATTCTAGAGAAATCTATATTATTCAAAAAATTATCTTTTAACTTTTTTCACATTACATCTAATTAAGATTTTCTTAACTCAGAAACATGAAACCCCGCATTTTCTTTGATATCTTGAATTGATGGTATTGTTGGGATCTCTTAATCGCTCCTAAAGGGACCAAGGGAGAGCAACCGCAATTACATTATTTGCATTATTGCACGACACAAAAGAAAACCCAAACGAACTTTAACCACAAATTTTGTTTGGTAGGGTCACAGGCTGCCCAATATATTTTCAGATCGAAATTTTATTTAGAGGCTTAAAATTTAAAATAATTTTATGTATTTACTTAAAATTTATTTTCCAACTTTTTTTTAATTTTTAATTTTAAGTAAGATTTTATCAATTCCATTATCAACATTATTATACTGTGGCAATCATTACAAGAAATGTTAATATAACTCTATCAAGGAAAAACTTATAAATATACATTGAACTATCGTTAATGGTATACAAATACTATTTGTTATACTTTTCATTCATTAGTGCCCTGTCATCCAAAAATCAGTGCACATTTTATCCTCCCACTAACAAAGACTTCTTTAATACACGTGATGTAATCCTACAGCCCACTCGATTTGACCAATTATTTAACCTAAATATAAATTTAAATACCCACCCAAATAAAACCATATACTTGCATTGATAAGATGAATATCTCCATATTACTTTTATAAATGAACTACTCTGTCATGGAAAGTTGTTTCATTGGAAGTTCTAATTCTATGGAGAAGGAGGCAATGTTTTCTTGGATTTTGAGTAATCGGTAAAGAACTACATGATGATGATCACAATAAATAGCACCCAATTTGGTTGTTGGGTAAGATATGTACAATATATATATATATAAATATCTTTTGATTTTGTTATCTAAAATATGTCAAGTGAAAAATTGAAACAAAAAAATTATTAAATATCTTCACATATTCGTTTCATCACTAAATCATATTGTAATTAAATAAAGTTATCATTTTAACTTAATATAAGACTTAACTATGACAAATTTGTAGGATTTCGTATAAACACCGAATGAGTTTTATTTATAAAATCTTCAAACTATCGAACTATTAAAATCATAAGAAGTAAGGTTGTAAGTAGTAGTTCGAGTCACCAAAAGAGAAAATATGAGAGCTCCTGGGGTAAAAAAGATAAAAATAAAATTATGATCCTACCACTTGTAACAAGTTCGCCATGAATTTATTACTTTTAATTTTTGAAATAGTACTGCTAAATTTATCCTACCACTTGCTCATGTCTGCGCCATGAGTTTATTACATTAGTATTTCTAGGTTTTCTTTCAAACTTGGCAAGATTTATATTTATTTTTAATTTGGTGTTTAGTATCTCTCAATTAAATCCGGATTTACATCTAAAAATTCCATATTTGAGAGGCAAAACGCTAACAAAAATGATTCTGTAACAAGGTGGATTTGAACTTAATCAGAAATGAAAGTATACTTCCACTTCAACATATAGTAATATATTTTTATTGGTAACTTTGGGAGGAGTTGAGTACAACCCAGAGACGGATATATTTCCTTAAAAGTCTGTTTATAACTATAACAATACTAGAAACGAATCAAATGCGTGGAGTTGCAATGACTAAGAGAGGGAACTTTCGTCTGACTGTAATTCCAAGAGCTTCATCCACATCCAAATCTTCTGCTTTTATTCCATTTGGTAGCGAAAATTCAAAATGAAACAACATTCTTGCCAATGCCAATTCATTCACGATCTTAGCGAATGTGATTCCAGGACAACCTCTTCTACCTGCACCAAATGGAATTAACTCGAAACGTAACCCTTTGTAATCTACACAACTATCCAAAAACCTTTCTGGTTGAAACTCCTCCGGATTTTCCCATATGGTCGGATCCCTAGAGATAGCCCATGGACAAACAAAGACTTGAGTTCCAGCAGCAACGTCGTAGCCCAATACTTTGGTGTCCTTTATTGCTTCCCGAGGAAGCAATGGCACCGGAGAATGTAGCCGTAGACTCTCTTTCATTACTGCATTTAAATAAGGCATGTGTTCCAAATCGTCCTCTGTTACGTCTGATTTCCCTTGAGTTACTTGCCTCACCTCATCTCTTAGTTTCCGCAACGTGTTTGGATTTCTGATGAGTTCATTCATTGTCCATTCTAAAAGAGTGGAGGTTGTATCTGTTCCTGCAGAAAACATATCCATGATAATAGCTTTAATCGAATCCATTTCAACGTTAAAATAATAAGCATGTGAATTGTGATGAAGCCTATGAAGGACAAAGAAGTGACTGTTTAGGTTTGAAAAAGTAAAAGTGATCCTATCATCAACTATGAGTATTTAAAATTCAAGTTGTTAGTATTAAATATAAATATATATATGTTTTTAATAACAGACTAATAGAAGAGATGCTGCTTAAACATTGTTACTAAAATTTGCGTGGTTCCATAATTTTATATGTAGAAAATCTGTAGTGAATCCTCTCGAGCGCATGGAAACTTTTGCTCCTATTTTGTATTCATCTAACACTTCACTAATCTTTGCCCCTGATATTTTGTGAGATATAAGTTTAGATTTTCACTTTTCATAGTATCCACAAATAGCCTTAATCCTTTGAAGAACTTATGCCCCATTAGACATAAACTCGATGGCTATGGTAACAAACGCGAACCTACATTAAATAGCGTTGTAGCTAGATTCAAATTCAGGTCTTGTGTGTAGTTCTTCTAGCTTGTACCAACAACACAATGACAAATTTATACTCTTTATGAGTGGACGGTAAATTATATCCTAATTTATTCAGTTTATCAAAATAGATATACATCTACATATGATTTTTTAAAAAGTTAACAGGTGCACGTGCACCCAGGCTGGATCCGCCTCTGACTATGGACATAAAATTATATTTTCACATCATAATATCTCGCAAGTTATGCTTCACATAAATCATGCCCTTTAAAGAACTTATGCCCTGCTAGACTGCTACACGTAAGCTCTAATATTGCCAAAGATCACGATCAGTCTATTTAAAAGGCAGAAATTAAAGATCAATCTTTAAAAATCTTAAGAAGTTTCCTTGATGTTGCATTTGGGTCACCTCTATTTATAAAATTAAATTAATTTTCAGCCTCCACCTATAATTAATATAGTATATCTGTAGTCAATTTCGGAAACTTTAATTAGATTTGAATAGAAAAACTTGCATAGAAAATCATACTTATAATAAGACTATATATAGGATAGTCAAAATCAGTTCCAACGTGCATGCTTAATTTCTAGTTTTCTACACTGAAAGGAACAAACCAATTGTTGAACCACTTCGCAATTTTTGAACGTGTAATTCGATCTCTATTTATTTATCATTCCGGTTAAAATCTCCTATTCATCATGCTAATTAATCGATATATACTTATCCAATTAGCAGTTTATAGTAATTAGTAACAACACAATAAAAAAAATTTATCTGCATCGATATTTATATAAAACTAATAGATGTTTAATATGTATTTATATAAATCAAACTTCTTTCTCTTGACCATCATGATTAGAGAACATATATTCATATGATAATTTTATAGCTCGCACCGACTAATTAAGGTTGTGTCTTATGCAAGTTTTCATATGGTAGATTATCAATCTTTAAATCGGAAAAAAAGTGGTTATCGTGCTTTAATACTTGTCTTATAGAAAATAGCATAGTCAAAATTTTTGCTAATAAGGATATTTGAAATATAAAGAAATAAATACAAGAAAAAATCAAAGGAGATTCAATATATCTAAGATTTTTTCTTAAAACCACCAAAAGGTTGGGACTAGGCATCCTAATATATATTAGCAAAAATACAGAGTTGATATGTTGAGTTTTTCTTCAAACCAACTTGAGAAATAAGAAATAAATTTTTGCTAGGTATAGATAGTTTAGTTTTTCATCAATATTTCAATAAAATTCTTTGATTTTACGTACCTTAGCTCCACCCCGACTTACAAGTTAATTAAAGCTAGTGCATATATATATATTGGTTTATTCAGTCTATGTGCCATTAAACTGACGATAAACAAATTAAATGAAGTCTGCATTTACCAGAAAAATGCATGCATATAGATGTGGCCATCTTAATAAACAAATGCAATTTGACAGAACTGGTTATATATATATATATAGGCCACCTAAACAATTGATGCATAAGTGAGTCAAGTCATGAGCCATCATTAAATAAAAATATTTTTTGATTTTTTATAACTACTAGGTAGTCTGCCTTGGTGGCGCCACTTTTTTATTACTCCTTAATATACTCTATTTGATCCAAAGTAGACTCCCTCAGTCTCAATTTTCGCTACTATAGGAGTACTCTACTTTGATTCAAATTATACTCCCTCATCAGACCGGTGTCAATTCATGGCTATGACATTTGCAGTTAAAACACTTAAGTTAAAGGGAAACTAAGCAAATCTCCATAAAAAGTAAAATAATTATAAACATATACTTACCTCTTTATATTTTTACCTCATTAAAAATTACACTATATACTTCATACCTAATTTTGCTTAATTGATACTAAATAAATAAATATCAGATATTATATTTGTATCATTAAGACTAATAATTTCGTTTAACTAATACTAAATCGATATATATATATATATATACACACACACGATATTTCGAGTATGGGTTTACACATCTATATTTAAATATTTTAAAGAAAATATAACACTACTATATATATGATCTTGAAAGAGGAGCATGGATTTATGTGAATCCGATAACACCAGCCTACGACTGTGTACACCAAGTCAATAGAGGACAACTTCACCACAGCAAATAGTAATTTAGGAGTGCACAACTTCCTTCATATACAAATACTAGAAAATGTTACTTAAGTTTGAGTTGATACAACTAAAATCCATAAAGAAAATCAAAATTTTTAACTTTTATCGGGTTTTTTCTCACTTGATGTTCAAAGCTTATATCATAATTTCAATTAAATTTGAATTATGTATTGCAAAATCAATTTGAGGTGACACTCTCAACAAGATTTTCTCCATATTAGAGCTCGAGCCCGAAACTTCCATCAATGCATCACAACCATAGGTTGGTAACCTATTATCGATTCAAACAAACATGTAATAGTAGAAAATAATAAAGGAAGCAAGACTAGAGCGGATGCCCGACAGGACTGGGTGTTTCTGAGATTGAATAACTAGAATGAATCATAATCAAGAATTAGTCCAAAATGTACGGTAAATTTGACAAAATTGAGTAAAATGTGAACCCATTTCTTGTACGAAGGATAAAAAATTATACCCCGTGATACATGTGACCTAGGATATTAAAGAAAAAAACATGCAAAAAGAGTCAAATTTCCAATCAGAAACTGTTAATAAGACCAAAGGGACTATCACAATTCACACGAAAGAGCAAAGTCGACATACTGGAATTGAAAATTCATCTCCTTAGAATTTGGACAAACCTTCCTTCATTAGCTAACTTTTAAATGATATCAAAATCAAATTTATTTCAGAAAAATATTTAAAAAATCCCACATCGATATAAAAATAAAAAATTGATTTCATTATATGAGCTTAAACAAACTTCTCATTTCCTTCGCTATTAATCAAGCTAGTAGGGTCTTTTATTTTCCTTCGTCATTTTCAGTGGAACTTCAAATAAGTCGACTTTCAGAAAATCAAATTGCCAATTCTGAAAGTTGAATTAAGTGATGTGACAACTATCCGTTTGGTCTTTTATTTTCCTATTACAACCTTGTTATTTCACTTTTGAATTGACACGCCTATTAAGTAAGTAATAATTATTAACATGATGAAATTTACCATTTTATTCCTATTAATTATGAAGTAGATGAATTAAAAAATTAAATTTTTCTAAAAGTTTCAACTTTTTCAAAGTAATTAATTGAGGGTATAATAAATAAAAATATTTTATCTTTTCTTGATTTCTCAAAATGAACAAATAATTAGAAACAAAGAAAATATAAAATAAGCAACGGATACATATTTTTTTTAACAATGTGTTGTTATAATAATAAAATAATATCTCAATGACACCGCCATAAAGAAGTTTGAGTATATGTATCTTCCTTTTTGGTGTTCAAATTATGTTACGCTCAAATAATCATATGTTAATAGGAAGGTATATTCCATTTGGGACACAAAATAAACAAGTAGTTTTTAACATTGTAGAATCATATACTATCGCTTAGAAATAACTACTATTTTTAGGTACTTCAAATTTAAACCTACCACAACAATAATAATAATACATCAACAAAAAAAAAATGATTAGTTTACCTCTATATATAATGTTGTTTATGTAGAATTGAGTATGAAAGTTTTACATCCAAAATATGCATTGAGAAGAATGAGTAATGGAAGATGAAGGATAATAACATGTAGGTGTGAGTAGATATACAAAGGAGATGTGTGACTGGGAGGGAAACAATGGTGTTGAAAAGAGATAAACTAATTTGAATTATAAAAAGTCCTAATAATTAAGGAAGTATCGTATTAGGATAATTATTAATTGCAACTTTTAAAGGGATTGTGTATCTAATTATATTTTTTAAAATATACGGTATATTTATTTAAAAATGGCATTAATAATAACAATAATAATAATATATTTTATATATGTAATATAATTTTATAAATAACTATTTTTAGGTACTTCAAAATTTAAACCTACCACAATAACAATAATAATAATATATTTAATATAATTTTATAACTAATATTTTAAATAAGGTCAAGTATATACAAACTTTATCAAAATAGATCCTAAATAAAACATCTCAAAAAATAGGAATAAAGATAGAAACAATAACAAAACAAAGTAAAATGGAGAGCAACACAACAAAAATTAATATTCTCATTGTCTTAATTTATGTAAGCATTATTTGATTCGCCACAAAATATAAGAAAAAAAGACTTAAAATTTATGATATAAAATATATTTTTAGACATTTGTGTAGTCATAAATAATTTCACTAAAAAGTAATAAGTAAAATTAAATTAAATTATTTTCAATAATAAATACTCCGTATTATTTTTAGATAGCTAAAAAGAAAGTGTGCACAGTATTACATCGTTGTTTCATTAATCGCTTCTTACTAAACTAGATAATAGAAGGCCCGTGTACGGGGACAATATTGCAATCTTATAATAGAAATTTGATTAGTTTTTTAAAAGAAAATTTATTATGTTATTTTCAAATAAACATGATAGGAAATAACAATAAAACATAATAGGTTTTTAACAAACAAAATAATGACCTACTTGATGAAAATTATACTGAATCATCTCATTCTTTACAAAGTAACAAAATGATATAAAAAAAAACTATGATTTTGTGTCTTAATAATCTCATTCTTTACAAAGTAACAAAATGATATTAAAAAAAAAAACTATGATTTTGTGTCTTAATATTTGTAAAAATTAGGAGAATAATTTTGTATAGTAAAAAAAGATTTTTTCTAAAGTAATTAATATACATGATGAATAATATTTTATCTCAAACAAAGAGGATTTAAAAATATCAGAACTATATAATGTATATTGCAGTAATTGAACATGAGGTAGTTAATATAATAATTTATATAATTTGCTTAAAATTATTTTAAGTATGATAAAATAATAGTATAAATAATTATATGTTTTTCAATAAATTACATAATGACATACATGTTACGTGAAGTTTTGAGATTATACATAAAAAGAGAAATCAAGTAAGTTAGATACTTCAAAAATTATCTTTACAATTTCAAAAAAAAAATGCCATGATTTTGAAAAGTTTGAAGAGAACCAAAGGAAAGGACATAACATGATTATGAAATTGTTGGAAACTTTGTTGTTGAAGAGCTTACTCATTGGTTGCATTCCTTTTGAATTAAGTATTTTGATAAAAGCATTGTGATTGATATTGAATTTAACATGTTAATTTATTAGGGTGTTTGAAAAGTGTGGAACAGTTGAATTTTGCTGAAAAATTATTGTATGGACAAGTCTCAAAAGTGATGTGTCCACTAAAAAATAATGAATTTTACTTTTGTCTTATAATTATTTTATAAAAATAGGGTCATTATATAGAGAATTGATCGAAATTGTAGTTCTTAAAGTTGAAAAAAAAATACATTATTGGTTTTCCTAATAAGAGATCTATGTCGGAGTGTATTCTATTTAGCACGCAAATAAAAAATAAAGGGTGAGAAATTTATTGGTACAAGACATGAGAGGGGAGAGAATTGAGGTGAATGAAATGAATAATGAGTTAATGTCTATTTATTTGTGTCATAGTCTTAGTTCTAGAAAAATCTTACTATAATTTATAATTTTCAGAAAAGTCATGTATCTTGTGGAGAAAATTTATCACTTGAAAAAAATAATATTGTAATGAAGTTTAAAAATACAATTTATAGATTTTTAATAGAAAATATGCATAAAATGATCACATTACCCTACATCGTCCTCAATATTTTAAATCAAACTTACATCACTTCACATATTTAGATTAATATGTTTGAAATTAAAGTAAAACTACAAACTTGATTATATATTTTAATGGAGAACTACACTTTTATAATCTAGTAAACATTTTTAGTTTGCTCTAAATACAAATATATCATCCTATTCATTTTATTTGTAAAGTTACTTTTTAATATTTTAAAAAGTACTTAAGTTAATTTTATTTATTCTTTAATTTCAATCTAATAGATATTATTAATTTTACCATACTTGTTTCTTTTCAGATATATTAATTAGAGTCAAAATAAAGGTGAAAATAATAAACTATATTTTTAAGTAATGAAATTTTATGTTAAAGTAAGCATTTTTAGAAAGCATAATGAATATAATAATATTAGGAATTAATTAAAATAATAGCTAAATAGAGTAATGAATAGATATCACGGTAACTCATAAAAAAAAGGTGAAGTGATAACAAAATGAGTTGATAGAAATAACATTAATCAAAGATGTTTCTAATACTTTTTAGTTTCTTGTTATTATTCTTTAGGGGTGTGCGTTCGATTTTTCGGTTCTGTTTTACACTATTTGGTTTGGTTTTGATTTTTAAGAAGTGTAATCCAATCCAAACCAAAATAAATTTGGTTTGGTTTTTTTCTTTTTGGTTTGGATTTTTTCGATTTGATTAATCGGTTATAAAATAGTTAGAAATATAACAAAGTTATATTTGCAATTTAATTTATATATATATATATATATATATATATATATATATATATATAATTTTTTAAATATACTTTTTATTAGTATGAAATTACCTATTTATCCTTGATCATTATTCACTTTCGTTTTTAGAAATATTTATTTCTCTTGCTATTTTTCTTAATAGATTTTGTTAGTATATAATTATATTTTTGTTCTTAATAGTCCTACCACTTCTTCTATGTAATAGAAAATTATTAAATTTCTTCAATTCTGTTACCTCTTTCCACTGACTTTCAAAATTGTCGCTTCTAATTTCTAATAAAATAAAATAAAATAATACTAGTTGTGTTTAATGAAAATCTATAAAAGGAGAACAACTCCCCCGTTCTCAAATATGCAGTTTTCAACAATATTTCTTCTATTTTATAAAACTAATTGAAATCGAAAAGAAAATGATTTCCTTATTTGCAGTTTTTCCATTCTTAATTTTCTTGGCATTTATTCTGCTATCATTTTTTCAGCTTTCATCAAAAAATCCAAGAAAAATCTTCCTCCATCTCCTCCAAAACTTCCTTTCATCGGAAACTTTCACCAATTGGGGCAACAACCACACCGCTCTCTCCAAAAATTAACGAATGAATATGGCCCAATGATGATGCTTCAGTTCGGCAGCGTCCCTGTATTAATCGCTTCCTCAGCCGAAGCAGCTTCCCACATCATGAAGACTCAGGATCTGAGTTTTGCTAATAAGCCCAACTCCATTATTCCCAGCAAGCTCTTTTTCGGTCCAAAAGACGTGGCGTTCACTCCATACGGTGAGTACTGGAGGAACGCCAGAAGTGTTTGTATGCTTCAGCTTTTGAACAACAAAAGAGTCCAATCCTTTAGCAAAATTAGGGAAGAAGAGACTTCTCTTCTTCTCCGAAAGATTAACGACTCAATTGACAATTCACAAGTTGTCGATTTGACAGATCTGTTTGTGAGCATGACGAATGACGTGCTTTGCAGGGTGGCATTAGGAAGGAAGTATTGTGATGGAGAAGAAGGGAAAAAATTCAAGTCATTGCTGTTGGAGTTTGTTGAATTATTGGGTGTTTTTAATATCGGTGACTACATGCCATGGCTTGCGTGGGTGAATCGTTTCAACGGTTTAAATGCGAAAGTGGACAAAGTAGCAGAGGAGTTTAGTGCATTTTTGGAAGGCGTAATTGAGGAACACAAGGAGAAGATCAAAATAGATGAGAAAGAGGAAGGATCAACAGACTTTGTGGATATATTGCTCCAAGTTCAGAAAGAAAACAAATCCGGTTTTAACGTTGAAATGGATTCGATTAAAGCTATTATCATGGATATGTTTTCAGCAGGAACAGATACAACCTCCACTCTTTTAGAATGGACAATGAATGAACTCATCAGAAATCCAAACACGTTGCGGAAATTAAGAGATGAGGTGAGGCAAGTAACTCAAGGGAAATCAGACGTAACAGAGGACGATTTGGAACACATGCCTTATTTAAATGCAGTAATGAAAGAGAGTCTACGGCTACATTCTCCGGTGCCATTGCTTCCTCGGGAAGCAATAAAGGACACCAAAGTATTGGGATACGACGTTGCTGCTGGAACTCAAGTCTTTGTTTGTCCATGGGCTATCTCTAGGGATCCGACCATATGGGAAAATCCGGAGGAGTTTCAACCAGAAAGGTTTTTGGATAGTTGTGTAGATTACAAAGGGTTACATTTCGAGTTAATTCCATTTGGTGCAGGTAGAAGAGGTTGTCCTGGAATCACATTCGCTAAGATCGTGAATGAATTGGCATTGGCAAGAATGTTGTTTCATTTTGAATTTTCGCTACCAAATGGAATAAAAGCAGAAGATTTGGATGTGGATGAAGCTCTTGGAATTACAGTCAGACGAAAGTTCCCTCTCTTAGTCATTGCAACTCCACGCATTTGATTCGTTTCTAGTATTGTTATAGTTATAAACAGACTTTTAAGGAAATATATCTGTCTCTGGGTTGTACTCAACTCCTCCCAAAGTTACCAATAAAAATATATTACTATATGTTGAAGTGGAAGTATCCTTTCATTTCTGATTAAGTTCAAATCCACCTTGTTACAGAATCATTTTTGTTAGCGTTTTGCCTCTCAAATATGGAATTTTTAGATGTAAATCCGGATTTAATTGAGAGATACTAAACACCAAATTAAAAATAAATATAAATCTTGCCAAGTTTGAAAGAAAATCTAGCAATACAAATGTAATAAACTCATGGCGCAGACGTGAGCAAGTGGTAGGATAAATTTAACAGTACTACTTTAAAAATTGAAAGTAATAAACTCATGGCGAACTTGTTACAAGTGGTAGGATCATAATTCTATTTTTATCTTTTTTGCCCCAGGAGCTCTCACATTTTCTGTTTTGGTGATTCGAACTACTACTTACAACCTTACTTCTTAAGATGTTAATAGTTCGATAGTTTGAAGATTTTATAAATAAACTCATTCGGTGTTTATACGAAATCCTACAAATTTGTCATAGTTAAGTCTTATATTAAGTTAAAATGATAACTTTATTTAATTACAATATGATTTAGTGATGAAACGAATATGTGAAGATATTTAATAATTTTTTTGTTTCAATTTTTCACGTGACATATTTTAGACAATAAAATCAAAAGATATTTATATATATATATTTTACATATCTTACCCAACAACCAAATTGGGTGCTATTTATTGTGATCATCATCTTGTAGTTCTTTACCGATTACTCAAAATCCAAGAAAACATTGCCTCCTTCTCCATAGAATTAGAACTTCCAATGAAACAACTTTCCATGACAGAGTAGTTCATTTATAAAAGTAATATGGAGATATTCATCTTATCAATGCAAGTATATGGTTTTATTTGGGTGGGTATTTAAATTTGTATTTAGGTTAAATAATTGGTCAAATAGAGTGGGCTTTAGGATTACATCACGTGTATTAAAGAAGTCTTTTGTTAGTGGGAGGATAAAATGTGCACTTATTTTTGGATGACAGGGCACTAATGAATGAAAAGTATAACAAATAGTATTTGTATACCATTAACGATAGTTTAATGTATATTTATAAGTTTTTCCTTGATAGAGTTATGTTAACATTTCTTGTAATGATTGCCACAGTAAAATAATGTTAATAATGGAATTGATAAAATCTTACTTAAAACTAAAAAATTAAAAAAATGTTAAAAAATAAATTTTAAATAAATACATAACATTATTTTAGATTTTAAGCCTTTAAATAAAATTTCGATCTGAAAATATATTGGGCAGCCTGTGACCCTACCAAACAAAATTTGTGGTTAAAGTTCGTTTGGGTTATCTTTTGTGTCGTGCAATAATGCAAATAATGTAATTGCGGTTGCTCTCCCTTGGTCCCTTTAGGAGCGATTAAGAGATCCCAACAATACCATCAATTCAAGATATCAAAGAAAATGAGGGGTTTCATGTTTCTGAGTTAAGAAAATCTTAATTAGATGTTCATGTGAAAAAAGTTAAAAGATAATTTTTTGAATAACATAGATTTCTCTAGAATGTCATAGTATAAAAATTTAGAAATTATCTTAAAGAAATATTTAAATAATGTAGAGTAATTATCTTAAGGAAATATCTAGATATATTACTATATGTTGAAGTGGAAGTATCCTTTCATTTCTGATTAAGTTCAAATCCACCTTGTTACAGAATCATTTTTGTTAGCGTTTTGCCTCTCAAATATGGAATTTTTAGATGTAAATCCGGATTTAATTGAGAGATACTAAATACCAAATTAAAAATAAATATAAATCTTGCCAAGTTTGAAAGAAAATCTAGCAATACAAATGTAATAAACTCATGGCGCAGACGTGAGCAAGTGGTAGGATAAATCTAGCAGTACTACTTTAAAAATTAAAAGTAATAAACTCATGGCGAACTTGTTACAAGTGGTAGAATCATAATTCTATTTTTATCTTTTTTGCCCCAGGAGCTCTCAGGTTTTTTCTCTTTTGGTGACTCGAACTAGTACTTACAATCTCACTTTTTAAGATTTTAATAGTTCAATAGTTTAAAGATTTTATAAATAAAATTCATTCGGTGTTTATACGAAATACTACAAATTTATCATAGTTAAGTCTTATATTAAGTTAAAATGATACTTTATTTAATTACAATATAATTTAGTGATAAAACGAATATGTGAAGATTTGTGTCATATATATTTTGTTAATTCAATGTCAAAGTTGTGGAAGATAATAAATAAGTACATAAAGTATGTTATCAGTTACCATTTAAATATTTTATTGATACAATCACATATTTTAACATGATATTAAAATAAACAGAGGTCCATAAATCAGACCAAATATAATTTTTGTAGGGTATAAGAAAGGTGGTTACCACAAAGAAAAGAAAATCATAAGTCATAATTATTGAATCAAATAAATATTATATTTAATTCTTACGGATATAGCGATGTTTGTTATTTCATAGGCTGTTATACGATAGCTTCTTCTTTTTAAAACTGATATAAATAATAGAGCCACCAAAACAGACTCCCAAGCTATAAAAGTGTTAAAAAAATAAATATAAAAAATAAATGTAGAAGAAGGCTACTTTAAAGCGTCAACTTTTCATAAAAAGATATTGTATGTATATATATTAAGAAAAATACAACCAATTTTCTTTTTGGGATACATTAAAGTCTTGATACATACTTTCAAGATATAACAAAGCCCTAGTATACATAAATACCTGTAGATTTTTCTTTTTGGTTACTTCTTAAGAGTTTTTATATTTATAGAACTCAGGATATGACTTTTTATAATAGTACTATTCTTTTATATACAATGACTTTTTATATTATTCATATTCTTTTCTGAACAAATATGTAGGTTTAATTTAAGACCTTTGTATATCATAAGATGACTTTTCATAATAATCACGCTCTTTCGTAACAGATGTGTTTGTTCAATATAAGACTTCTATATTATTACAAAATATCCAACAAAACATACTTACATAAGTATAAGATGATTTTTCATAATAATTACGCTCTTTCGTAATATATGTGTCTATTCAATATAAGATTTCTATAATTACAAAATATCCAACAAAACATACTTACATAAGTATAAGATGACTTTTCATAATAATCACGCTCTTTCGTAATAGATGTGTCTGTTCAATATAAGACTTCTACAATTATAAAATATCCAATAAAACATACTTACATAAGTATAAGATGACTTTTCATAATAATCACGCTCTTTCGTAACAGATGTGTCTGTTCAATATAAGACTTCTATTTACTACAAAATATCCAACAAAACGTACTTACATAAGTATAATCGAGAAAGACTATACAGTATTCTGAAAGCAGTGATCAAAGAGTCTCTCACCGGTTCCACCACTAGTTCCACCAGAATCAACAGAAGACATAAATTTACTTGGCTACCATATTTGCAACTGATATGGGAAAATCCAGAGGAGTATCGACAAGAGAGATTTTTAAATAGTATTATTGAGGAAAAAATACCCTTAGTGCTGTTGAAATGTTTTTAAATCATACTTTTATTCTCTATTACATATTTGATACTATACTTTTTTCATTTTAATTAATTTTTAAATATTGAGCATATGCCATGGGCAACATATATTCTATGTCCGGGGATAAAGAATCGCAATCTTGCAAGGGTGAGCTAACCCTAGAGTTTTTATGTCGTGTTATAAAGGACCTTATTTCAAAATATACGACACATACATAACTTATTTATACAAATTTATGCCGATGGAGACTAGGTTCTCTAAATATTTGTTGAACAAGACAAAACTCTTTTAAGCTTTTGCAAAAATAAATTATAACAAGTTAAAAGGATACTTTAGGTCCTTTTATGTGAGATAAAATTCGCTGGACATAAGTTATGTTTTACTAGGAAGTAGGAACAATCTGTGCAAAAACTTGTCATTTTTATGGGCTTTTATATTGTAGAAACAAAGAGAAGCCCAAGAATAGGTCATCACAAATCTTTAAGAGAATATTACACAAATTTCATAGTAGTATTAAAAGTTAATTACACTATATTCATATTTTTTTTGAAATTACAAAAATCCTTCCAATTTCAGGTACATTCGTCAATTTTCCAATACATCACATATGAGCTTCAAATACATCACTCAATGTACATCCTGATATATCACATAAAGTGATGCATTCGAAAAAGTGACAGATCAAAAATATGACAGAGTAGAAATTTTAATAATTTTTTCAAATAATAATTTTTAAAAAAAAACATAACAAAATAAGTTATGTATTTAAATAATTTTTCTAATCCTAAATCATGATTATGGCCCATACATCTATCTAATCCAGCTTTAAACTGTCCGAATACAACCCGATATTAGCTTGAATGTGATAAGGTCGCCTATATTATAGATTATAGATATAGAAATAAAAGCGAACGGACACGATCTCGACACTTGTTCGGTTTCGATTTGAGATTAACCGACTCTTCAAAATTTGTTAGGTCAAATATTAAGTGGATACCCCTCAGGGTTTTGTTATTTCGCATCAATCTCTTCCGTCTTTTCCTAACTTTCTTTGCAATTATTTTCTCTCTCTAAAACTCTCTCTCTAGATTTGTAAGCTTTCTGCCATGGAGACTGAGCGCGTGACCGGCTTTCCGTTGACGAATCTTGATCGGCGGCCAAGAAAGAGGGCGCGTCTGGGCTGGGATGTTCTTCCTGAACCGCCTAAGGTATAGATCTATCCTCTAATTCATCGTTCTTTTTATTCTATCTTTGTTGTTTTTTTCGCTTTGGTTTTGCTAGATCTGATCAAGATTAGGTTTATTTCGCGTCAGGTATGGGAAAGTCTCAGTCTTTATGTGTTATATGTTGTTTCTAGAATAGATCTGTTGTTGTTCTTACACGACATGGTATTTTTTTAGCTGGGTTTTTGTATTTCAGGGTCTGATTTTTATTTCTTCAGCCGTGAGGGTAAAATTTACT
This sequence comes from Solanum lycopersicoides, assembly GCA_022817965.1. Classification (NCBI taxonomy): domain Eukaryota; kingdom Viridiplantae; phylum Streptophyta; class Magnoliopsida; order Solanales; family Solanaceae; genus Solanum; species Solanum lycopersicoides. The sequence continues at coordinate 75,391,235 of CM040620.1, forward strand.
TATATGTTGACGATTCTTTCTTTTTACTTTACTGATGACCGTTTTATAACCAGATCTGACATGAATTATCTGTTCGAGAGATTTTGTGATGTTTCAATTTAATTTGAATAATTCTTTTCGACTAAAATTTTATGTGAAAGGATGTCATAATTTTCGTTCAAGTTATTGAAAAAACATCTATAATGTATAATCTGCTTATTATGTTAACTGTGTGGAATGTATTGATCTGCCTGATAAATTGTTGCTCAATTGACTAGAACTCAATCACAACTTTTTTAAGAATTGGACAAGTGCAAGTTTTTCCAAAATCAATGTTTTTACTGTAGATTTGTTGCATAATTTTTTTCCTTGCAGATGATTTGTGGTAGAATTTATCTTTCATGAATTTTGGAATTTCGGATATAATATATGAAACATGATCTAACCAAGTCTTTATTGGGGCACTTTGTTTTCTGTATTTTGCTCTTACTATTGATTTGTGGGTATTTGGTTACTGGTTGATTGTTTTCTCAGTCCTATGTTATTAACATTGTCACTTTATGTTATGTTCCGTGAATTCTATTTCCTACTTTGAAGGCACTCAAAGGTAATAATAAAATTAGTTATGTATTAAGATACCATGAATGGAATGCCTGTGTGTAGGCTCAGCTAGGATTATTTTGTGGACAAGATGTTGGGAATGTGACAAGCTATGCATCTTCAAGGCAACTCACTGACCTTACTAGTGCTCCCTTTACTATTAAGGGAGTCGCTCAAAATGGTTCTCCCCCTCGGAGAGAAGATGACAAGGATGGACATTTTGTGTTTGAGCTGGGAGAAAATTTAACATCACGCTGTAATCATCTTTACCATCACCAAAAAATTCTTCTTATGTTTTGGTGCCTTGGTTACCATGCTGACCATCTGTTTATTTCTGTTACACAAATAGTTTATGCACCCTAATATTATATAAAATGATTTGACATGTTTACCTTTTCCTAAAACTACGCTGTACTAGCAATATAGTTGATATTATCATGTCTATCAGCTTTTAGATGTCTCCTACTTGTTCCTTTGAAAAGATGGTCATTCATTATAGATTTATTTTGATACATAAACAAAAATGGTTCTTTAAAATGAATAAAGAAGAAAGAGAATATTGTGGAATGTGTACTGTATATTTCCCTTATCTGCTCTATATTCCCCTAATGGTTTCTCGATTTTCCTGAAATGTAGATAAGATCCACAGTAAGATGGGTGAAGGTACTTTCGGTCAGGTCCTAGAATGCTGGGATCGTGAAAGGAAAGAAATGGTGGCTATCAAAATTGTTCGAGGTATGAAGAAGTATCGTGATGCAGCAATGATCGAGGTTGAAATGCTTCAACAGCTTGGTAAACATGATAATGGCAATCGGTGAGTAATTGCCTATTTTTTTTTACTGTTATTGTAATCCGTGTACTCATTCATGGGAATTCTGTTATTTGTCAATTGTTGAACTGGTTTGTTCCTTGCAGTTGCGTACACATATGGAACTGGTTTGACTATCGTAATCATATCTGTATTGTAAGTATATATGATTGATTTGGATGGGTTAATTTCCCCACCTAACAATCTTATGGGGTTTAAAATTTTGGATGAACTTAAATGGTTTTAACAGGTCTTTGAGAAGCTTGGACCAAGCTTATATGATTTCCTTCGGAAAAACAATTACCGTTCATTTCCCATTGATCTTGTCCGTGAGATTGGAAGACAACTGTTGGATTGTGTAGCATGTGTGTAAAAAAAGCTTTGAGCACTTCTCTTTCTTCAATCATGCATATATATTAGATTCAGATAGGCTTCTTGCTGAAAAAAAAAATACCTCATGATCAGGACCGTAGTCATTGTATTTGTCATTACTTCGTATTGAATAATGTCATCATGCATACTTTCAAGTTACTTTGCCAACTATATACTGTCTTGGTACTGATTATGATGTGGTTTATCTTGTAGTTATGCATGATTTGCGCCTTATCCATACTGACCTGAAGCCTGAGAACATACTTCTCATCTCCCCAGAATATGTAAAGGTTCCTGACTACAAGGTAAGCTTATTTGATTGGTTAGTGCCCTTTTTCTGTTTTAATTCAATGTGTTGAGCGCACTGTACTTTGTAATTTGTTCTTGATACTTAGGTTTATGTTTGCCTATTATTTGATACAGGTGTCTTCTAGGTCACCGAAAGATGGTTCTTACTATAAAAGAATCCCAAAATCAAGTGCTATAAAGGTAATTGATTTTGGTAGCACTACATACGACCGTCAGAATCAAACATATGTTGTGTCAACTCGTCATTACCGTGCTCCTGAAGTTATCCTAGGTAAGTAGTTCAAATATATCTAGGTGTTCTCCATTGTTCTTGCATCCACGAAGCATTCAATTGAACATATCTATTTTAGGTCTTGGATGGACCTACCCTTGTGATATATGGAGTGTTGGCTGTATCCTTGTGGAACTTTGTTCGGTAAGCTCTGTTCAGTCTGGATAAACCTTGATTACCCTCGTATTTGAGTTGTTGCAACTAATTTGTCTTGCAACTTCATTTAGGGAGAAGCATTGTTTCAAACACACGAGAATTTAGAACACCTTGCTATGATGGAGAAAGTACTGGGCCCCCTGCCTCAGCACATGCTGAAAAGAGTGGAGTAAGTCATAGATTTGTTGCCTACTTCAACAGTGACTTGTTTGATTCAATAACAGACCTACCTCTTTCCTTATTTATTTGTAAATTGATGAATTACGCCCTTCTACTCTAATCACAGCCGTCAAGCAGAGAAGTACGTTAGAAGAGGACGGTTGGACTGGCCTGAGGGGGCAACTTCCCGGGATAGTATTAAAGCTGTGTTAAAGTTGGCCCGTCTTCAGGTGCTTTCTACAGTCCTCTGTCTATGCATTTTTGTTGAGTGAGTTTGCATGGTTTTTCTAACAGTTGTGCTATATATTGCAGAACATAATCATGCAGCATGTGGATCATTCTGCTGGTGATCTTATTAATCTTTTGCAAGGACTTCTTAGATATGATCCTTCAGAAAGATTTACTGCTCGGGAAGCCTTGCGGCATCCGTTTTTCACCCGTGATCATCTGAGGAGATAGAATAACGCTTTGTTTCAACTCTTTTTTACTCGTGCACACAATGCTATTGCATGATGATGGTTCCCCTCCAAACTTGAATGCCATTTGATGCGGTGGTGACCGGAAGCCAACTCTGTTGGCTCATTGTATTGATATGTGAATCCGACTGTCCCTGTGTATATAAATCCAAAATACTGGTTTTTTTGCGGGGCATTCTTGTATGATATACTTCTAGTTTAAGGTTGTGGTGGAAGCACCCACCAGTGTGTATAAGATGACTTCTCTTCCTCAATTACCAACACAAATTGATTGCAAGGATGGAGTTAACTTTCTTTAGTTACGAGATCGTTTCTTGGATTGTTTTGAGTTTTTGTATAGCCATTTTCACCTACATGAAAAATTAGTTTTTTTGATCAAAATTTTTAATTTAGACCAAGTAAATGGTGAGGAAATATGTTTACCGGGAACAGTTTCAGAGAAAAAGGAAGATGATGGAATAAAGTAAAATACCTTCTGTAAAGGAACTCGCATTACTTGGGATTCTCAGTGCTGAAATTCTTGCATAAAAACAGGAATAATTCGGAAAATTTAAATATTTTCATCCAAAAAACCTCTATCAGCTGAAACTTAAATCTCAGCATTATGTAACACTTTCTATAAGACCATTAGATGTCTAATTAGTTACTAATTTTAAATTTCTAGGAGTCTAAAATATCTGGTTCTGTTAGACTATATTAAGACAACTCCAAGAAGTAATAATCAAACGACAAAACATTCAAGATTGATTTGTTTATTTATGTTTCTAATCGCAAAATTATAGCTTGTAGATGGCAAAACATTTCATTGTTATTTAATACCAAAAAAATAATAGCTACCGTTTTAAGTCGATGAAGAACAATAAGTTCTTTCTCAAATTAATGTTACTTTTTTCGTTTTGTTTTATATGTTATTTTTTTATTTTACACTTGCATTAAGAAAATTATGTGACTTTCCCTTTTATTTAATGTTTTCTTAAGTTGATATTATTATATTATAAGTTTCGCCATTGCATATTTATTGAATTTTTGAGGCGTTTCACACTTTAAGAAAAGTAGATTAAAACAGAAATTGAATATAGTTTTTCATTTTTATCCTTATTAATTATTATCAAATTTATAGAAGTCGTCACATTGAAAATTCAAATGGAAGATAAAATTGAAATAACGCTCTAAAAATAGCCTTGAAAACTGAACAATTAAGTTATTTTAAAAAATGAAAAATAATTCAAAATTTCAATTAATATGGAACTGAGGGACTATTCTATCAAGGGTATAAAAGGTCATATAATAATTTGTGCATAAATTTTATAAAATGACAAGTATTGTGATCTAACTATTTATAAAAAGAAATATCATATAAAATGAGACGGAGAAAGTAGCGTATGAATGAATTTTTCCTGGCATGTGCCTTCGCTTGCTCCCAATGTGTGATAAAATTTTAATTTCACCAATAATTTGCTCTGTCCTCAGCCATCATTTATTTCCCTTGTAATTTGTGAACTCTTTCGACTGTTTGGAAATTATGGATGTGTTTGATCGGGAGGCAAATATATTTAGAAAATATTTTTATTCTTTTTTTATATTTAACAGAATAAGTAGATTAAAGTTATTGAAAAAAAAATTATTTTATGAAAACAAATACATTTTACTAGATAAATTAGAAAAAAAATATGTTCCACAAAATGTTTGAGGTTAATTGTGTACTTTCCATCATACAAGTTACAACATACTTCATGTTCTTTGCAAAACTTCTATCTCCACCACCCCATGTCGTTACCCCTAATCCTTTTTTTCCATAATATTTACTTATACAAGTTATATTTTTTGCTTATGATATGAACACAAAGAAAAAAAGTACTATAAAATTCACTTATTTTCTTAGTAAACATTTCCCAATGGCAATGAGAAATATTTTCCTACCATACCAAAACACACCATTTATTATTATTTTTGAACTTCCATTGCAACTTACCACTTTTTTGTAACGTTTTTCCTTCATATTTTAATCGGTAGTATATATGCATATTTTCTAGCAATTTCATTGTGTAATTTTTCGAATTTTTTACGAATGAATCAGTGTGAAGTCTATCGCTTGTCTCATCTATGTTTTGTATCAACATGTCAACGTTCAAACAGTCTTCACCAATCAAACACAAAATCCATGACCATCTCGTTCCACTTTGACTATTATATTAATGCAATATGACTTTGTTTTTTCCTTTCTTATCACAAGATATATTAGCTAAAATCTATGGAATGACAAATGTACTTCTTGTGTCCACTCGAGTGGCTGAAAATATTTGATCCATAATTGGAATAGGGTCCAAGTAGTACAGCCATAGAGGTCCACTTCAAAATTTGATCAAGACACAAGTGCAACAAGCCAAAAAAAGCTACTTTAGAGAGTTGTAATAACATGCAGCGTGCTTAATTAATTTGTTGCAAATGTGTCCCCTTCCCTTTTATTGTATCCCCTTAGTTCCATATTGGGACACTTATTTCACAACCAATGACAAGTTGACAAGACTGTAACACAATGTTTGGATGTCCACAAGTGTATATCGACGAGTTCGGAATCTAACTAACCCAAAAAAAAATAAAAGTAATCAAAATAAGCTACTATTTTAGAATATAACTAAAATAAGCTTAGTGGAAGAAAAAATTCCACTTTATCCAATATTTCAAACGTTTTCCGTTAGTCCATAACGGGTGTATTTTAATATATAACGGAATTATTTCTTACACTTTATAAAATGTAAGTTTTTCTTACACTTTGTAAAGTGGAATTTTTTCTTACACTTTATAAAATGGAAGAAAAACTTACATTTTACAAAGAGGAATATTTTTCAAGTTTTTTCTCCTTATGATGTTTTTGTAATGTTTGTGATACAATTATATTGATTTGACATATCATAAAAAAAAAAAAAAATAAACGATATCATATATTTCTTTCATCAATTTATAAAAGAATAGGGTATAAATAGTATTATTATGATTATATTCGGAAAATACCTACTTTATTTATCACAAGGACAAGCAAATTTTGGAGATGATTATCTATAATGACGAATCGTTGATTGACTTTTTGAGGTTTCCAAATAATTACATAGATCAAATCAAGTTAACAATACTTGAAATCTATGTTAGAAAGGAGCCTAAGACTAGCCAACAATGTTCTTCTTTGTCGGTTGATGTTCATCCCCGATTAGAAAATCATAATAGCGTTGATGAATTTCCAATAACTCAATCTACTAATTTTCTAACATGAATCATTATCAAAATATTCTTACCGATCGATATGATTTTGATTTGAACGAAACTATCTATGAAAGTGACTGATAATGCTCAATAATTATATTTCGATAAGTATTTGTTCATTTTGTCTATTATTTATTAATTTATATTATTATTATTATTATTATTATTATTATTATTATTATTATTATTATATATTTTGTAATGATTTACTTAAGCAAGATAGGAATATTGCTCCAAGTTGTGGACTAGATATTTATTTTGGTCAGTCCTCACAGTTTAAAATTATGGAAAATGTTGGGACATTATCAAATTTTCATGTCTCGACTATTTTTATATTAATGATTATCAGTATGTTCAACACTTGATTTTTTTATTTAAGTTAATTGCATGTGATATATATTTATATTTTTTTTACATATATAGGGAAAATATTTCAATTGTACGACAAACATTACAAAAGCATCACAAGGAGAACAAAACTTGAAAAATATTCCTCTTTGTAAAATGTAAGTTTTTCTTCCATTTTATAAAGTGTAAGAAAAAGTTCCACTTACAAAGTGTAAGAAAAACTTACATTTTATAAAGTGTAAGAAATAGTTCCATTATATATTCAAATATACCCATTGTGGATTAACGGAAAACGTTTATAATATTGAATAAAATAGAATTTTTTCTTTCACTAAATCTATTTTAGTTACTTTCTAAACTAGTGACTTATTTTCGTTATTTATATTTTTTTTTGACTTATTTAAGTTCCGAACTCGTATGTGGACGTATCAACATTTTTTTTTTTTTTCTCTGTGAATGAAGTCCATCATGATAAATTTATGGTACCCTGAGGAACCTGTGCTCAGTCCCTATCGGAATCAATCTTCCTTTTTGGTATGCACAGTTGTTCCTTTTGATTGGATACGCGCCAAACAGTGACGGGGCTACAATTTTATTAAGGGGTTTAAAACAGTGGAAAAAATATAAAATAACATGTGAAGTTATTTTACGGGTATCTTATTATCCATGAAATTATTCAAATCACAATAAATAAACACTTTGATAAGGGCATGGAGAAGTGAAAATACATCGCCAAACCAGTGTAAAAATGTCATGTAGCATTGACAATTTGAATTTTCTTCTTTATTAGAAGACTCACTTTCCATATTCTCCATAACCTTCATTGATAAATGAAGAAATTTCTATCTACAACCAAATAAATAATAAATTCTCCATCCTCAATGAAATTAGAATCTACCTTTACTAGCTTCAATTTCTTCTTTTTATTTTATTTAAAAGTTATGAAATCGATTAATTTGTAAATCTTGAAAGTGGAATTGAAAACAAATTTTAAAACTAAATCAATGAAAAAATATTCAAACTCAAATAAGTCCTAAACTAACACGATATACATATGAATAATAGATAACACAAGAAGAAAATAACAACAAAATGCTGTAGAGATGATTTTACAAAAAAATCACTACTATATGAGTAAAAAGAACGTATTTTTAACCAAAATTTGCATTCAAAGCAATAAAAAATTAACATGTGATCCTTCACTTCTTCGTTTTAACTCCATAATTCAAGAAATTATCTCCATAAAACAAATTTATTGTGACTTATTGAAATGCTTTAGGGTTTTGATCATCAAAGAGAGAGAGTGGAGTGAAAATCTAAAAGGGGTTTAGGGTTAAATGGAGTACTCGGTCATGATTAAAATAATTTTATCCAATTTTTATTAAGTAGATTGTAAAAGATATGTAATTATATTATTAATTGGTGATATTTCCGCTCAAGCATTGAGAATGTAGATTGTGCAAAAAATGTGTATTTATTGTGATTCTGAAATGTTTTGTGAGGTAATAGAATATCCGTAAAATTAAAATATCTTTTTAAAAATTTGAGTTAACTCACTTTATATCATTGGTAAAACATACGGATAGGCTTAGCTCATCATTTAGGTATTAAAATATTTTTAATCATAAATAAATGATAGACTTTTTTATTGAAAGAATTTATTTAAACTCCTCAATTTTATCTGACTCCGTCCTGCGTTCGGGCACCATCCTCCTCCAACAGCCCAACCCCTCGGGTCTATTGGGGTCACTCACTATGCCAAAGATTATTAACCTTTCTGTCTCAATTCTCATGATGTCCATGTTGCTTTTTGTGATTCTTTTTTTTTTCACGAGTAAAAGTAAATAAGTCGTCCATCGTGCAACAATCAATAAAAGTGGAAAAAGTGTATTTTTATATTCTATGGATCTCCTTTTTTAAAGAAAAACTTTTATTCTTATTTTACATTTTATTCATTTTTATATATATATATCAAAAATAAAATATCTTATTTGTATGCATAAAATAACTTAACCATTAAATTCATCATTTTATCTTTAATGTGAAGATCAAATATTAAATTCTAACAAATTCTATTTGTTAAATTTTGTGTTCAATTGAACCGCAACATAAAATATGATAAAGAATCTTTATTATGCAAAAAGAGAATTTAATCTTTCAGTCAAATCCTAATAATAGCCGCCTAATAATATAATTTTCCTTCTTTGACATTTTAGTCCCACAGGCACTCATCCTTTTCCCCGCATCTTCTTATTCTTCTTCTATTATTACTTCAAAATTCCAAAAGTAAGGTCCAAATTTGTTAGCTTGTTTTCTATCATTTTTTGTCCTTTTTTACTTTGGCATACTCACAAAAAAGACTGAAAGAGATGCCCTCAATTTGGTGGTACATTAAAATTTTATGAAACTCTATAAGATTCATTTAATTCGAGTTGGAATTTTATGAATTATAAATTTTTGAAGACTACTCAATCCTAGTTCATGTATATATAAATTGTATTAAATTTTTTTAAAAGGCATCTCAAAAATTCCATAAAGAGATCAAGATCTCGAATATTTTGCAAATTGATAGATTATTCATATAGAGGTATCAATCTAAATCATCCTAGTTCGAGAGATACGACACTAATAGAGAATCAAGGGAGTAGTTCGAGAGATACGCCACTAACGGCGGTTGAATCATGAATAAATCTTTTGAGAGGAAAATCAAGAGAGGAACAAATTTGTACTCACAATATCTATCAATAAAATCATGTTTTTTTAGATTTTATTTGTGATTGCAATACCTATTTTCTATCACTTTAAAATTTATTGTAAACATTGATATAATAAAAAAATATAATCTGAAAAAGTAAGTCACATTTCGTTTTGAGTGTTAAAAGAATTTCAACGAAAATGTTTTCCACTAAATGAAGAAAAATCAATGAACTGCTAGTTTAGAAATTTTTGTATCTATAATATTCAAATCATAAATTCATCTTTGTAATTATATATATATAAATATATATATATATAATAATGTGTTAACTTATATTACTGTTCTAACTAACACTCGGACAATATTATCAATTATTGAAAAAATTAACCGAAAAAATATCTAAATTTTCGCTCAATGTTTTAAGGAACTTAGTTTCTAAAATTGGAGTACCACTCAGAGCAAAAAGTAAACTTTAAATTATGTGGTGTGTGTTTATTTTTAGAATTTAAGTTCTCATAATATTTTGCAAATTCTAGTCATGCACAAGCTATTACAAGTAAATTTGACCGGAGTTATTATTTATAATAACAAATGACATTATTTTTTTCAACTTAGATGATTACTTAACAAAATTGAGGAAGAATAACGAAAAATATTAATTCAAAAAATAATAATCATAGTTAATTATTATCACGCTCAATAAGAAACCACAAAATAGATACCAGTACACTCAACTTTCTTAGCAACATAAATCATAATGAAGAATTTCAATTAAGGCAAATGTAAATAAAGATGGCATCAACTGCCATCAAGTGACCAAAGAAGTAATCCACCATAATGAGTAATTTTAAAAAGCACTTTAATAATACAATTAAAATGCTCATAAAATCAACAAAATTTATTTAAATTGATTAGATAAATTTTTAATATGACTCAAATTGAATCACTTCCTCACTAACCTATGAAAGTCTGAGTTAAGAAATGTGAGATTTAAATAATTAGGTGAACTTTGCTAAAAACATATTTGCGCGCGGGTGATAAAGGTGGCTTATATTATTTCTATTTATTCCAAAGGCCCCTCCTTCATCTCCTCCTCTCTCTTCTCTTCTGCACAGACAAAATCCATTTGTATACCGCCATTGTACGCACTTCGAGAACAATCTTATTCTTCACCAGCAAAACCCCTCTCTTTTTTGTCATAATTTTCTCTTCTTTTTTTCTAATCTCTGTTCACTCAAAAGAATTGTAGTAAAACACAGTTCTGTAATGGATGCCGTAAATTTAGCCATGAAATCTTCTTCTTCTTCATTCTTTTCGAAAACCCCATGTCTATTTTCTAGTCCTAAACCCATTTCAAGAGCACCCTCCTCTGTTTTTACTCTGCCCTCGACTTTTAGACCCCTTGTGAAGTGCATACAAGCTCCGTTCTTACCATCCCCATTAAACCCTGATCCCAAAAAGCCCTCAAATTCAGTCTTTACCTGTTCAGCTGTTACTTCTTTTCCTTCACAATCTCATCCCAATGTGCATTCCGATGCTGCTGGTTCTTCTTCCGCTAAGCTTAAACTTCTGATTTCGGAATTCCAGTCCCTTATAGAACCAATCGATCGTGTGAAGCGTCTAATGCACTACGCCTCACTGCTCCCTTCTATGGATGGGTCCGTTAAGACCAGAGAGAATCGCGTGCCGGGTTGTACTGCGCAGGTATGGTTGCATGTGAGTTTAGATGAGGAGGGCAAGATGAGATTTTTGGTGGACAGTGATTCGGAGATAACTAAAGGATTTTGCGCCTGTTTGGTTTGGCTGCTTGATGGGGCTGCCCCTGATGAGGTGCTGGCGTTGAAAACAGAGGATTTGAATGCTCTGAATGCTGTGGGGTTGAACGGGAAAGGATCTGCATCTAGGGTGAATACATGGCATAATGTGTTGGTCAGCATGCAGAAAAGAACAAGAGCTGCGGTGGCAGAGCGCGATGGAAAGCCGCGCAGCGAGCTGTTCCCATCTCTGGTAGTGACTGCTGATGGTATCCAACCCAAAGGGAGCTATGCTGAAGCCCAGGTGCTCTTTCTGTTCACTCAATTATTCATGATTAGCAGTTGAGTTTTAGAAATTGCCCACAATTAAGGAACGCACAAAAAAAGACAGGAACTTGACCATCAAACTTTAGTATCTCATATCTGAACTAGGAAATACTTGTTCATCATTTGTTTTGTGTCCTAGATTATTGTTTTTCGTTTGTCAAAAAAGTAAATTTTTGAGGCATCATTCATATTCTAGACCTTGATGCTGTTCTTTAGTATTAGGGACCTTGAACTTCCTGACCTTTTAAGTTCTAAGTTGATTTCTATTGTAATTGCAGGCGAGGTTCTTGTTTCCTGATGAATCAAGGGTCCAAGAGCTTGTCAATGCACTAAAAGAGAAGAAAATTGGAGTTGTTGCTCATTTTTACATGGATCCTGAAGTGCAAGGTGTTCTAACTGCAGCACAGAAGTTTTGGCCCCATATACATATATCTGATTCTTTGGTCATGGCAGATTCAGCTGTCAATATGGCAAAATCTGGATGTCAATTTATAACTGTATTAGGTGTAGATTTCATGTCAGAAAACGTGCGAGCTATTCTTGATCAAGCTGGATTTCCAGAGGTAAACACATCCCCTGTTTTCTGTTCTATAATATCATGAGTCTCTATTTACTTGGTCAACCAGTGTTGACTACCATTGTAATTGATTTCTTCTTACTAGATCAGAACGGCTGTGACATGATGTGAATTTTTAAAAGAAAAGACCATGTTTTTCAGTAAAAATAGACCTCATGATAAAAACAGCAGAGAGCAGTTTCTCCTACTAATAAGTACACGATGAATTGTCACGTTAAGTGCTCTTTTTACTGCTTAATTGGATCACTACTTTGAAATTTGCCCATCTGAATCTCTTTCTGCTTAAACGCCCCCCCCCCCCCCTATTTTGTTGATCTTCTTTGATCCAAAATCCCTTCAAAGTCCATAGGCTAGCTTGTTCAACTTGGCCTAAGGTATACTTGTTAATAGGTATTAAAATCTTTTTGTGGTATACAGGTCCAGTTTTCTGCGATAAAAATGGAATCTTTTCTCTGTACACCACCAATTTCATTGCTCATATGATGTATCTTCAAGAATAAATGGGTAGACTATGAAAAAGAATTCAGGCACTAGTGAACCAACTTTTGCTTAAAAAAATAACATTCACTTCCTCGGTGTGTATGGGATGTAGGGGGTAAGATTTGGACCAATGAATATTATTCAACTTAATCAGTAATTTGAATCTTCCAAGCCTTTGGGATTTACCATGTTATTTTGGGAATATCTTCTTTTTCTAATACTGGTAGTTTCTGCCGTAACATGGAATATATCTATTACAGAATTTGATGATATCTTGTATGTGCTTTCAAGTATCTTCTGCATACATTAATGCTTCTTTGTGTAGGTTGGAGTTTATCGGATGTCGGATGAACACATCGGTTGCTCTTTGGCTGAAGCTGCATCCAGTCCATCATACATGGATTATCTTACAACAGCTTCAGTTTCTTCTCCATCTCTGCATGTTGTCTACATAAATACCTCCCTGGAGACAAAAGCATATTCCCATGAGCTTGTTCCAACCATAACATGTACTTCCTCTAATGTTGTGCAAACTATTCTACAGGTCTGTTGAATTGCTTCCATTATTTGTCTTGTTTCAAGTTCTTCATAATATTTTTGTCTTTTCAATGATAAATGTCAGCATATTTTCTTTAACTAATGAAGCTGCATCTAACATCTATCCAGGCATTTGCTGAAGTACCTGACTTGAAGGTGTGGTATGGTCCTGATACCTACATGGGCTCAAACATTATGGAATTGTTTAGTCAGATGTCAGTGATGACTGATGAAGAAATTTCTGAGATTCATCCTTTACACAACAGAATGTCCATTAAATCCTTGCTTCCTCGACTGCATTATTTTCAGGTAATTCAAGTTCTTTTGCAATTAGGCAAATGAATTAGGTGTTAAATGGCCATTCTTCACTGTAGTTTAAGTTGAAGCATTTGTTGAGTGTAAACTTTGAGGAAAAGATTTATCTCCTGGAAGCTTTTGTTTGAGAACATCAATAGTGCTTTGATTTACTGTCTGATATTGTGCAAATATACTATTCAGCATCGTCGTTTTAGTTAATGAATAACCTATTGTTGCTTCTGTTGCTTTTTCCCTCCTCCAGGATGGGACATGCATTGTTCATCACCTCTTTGGTCATGAAGTTGTGGGGAAGATAAATGAAATGTATTCTGATGCATTCCTTACTGCACACTTTGAAGTTCCTGGTGAAATGTTTTCTCTAGCAATGGAAGCTAAGAAAAGGGGCATGGGAGTAGTAGGTTCTACCCAAAACATACTAGATTTTATCAAACAAAGGGTGCAAGAGGCCTTGGATAGAAATGTAGATGAACATCTTCAGTTTGTTTTAGGAACAGAATCAGGAATGATTACTTCAATAGTTGCTACAGTCCGTAAATTACTCGGTTCTGCTAACCCCTCTTCCGGAGGAGCAAAAGTTAGTGTTGAGATTGTCTTTCCTGTCTCATCAGAATCAGTGACAAGAACATCTACAAGTTCGGCTTTGGACCAAACTTTTGGTGAAATGAGGGATTCCTTGAAGGTTAATGTTATACCTGGAGTTGCCAGTGGAGAGGGGTGTTCTCTTCACGGTGGATGTGCCTCTTGTCCATATATGAAGGTTAGCATTGATTTTCTGTCATCCATTGCCAGCTTCTTCTTGAAAGTACTTACAATTGTCACATTTCATAGCTGTTATTATTTGCTATTGCCAAAAAGGTAAACAAAAATCAGTCTTCCGTTGTTTTCTTCAGTATCACTCTTATTCCTAATGCATATTAGAGAAGATCATTTCCTTCGTACTATTATTAGAGAATGCTGTCAACAGTTTTTATATGCCACGGTGCCTTTATATGTATGGGGTGCATTATAGGGATCCATATTAGATTTGACTATGAAAAGATGTTCAGAGGAGATTGCGAAGGCTGAAGGCAGAGAATATTGGTCAAGAAATGTTCTCTAAATGGTTGAACGCATACCTTCACATTTTTCTGTTATTCATTGTGTAGTAATATTCCTAGCAGTTTGGGAATCCTAGTGCCACTCCTGATTTCCAAAAGCTATCTTTTATTGCTTTCAGCTAAATTCTTGAATCTCCTAATAGTTTGGAACTTTGAGCTTCAGATCCGATGGCTCGGAAATTTGAGAAATGGAGTCCCAAATTGAGCAACTTTAGGTTGGACATAGAACCTTTCCTGCAATGAAGGTGTCCAGATTCCATTTAGTAATATACACAATTTATGACCATGTGGGAGGGACTCACTTAGAGAAGCACATTGTGTACAAGCACACACATTTTTATAAACGTATCTTTATACATATCATATTGAAAATACGCAATACCATGCATAACGGAACAACTTCTAACTCAGCTATATGTACATAAAAAAATATAAAATCATGTTAAAACTATTAAGATCAAGTGGGTGTAAAAGCAATTAAGGGTGACTTTTCATAGCAATCATAGATTGATAACATGCAACAGATGATAAATGACATGTTACTGCAAGTAAAAGTGTAAAACTACCCTACACTACACGGACAATATAAATTTTTGTGATTTCTAGGGGACTGATGGTCAAGTTTCAGATGGGGACATACTGTGTTAGACTTGAAATATCTTATTATCTCCAGGGACATACTTTTGCTATTGTTTGTAAACATTTTTGCTGTACTTTATTGGTGTTTTTTTTATCAATACAATAACCGATTCTTAAAAAAATATCTTTTTTTGTGTCTTGGTAATTTCATTTTTTACTTGTTTCAAACAGTCTTGGAGTCTGACAAATGAGTTTAATCTGGGATTAGGACCGTTAACAGTCTTGTTCAATGCGTAGTAGGTGCTAAAGTTTTGTATCAATAAGTATTTTAGCATAATGATAAATAGTGTTTCCTTAAACTTTCCTGTTTAAAACTAATTGTTAATAACTGTTTACTCATTATTGCTTCCCCTTGTTACCATCATTGCCATGAAACAGGCATGTCATATACCTGCTAGTGTAAAGCATTAACAAACAGTAAAGGGAGGAATATTCTCCCTGATCCAGGTAGTATCAAGCATGTCATTGAAAGAAACTTAAAGGGAAATACACATAAGATGGGCGTAATTGTTGAGAAAGAATATGATTTCACATTGATTTATTTATTCTCCTTAGGTTAGGGTGGGGTGGGGAGCGCACGAGCGAATTGTCGGGGCCCGAAGTGACGTTAAGGGATTCATGTGATATTGTGCAGATGATTTAGATGTCTTGATTCAATGAGTATAAAATGAGGACTCACTTGATAATTGGAATTAAGATGCACAATCAAGAAATTATCAGACATAACTTTCTTCAAAATGCTTGTTATTTAAGATGGTGGTGATATTTTATTAAGATCTGTTTTTCCTTCTCACTTTAATGAAAAAAGTAGCTCTTCCACTGTGAAATAAGCTTTCCTAATATGCATTGTCTTGGGAAGGAACACACTCCTGTTAAGATATTAAATCCCATATGATCACCTTTGTAAACGAAAGATCTCAAATCCCATATGAACGTTCATTCAGAGCATTCTCATTGGACTTCCAGTGAGATTGAGTATAGTCTAGCCTCTTCTTGATCTTTCAACATTTTAACTCCCCTTCCAATCTTTTTATATATGGTTGCTTCAAAGTAGGTGCCTTCAAATTTCGCCTTTTCATCATATAAGTGACCTATTGCTACATGTTATATTTTTTCAAATCTTGCATTGTTGATATAGAATTACTTGTTGAAACATGTTAAACTTCAGCTTAGTTAAGTGCAGTTATGTAGTGGATGTCTTCCTGAACCAAATATAAGCTTTTTCTTTTCTAAAGATGAAATCTGATTTGATTACATCCTTTTTCTGTCAGATGAACTCTCTTAGCTCGTTGCTAAGAGTTTGCCACAGCTTGCCCCATAACAAAGCTGAACTTTCAGCTTATGAGGCAGGACGTTTCAGGTTGCTAACCCCGAAAGGAAAACAAATTGCGGATATTGGTTGTGAGCCTATTCTGCACATGAGACATTTTCAGGTTTGTTTCCTCATCTTTATTATTAAAATGAATTTATCCAGGTAACATGACAATGCTTCGTGTACTTCACTTTGAGCAAATGAAGAGATGTTATAATTGACCCTTCAGTAGTCAGTTGCACACGAAAAGAGAAAATTGAGTTGGATATAGCCTCAAATGTTTTCTCTTGAACTCCCCTTTTGCAGGCGACAAAAAGATTACCAGAGCAGCTCATCAATCAAATACTTCAACCTTGTGATAATGGACAATCCAGCTCGCATAATTAAAAGAAAATCTGGACCGACAGTGGTATTTAGACAGATGGAACTTACTTCCCTTAATTATATATACTAGGCAAGGCCTGAAGGAATATTATGCCTGCCACATTTTTTCTGCTTGGTACATGGATCATACAGCGATTTTGTGCTGTGTGCATGCCTTGATTGTTCTGTTTCTTACTTTTTATTATTATATTCACCTGATTTAGCGTGATAATAGATATATAGATAGAGGAAAATAATGATTGGCTTTTGTTTGAGCTGTACCCCTTACAAAATTTTGTATGCATTGAAAGTGTAGTTTCTGTGGTCATGATGCTACAAAAATGGTTTTGGTGGTACTGAAGCTGAAGTCAGATGGCTCGTGTCTTCGCCTTCAGAGTGAAGTTAGAAAGATATTTTGTATTGAGAAACAATGAGCAACAATAGTGATAACATTTTCTCCGGGTGATGCCGGTAGATTTCATATGCTTTTTTGTTGTCTATGATTGTAATTCACTGTACTATAGGAGCTGTCTGATTCATCAAACAATAGAAGATTGTTATTAGTAGTATTTCCACATGAAGGTGATTGATTATCAATTAATCATTAGCAGACATTGTAATGGTACAAGTATGTTGGTTTGAAGTTGGAGGTTGAAGTACCAGTTGACTAGTTACACTAGCAATATCATTTACTACATTTCAGATGTCTTGTCTCATGTGAATTTCTGACCAAGTGACCTCAAAAGATGATCCAACGCCATGAGACCAACTTTTCCTAGATTAGTAAGTTGGGATTATTTATGCTACGAGATGAAGTTGGCATTATTTATGCTGACGTTATTTCTTATCGATTGTTGGTTTGTTTGAATAAAAATAAAATACATCGTATAATTTTTAAATAGTACTAGATAGGGTGTATAAGCATAAGAATGATATTGGTATTGTTAATGCTATTATTTTCTATGTAGTATGACGAGAGAGGTTGCAACCCTCAACCTTAATGTTGTGGGTTTGAGTCTATGTAAAGTGAGAATGGTCCTAGAGAGAGGTAATAAAAAATGTAATGTATGAGAATAGTAATAAAGTGTACAAAGGAAAACCATTATTTTGCCTAATCCACCCTACCAAACAACCCATGTTGTAATCATACACACCATTCCCAACCATACCAAATTCAGTCCCAAGCACACACCTCATCTCAAACATACACAACTCCTAGCAAAGACAAAAGTAATGAGGCGTTTGTTTGAACAGGGGGCGGAACAAGGAAATGCGCATATCTCTTAAAAATACAAAAAGTCAAATTGAAAAACTCAATATAGGAAAAATACCACTAATCACAGAGCCGATAGTTTATTATCCTACACTAATCTACTTGTAACAACAACATCACCAAATTTTGCTTCATAAAGAATTCAGATCCCAAAAATTATAGTAGTACCCTATAATCCAAGGTAAACGAACTCTTGGATGGCAGGAATTTCCCCAATCCTCTTCAGTGATTCCTTGCTGGGTTGTTCATCCACCCCAATAGCCATAACAGCTTGCTTTCTAGGAGCAACCCGTCCAACACTCATGAAGCTGACATTCACATTCTCCTCACCCAAGACGCTACCCACTTTTCCAATCATTCCTGGCTGATCAACCTGACTGCAAAGAATGATACTGCCTTCCAAGCTCACATCCACTTCAAAAGACCCGACCTTTGTCAAATGAGGGACTCCATCCTTAACTCTACCCTCCACTCTAATCTCTCCTGAATCAGAAATAGCACTGGCAAACTTGGATTCTACATTGGCTATCTGAACCTGAATGAACTCAACTGGACTTTCTGGTGAACCATCTAGGAGAAGTCGTTCTTCAGATATCTGTAGTCCCCTTTGTTTAGCAGTGAAATCTGCATTAACCAAGTTAATGAAAACACTGGAAATCGGCTCAATCATGCCTTTAGTTATCATGGCACGAAGCAATCTTGTATCAAGATCATCAGGTGCTCTAGCTGAACCATATGTTACTTTCACTGATTTAACACCACTTCCACCGGCAACCAACTGGACAGCAAGTCTACCAAGTTTTTCAGCAAGTACAACAAAAGGCTTAAGCTCTAATAGCACCTGCATGAGAGAGGTAGCAAAAGTTAAATTCAGACATTTGTGTTATCAATTCAATAAGCAACTCCCCTGTTGAAGAAAATACAGGGGAAAAGGATAAACCACTTCTCTACCTATCTGTAACTCTAAGGACTCAGATACAATAACACAGATTAATGAAATACATCCTACATGGGCATCCCCCCCCCCCCCTCCCCCGAAATATAAATAATGTAAATACTGAAAGCATGTACCTCAGCAGGAACCATAGGTGCATTGACAGCAGTAGCTGAGAGCTCCCCTTTCAAAGCGCCAACAACTGCTTCAGCAACCTCAATTGCCACACCTTCCTGGACAATCATTCAGAGAGTATTAGTAAATGGGTGAACTGGAAGAAAAAGTGTGGCATACATGATTGTAATGTGCACAAACCTGAGCCTCTGTAGTACTAGCACCAAGATGTGGAGTTGCAGTCACATTCTCATGTTGAATCAACTTGCTATCATTTGGTGGCGGCTCCACAGTGAAAACATCAAGTGCTGCCTGTTACAGGATTTGTATGTTAGTACAATTAGATAGACTGGCAGTGAAGAAGTCTATTCTACAGTCCAATCGACAAATGGAGAGGGGAGAGGTGAAAGATAACAAAGGATGGCTTTTGGACACTTGATATTCCAACAGGCATGAAGGTTTGAGGGAAATATAGAGACAACAATAGCTCAACAAATAATTACTAATTCATAGGTTTTGAGTGTCTCAAAAATGAAGAGCCAGGACCTGTGCCACAATGCCTGCATCAAGTGCCCTAACCAAGGCTTCTTCATCAATCACACCCCCACGAGCAACATTCACAATCCGTACACCCTTTTTCATCTTCGCAAAAGTTTCATCATTCAGGATCTGCTTTGTAGCAGGGGTCAGAGGCATGTGAAGTGAGATGAAATCTGCAGAAGCAAGGGCTTCATCAAAGCTCACAAGCTGCACACCAATAGCACGTGCACGGTCAGCAGGGGCATATGGGTCATGAGCAATGACATGCATGCCAAGCCCCTTAGCTCGCCTTGCGACTTCTGATCCCACCTTCCCAAAACCCATCACAGCAAGTGTTTTGCCTACTAGGGAGACACCAACATATTTGTTCCTCAACCATTTCCCTGGAAACCATATCATGATACAATTTTTTAGAGGTGTGTCAAAGCAACAAGTATATCAGGGGAATTCGTTAGCAGCCATGGAAACAATATTTTCAGACATCTACTCCAAGCAAATAAACATCGGGAAAAAGAAAGTGGAAAGTTAAAGACAGATTGGGTTGAGGGTTCCATATTTTGGGTAATGATCCTAAGAATGCTTAAGACGGGAAGAACAGATGGAGGTGGCCTTAGAGTTTCACCAAAAAGAAAACGTAGCCGCCTTAGAACTGACAGCGGAACAAATAATAAAAACAATTAGCTGTGGATCATCCTTTATGCGTTTCTTTTATGACAGTGTCAGCTTGCGTGTACCTTGACTAATGCATCCCACAAGAATAGAACAGGTACTGGGTAAGCCTGATAACTAAGACAAGCCAAGTGTTGTAGCTAGGGTTTGAGCCTGGATCTCCAGTTTTTCATACTTGCACCAACATTGATGAAGTAATTTCTTCTAGATGCATCAACTCGTTCATCAATTTGCGCGCTTGTCAAGCATTTTTATCTTTGAATCAACAAAGTCACAGACCAATCCGACTTATTATGCTACTCCAACTCGAATTACACACTCTAAAATGATTAGTTCACCTTTTTAGAAGGCATTGTAATGAATGAAATTAAAAAGGACTGTCTTTAATGCAGTGTTGTCAAAGGTGCGTTTAAGCCATGAAGTGAGGCTCAAAACGTGTTGAGCGCCTAGCCTCGCTTTATGTGCACTTTAGTGTCGTCATTAAGGTTCTAAGGCAAAATTTTCCTTGCCAATAAGCCTCTTCTGAAGAAGTGACAGTAAACAATTGATATTTAACTTTATCATAATGTTTTATTAATTTCTTTGGTCATATATTTGTCATACATGTTTATAATTATTAGCCTTGAACTAAACACATATATTTGAATTTTTTGTCCCTTTGCGCTTTTTTAATTAAAGCCCATGCTTTATTTGCACTTTGCACTTAAAGCCCCAACAGTCTTAGAGCTATTTTGCGCTTTTCGCCTTTGATAACACTGTTTTACTGCCAAAAAAATAAAATTGCTACAGATACTTCCAGAGAATACGTGCATGTATTTCACTTGAATAAGATCTATGTCAAATTACAATCTTTCCTCTTTGTAGGCAATAGAACATTTAGACCAACTTGACATAGATCTTCTCAGCCTTGCGAGACCATAATGCATGGATTTCATAAGATATTTCTCTCAATCACAAAACAAACTCATTGAGGATTATATTCGCGGGCATGTCATTGTATTCAAAACACAATGATGCTGGGGCAGATTGAGACTTCCGCACAGACTCTAATTGAAAGTTTTTTGAAAATATATTTAACTAAGTTAGCACCCACTGACACAAAGTCCCAATTTATGTGGTACTTCTCATTTTTCCAGGTACAAACAATTTAAGTTTGACCGGAAACTTGCATAAGGATTCATCAACTTTTGAAATGAAATTCATATTTATGAACTATATAAAAATCAAAGTCACTAAAATTGGAATCTCAAAATTGAAAAAGTGTCATATAAATTGTGCCAAAGTGATTAATGGTTATGTTAGTAGTTTGCCGGACTTAAAATTCTAGATCTGCCTCTAAAAAGTTAAAACGCTTACCAGCTTTGACAGAAGCATCAGCTTGAGCAACGTTCCGAGCCATAGCAGTGAGAAGGGCGATTCCATGCTCGGCAGCTGCAACTGTATTAGCAGTGGGGGCATTAACAACAAGGCATCCATGCTCTGTTGCCGCCGCAAGATCAACGTTATCAATCCCCACACCAGCACGTCCAACAACTTTCAGCCGTCCACCAGAAGATTCAAAGATCTCACGGGTCACCTTTGTTCCGCTCCTCACAACCAACGCATCACAAAGAGAGATCTTAGTGCACAGCTCCTCAGGAGTCAAGTTATATGAGCAATCAACATTTGCGAATTCCTTTAAAAGTTTCAGCCCAGCCTCGCCTAGTTTTTCAGCAACGAGAACCGTAGGTTTAGCGTCCATTGAGAAAACGACGAACCTCGGACACTGACGGAGGCTTCTGCGCGGGAGAGTAACCCCGGAGACCCGAAATGCAGAGGTAGAAGCGAGGTGGTTTTTCCATGAGAGAGAGGCGCGTGAAGATTTTGAAGATAAAATCATAGTTGAAGAAGCTGAAGCCGCCATTGTGGTAAGCTATTCGGAGAGTAGCTCAGTATGGTGAAACGGCGACGGCGTCGGCGGTGATTGTTGCGGCGGAAGAAGGTTGAAAATGAGTTGTTATAGTGGAAGGATTTGGGGAGGGTTTTATGGGTGACTGGTTGCTGACGAGTGATGATTAGGAAATTGGGAATCAAATAAAGTAGGTGTAAGTGTACTTGCGCTTACAAAAAGGTTATAGTCTTTATTTAAACTCCGTTTGATTGACTTTAAAGAATACTTATCTTTTAAGTCAAATTTAAATAATTTTTAAGTAAAATAAAAAAAGTATGAGATCTATTTTTTGATTTTAACTTATTTTAATTCAATTTAAATTTATTTCAAGTTATTTTTAATCTTATCAAAAACTTTTTAATTTATACTAAGTTGTTTTTTTATTTATTTTAAGTTATTTATATATTTGCTAAATACTTGCATATATAAAAAAAATTACAAACTTTTAAATCAAATCAAAGATTATCTTACTCCTATTCATGTTTTTTCTTTGGTCAAAACCAAATACTATTTCTATTTTGATGTAAATTGTAAACCCGTCTAATCTGACAGATTAAAATTAATTTAAATTTTATATGCATATCGAATTTTAGAAAAAAAATATTCTAGCTATGATACTCAAATAATCATACTGTTTTTACAAAAATACTTCCCCTTTTTCCATTTACGTGATATATATTTAAGTCAAGTTTTTTTAAAAAAATAATGTACTTTTATATTTAAATATCATTTAATTTCACTAGTTGCTTTTTTCAATAATTTCTTCCGTGTTCGAACCTTTCCTTCATTTTAATCGACTTAATTGTCTTTTGAATGTTTCATGCTCTTATTGATGTTGGAGGCATAAGTACAACTATTTCATCTACAAAGTAATTATTGCTAAGATTTGTTGATCGGTGATATTTATCTTTTTTAGGAACGAGAAATTTTGTTTCGAAAGGAAATATGATCGATTTATAGCTATATAAACTTTTTGATTTGTTTTAAATTATTATTTATTTATTTTTAAATTTATCAAGTTAAATAATATCAAATAAATTGAACTCGTGAAAATAATTATTTATGATATATTAGTTAAATTTTTAATTATAAATATCACTTCTGTAGCCAATTGAATTTCGATAATAAAAATATTTCTCGAGACCATGAGCATTCAACCATTTTCATTGATCAAATGATCAAGCTAGGGGTACATTAGTCCATATGAAACTATAAATTATGTATATTTTTATTGGTTTGAAATAAAAAAATTATGATTTATACAATTTAATATAGAAACTTACGTTGTATCTCTATTGGCTTGCTATTTCTAAATTTTTTAAATATAAATATTGAGATATATACTATTAATCATGAAATATAAACTAATAATCTTATATTTAGATATAATAAATATATTAACAAGAATTCGTGAACTACCTTAAACTCAACATAGATTGCGTCTATTCCCTCAAAATGGCAGGGACAATTTGTGTGATATCAAAGGGGTCGTTAGAATAGGATTCAACTCTCAAGTTACTATGCGAAATCATATTTTTGACGAAATCTGTAAATATGATCTAATGCTAATTCGAGATCACAATATTCATCCTTTTGAAATTGTGACAGACTCCACTGATCGATTAGAATTGTTGAAACACTCAAATTCATATTATAATTTTTCTATTTTGGCTTGCAGGTCGCTACTGATGAAGCTGGGGAGCCAAACGGTCCAGTATAACTTCCAGCACGCCAACAAGATGGCTAACACTGTTGCTAAAGAAGGAGTCTAGCTAGCAACGTACAACCTAAATAACTTTTTTGTCGTCTATGAGTCACATAGCAATTGCAGATAAACAAAAAGCGTTAACTACTAAGTTAATATCTATTTCAATTTGTAATAAGCTAGCTTCTTTTGATAATCTTTCACTACTCTAGAATTTTATAGTAGCCAGATATCAAACTCCTTAGTGTAAAGACGTTTTAATATTATATATAAATATCCCGTTTAACCAAGAAAATAATAATACATTAGGAGAATAATTGGTAATTTATGGGTAAATATAACTAAACTAAAATTTAAATTATTTTCATGAAAAAATACCTCAATACTTAACTCTATAATTTTAATGTGTTCATATTTAATTAGGACTCAAAATCTTATTTTCTTGCTAAGAGAAGAAATCAATTTATCTTTGAGTAGATTTTGGACAATCATAAGACGTGCCTCTAACCTAAAAAGTGATTGAAAGAGTCCCCACAAAAAACAAATAGAATAGTGAAATTATAAGTGAAGTCGCCCGTACATGTGAAGAGGTAGATAGACTAACCCATGATCTAATCTTTTATTTTACCATACATAAAGTTTTCATACACGTGGCAGCGCCTAATCATGTCTTTGATTTGATTTGGGGTTGGAATTGTAATCAAATTTGACCATGTGAATACCTGCTATAAATCAGTTTCCTCATAATCGTGGCCTCTTTTCTCTTCGATGTCCTCAAATTCTCCATTCCTCTTTTCCTTTCAAAAGCCCTTTTTTGCGTGCAAGATACAATTCGGGTATGTTACTATTTGTCTTTCGAAATTGCATATTTCTCTTTGTTTTTTCTTTGATGCTTCTTGCTATAATACAAAAAATTGTAATGACCTTTTCAGTTTTGTGTATGGAAAGATTCAGACTTTATCAAATACTTTTGGGAATAATCAAAATTTTCGTTTCTCTGACTCCACATTGAGCTATTTATTCATGTTGAAGATCTATTCTATCATGATTTGTGTTTTGTGTGCTGTTATTCCCGTATTTGAATTTGATTGTGCTTAATTCCGTATTTAAAATTGTGGATGAATCAAAAAATTAGTTTATCATATAGATATGTGATTATAGATTTCTTCGTTTTAGTTTGCTGTAACTGCACTCTTTAACGTTTGTTGCTGTAAAATTTAGTATGTTCTTTTTTTTTTTCTATTGGAGAAGGATCCTAACGTTTTATGGAACTAAATTGTAGCTCATTGATATTAGACTAATTGATTGAGAACAGAAATAGTACTGATAATCGTAGCAGAAGAAATTGATAGGTAGTAATAAGGCTTCCTTTTTTGATGAAGTAATGGGGAAGGGCATAAGTTCTATTGGCTCTTGTCAAGATCCAAATGAGGGAGCTCCAAAAATCTTGATGTTTTAAAGTACCCACAAACAACCTCAATGGCTGATTCTTTTCCCGTATCCTTTGTGCTGCTACTTGACAGATGATATCATGTGTAACTGTTGGAGCGTCTATGTACTAGACAGAGCTTTTCTTAAAACACCGATAACACTTTTTGCCCTTCTTTTTTTTGATGAAATAAGGTGCTTCAATGCAGGCTCAAGAAGATGCAAAGTTAAATAAGTGATCCATGTTAGCTCCATTACAAAACAACATAGTAGAACCTAAGGAGAGGTTACCAGAAAGTCAAAAAGTAGTAAGGGCTAAGGTAGAGTAAGTGAGCTCATTAAGTCTAGGAGGGGAACAACATTACTTACAGGAGCTAGATACTCCAACTAAAGAGATACCCTAGGCATTTAGCTTTTAGAGAATCGTTAGGAGTTGAAATGCCATCAAAACATCTGCAATCACTTTCTTGCCAAAGACACCAGAAAGTGCTTGTTGGGATCATCTTCCCAACTTTCTAATTGCCTCTGTCAACTTCCATCTGCTCCAGCCTTTCACTGCCTGCCTCCCTACATTGGGGTTGTGCCCAACTTAGTCCCGAAACTGAAAGAAACATATACTACATATCTGCTCCTGGACAATGCCAATTGGATACTTCTTAGAGATTATCTTGGGTAGACAAGCACCTTTGAGGGATGGCCAAATTTTGCCTTGTTTCTTTTTTTCTTTTAATCTATTAAAGCCTGTGTTCTTTTCCTTGAGAACCTTCTCTGTCCTGCGCTAAATATGTGTAAAGCCATAGTTGAAATATTCGTATCGGCTCTGCCTGTTCAAGATGCATGTGCACATATTCGTATTGACTTTTCCTGTCCGAGTCAGTGAATCCTAGGCCCTTTCTGAACTTCTCATACATGTGAAAGAAAGATTGCATTTCAAGATGGAGAAAGGGTCTTTGAACCATGACAAGTTTTTTGGCACATGTCTCTAACATGCTTAAATTAGTTTATACGTGAAACTGACTTTGAGGAAATTGATGACCCTTATAACTGGGCTCATTAACCTTCATAGTTCTCTCTGACTGTAATGTTCATTCCATAATTTTTTATTTGCTTGGAGGATTGAGATGGTCTTTCAATGGCTGATTTGGTAAAAAATAGATGACCATCAGGATTTGGAAGTTAGGGGAGCTCATCATGTAACCAAGGCTGAGTGCCAAATAATAAGACCGGTAAAGATTTCTAGAACCCTGTCCACTGAGCGCTGTGGAAGCGTTTCAGATACAGGACATGCTTCTTCATAGTAGCACAGGAAAACAGCCTCATATCAGGGGATGCTAGTTTCTATCTTTCTGAATCTAATGTGTATTGAGTAATGGAAGTTTCTACCGAGAGAAGTAGCGCTCCCCCTTAGTATTTGTTTGTATTTATTAATTTCATATGCATGTTTGTTTTGTCTTTTCGTTCTGAATCAACTTAGGCTTTACAATAGAAATGTGTTATTATAGTACTTTAGTTTTATTGTTTTAAACTGTAATTGATATCTTTATTTTCTTTATCTTTTCAGATGTATCTTCACTCCTCTGATTAGTAATTCAGATCAACCACAGCTTTGATTACATCTCTTTTAAAGCGTGGTGATAGGCGATGGGGTATGCAAATGGTCTTCTATGTCCACTAGGGAAGCAGCCACTTCTCTCTTTTGGTGTCATCTCAGATGTCCAGTATGCTGATATTGATGACGGCACCTCATTCCTTGGTGTTCCTAGGTATTACCGGCACAGTGTTAGTGTGTTGCAAAGGGCAGTTAAGAAATGGAATCAAGAAAAGCCTAAGTTTGTCCTTAATTTTGGGGACATTGTCGATGGGTATTGTCCCAAAGATCAGTCAATGATTGCTGTCAAGAAGATTGTTGATGAATTTGATAAATTCAATGGCACTGTCTATCACATGATAGGAAATCACTGCCTTTACAATCTTCCTCGAAAGGACTTGCTTCCATTGTTGAGAATCCCTGGCCATGATGGTCATGCCTATTTTGATTTTTCTCCAATTCCGGAGTACAGATTTGTAATCCTAGATGCTTATGATATCAGCGCCATTGGTTGGCCAGAAGATCACCCAAATACTTTGAAGGCCTTGAAAGTTCTTCGGGAGAAAAACCCAAATTCAGACAAAAACAGTCCAAGTGGACTTGAGGGACTGGCAAGAAGGTTTCTCATGTTCAATGGAGGTGTTGGGAAAGAACAATTGGAATGGCTGGATCATGTCCTTCAGGAAGCTACCAAGTTGAATCAAAATGTAATAGTGTGTTGCCATTTGCCTTTGGATCCTGGAGCTTCATCTCTTGCAGCGTTGTTGTGGAACTATGATGAAGTGATGGATGTGATTCATCGCTATAGCTGTGTGAAGGTCTGTATGGGTGGACACGACCATAAAGGTGGACAATCCGTTGACTCCCATGGTGTACATCATCGCGTCCTTGAAGCCGCTCTTGAGTGCCCTCCTGGTACTGATTCTTTCGGACATATTGATGCTTTTGATGATAGATTATTACTTTTTGGTACTGATAGAATGAAGAGCACTGAGATGGTTTTTCGTCACTAGACCATCTTGCTTGTTGCAACAAAAATTAATCTACAGTATGTAAAGTTTAACCACATTTTGCGGTTACAAAAAAAAGGATGTCAAACTGATACAATTCTCATTTTACCTCCATTTTTTGGCATATATCTAGTATTAGAGATCCGTCGGATTTAGGATTATCATTTGACAGATTCAATATATTGTCTTTGCATAAGCCTTTGTTTTCATAGCTAAACCCAACACCACGTACTTATTTTATACAGATAACAAATATAACAAATATTAGACTTCTATCTAAGTCTACTATTTCGCTGGGAAATTTTGACCGCCTTTCTCTTCTCAATGAAGTAGAATCCGACTAGGGAGATGATGGAGAAAACAGAGAAACAGGCTGCGCATACGTCTATGGTGATGTGGCGGCCTGTGGTTGCTGTGATTTTAAACAAGTTGGTTTTCTTGTGAGCATCAGTTGTTTGGCCATAGGCAACAACTTCACCAGTAGAATCATAAACATAAGCCCTAATGAAATAGGTAGCAGCAGGAACATCCTTGTCTATAGTCCAAGTGAAATTGTTGTTTGAAGGATTATATGGCATGGTGACAAGGTTTATTTGACAAGTTTTGTCCTTTTTGAGATTGTTGTTGGATTTTCTCCATCCTCTGTCCAATTGGCTAACTGGGGCATAACATAATTTAACATCCACTGTCTTGTAATTTGAGTCTGGGTAGCTGTGGTTCAATGACCATGTTATTATCACTTGTGCTTCTCCAGCTTGCAGAACTGCATAGTACAAATTCAATACTCGCACCTAATTACGCATTTCGGGGATTGTTTCGAAGAAAATAATTTCTCCAAGAAAAAACAAATTCATTAAAAATAAGAAAAATTACAGTAAAATTTGAAGAAATAGGCTTCACAGGTCGTTCCAGGTTAATTATGTCTTTCCTATCCTCCAACACACCTTATAGTCTCCGTCCCAACAGCCTACATCCCTAACAACTTAGATATCGAACCCAAGAAAATAAGTAACCTATTAATTATTTTCCTAAAGACATACTAAAATGGAGTCCAGAGCCTAATGGTATAAAATGTTAACAAAAATTCCTAAACGGTATATAAATTTTAAATTTAACCAAAACGGCAAAATCGCTGGTAGAGCAGCGATTTTACTCGCCGGAAAAAGCAAAATCGCTGCAACACCAGCGATTTGCTAAATTTAATGATTTTTTTTAATAAAAAAAATTAAATGAAATCGCTGTCATGGCAGCGATTTACAATATAATTTTTTTAAATAATTTTTTAAGAAATCGCTGCCTTTATCTTAATTTTTTTTAATTATTTATTAGAAAAAAAAAAAAACTAATTTTTTTTTAAAACATAAATCGAGGCCGATGGAAGCGATTTACCTTTTCTTTTCTATTATTTTTTTAAATTTTAATTAAGCAGCAATTTATAATTTTAAAAACAAAAAAAAATAAAAAGGAAAATCGCTGCCTATGCAGCGATTTTACAAATTATATTTTTTAAAAAAATTGTAAATCTAATTAAATTTAAAAGAAAAAGAAAAGAAAAGAAAAGGTAAATCGCTGCCAACAGCGTCGATTTATATTTTAAAAAAAAAATTAGTTTTTTTTTAATTTCTAATAAATAATTAAAAAAAATTAAGATAAATCGCTGCCTAGACAGCGATTTATTAAAAAATCATTAAAAAAAAATTATATTGTAAATCGCTGCCATGGCAGCGATTGCATTTTAATTTTTTTTTTAAATTTTTTTTTATTAAATTTAGCAAATCGCTGGTGTTGCAGCAATTTTGCTTTTTCCAGCGAGCAAAATCGCTGGTCTACCAGCTATTTTGCCGTTTTGATTAAATTTAAAATGTATATACCGTTTTAAATTTTTGTTAATATTTTATACCTATTAGACTTCGGACTCTACTAAAATGTTGTAGAGATGGAAATTCAAACTTGTGACTACGTTACAACTTAGAGAGAGTCTGCTTTGACATTATTGCTAAAATCATTTTTAGAAGTACTTTTTTTAAATGATTTTTCAAAAAAATGTTTTTGAAAAAAAATATAATTTGTATTTGACTAATTCATTTGAAAAATATTTTTCATAAGCAAATTGTGTTTGACTTATCTTTTTAAAAAGTGCTTTTGAGAGTCAAATTATGAAAAAAGGACAATTATCAATGTACTTTTAATATTAAAATTATTTTATAGAGAGAAACTATTTTAAATATCTATTTTTTAAAAAATCAATTGAACTTTTATTTTATTAAATTAAAATACACATATTTCAATTTTCAATCGATGTTATACTTTTTTGGGGGAGGATTGAAATCTTCAATTGTTATTTTTTTTCTAACCTTACAAAATATTGTTATTTTTTTCCTAATTCTGTAAAATTAGACGTAAAATATAAAATAATAATATATAAACGTAAAATAAATATAAAATTTATCATACACAAATAGAAATAAAATTCTTAAATAAAATTTAACCAAATTTATGAGATTAGTTAATCGAGATATATTGGTGAAGATGTATATATGAAAGGGATATTTTCTACTTAAAATCATTTTTACTGATTTATCAAACAACTAATTTTTCAATAAGTTTTCTCTCTCAAAACAAATGTTTCTGCCCTCCTAACAATAGTGTCAATTAAGCTCTTGCTTTCCCTTATATTCAACAATTTATACATAACAAAGAAAATCTATTTTATCTATTTAAAAAAAATTATTTTATCTATTTATACCATATAACTTTCCGACTAACTGAACCAACTCCTACCAAAACTTTATCCCTTCAAACTAAAGGAATATATATACACACAAATAAGAATGGAAAAAGGTTGCTACAAGTGGACTATAAAAATATTAAATTCATTAATCATGGGTCGATATTTTTTTATTAAGAGTCAACTTTAAAGGAATTAATCTAATTATTAGAACACCTTTTATTTATAAAAAAAAAATAGTAAATTAAAATGATTGTCCAGAAAAAAGGCATACCTTGTCCTTGTGAAGGTGAAGAATTGATTAGGATAGTTTGCTAAAGGGAAGAGAAAAGAGCAGCATAAGTAATCATAATTCCAAAGTAACAAAAAACAATTGCTGAGGCAACAAAAATGCCACAAAAAGTTGCCATGATTTTTGAACTTCCAAAGTATGAGGAAGAGAGAGATTGTATGGAGATGGAAATATAAAAATAAATATACAACCCACTTTTTTTAAAAAAAAAATTCAACCGATATTTCATGTCCACATTAGAAAACGATTATTCTGAATTCATGTAGAGCTCCATTCGAAAAGAATACTCCCTATTAAAATAGATTCATATTTAACTTCGCTCAAAATTTTATCAAAGGAGAAACAATTCATCTACTGCATCACGTACTCTTTAGCATATGAATCCACTAATTTATACAAGTGACGATATAAGTTAGACTTTTCCTTAATATGTGTAGTAGACAAAACAAAATTGAATTTGACATATATCTAACCGTTTGGTATACACCATCCAAAAATAAATAAATAAATAAATTATACACCACCCAATGCTTGGCCCATTAAAATATCTAACGTACTTAGTCAAGAAAAATTTAATCCCTTGTTCTTAATTCCTCTATCAAATTGTTGCTCTAACGTTGAAAAAATATTTTTTTAATTAAATTAATTAGCTAAATATAAGTTGCTATATTTCATTAGCACTATGGGTGATCAACGAGGGATGAAATTAGTGGTTTAATTATGATGAATTAGTGATGTCTAATAATTAAAAAATATTGTTTGATATAATTGATTAAATTAAAGGCTACAAGTGGGGAACCTCAACTCCTCATTAAAAAGAGAGATTTTGGAAAAGTTGGAATCTCTATGAGTATCTTGATATTGGTGGAAGATTCAACGAACTTTCGAATACATAAAATTAATTATATTATTATTATTATTATTATTATTATTATTATTATTATTATTATTATTATTATTATTATTATTATTATTATTATGCTGGCCCCTACATGACTTGCAAAGACAAATTTCACAAAATATCAAAAAAAGAAATTAAGGAAATGGTCTATTCCCTTCGATCCTGTTTATTTATCATTTAGCCTTTTACATGTTCATTTTAAAAAAATAATTATTAGTTATTGACAAACTATTTTTATCATTTGAACTTTTAATCTTTTTATTTCTTTTAGAAGATTTATTTGAAAATGAAAGAAAAAAATATTTTTTGACTACGAAAAAGTTTTTAATAGGGAGAGTGTTTTTTTAATTTTCCAAATGGATCCTAAGCAAAACGAATTTAAAATAATTGAACGTAAATGTGAATATCAAAAAAATATCGAGCAAAAACTAACAATTGAACTCAAATACAAATATAATCAGTACCAGCTCTATGCATTGCAAAATAAGGCCATTGCTTTAGGCCTCCAAATTTCGAGGGGCCCAAAATTTTTCTTAAGAATAAATTATGAGTTAAATTTTTATATAAAAATTAATTATTTATGATAAAAAGTATAATTTTTAAAAATATATATTATTTTACACACTTTAACATCTTTTCTACTTTGTTAAAAATAATAATTAATACTGAAAAGTGTTGAACAAAGTGAGTTATAAATTCTATTTTATTTCTTTCTAAATTTTAGTTTCAAACATTACTAAAAACGTATTAAAATGGGATATATCAAGTCATAAATTTCTTGCGTCAAATTTTATGGTTCTAACGCTTATCTTTATTTAATATTTGTCAACTTATTACTTATAAAATTATGTTAACAATTCATGTAATAATTGTCTCACTGAAAGAATGTTTTTCACTGTTGAGTTGATAAAATTTTACCTAAAACTAATAACTGAAATAACAATATTAAAATACTAATAATTTTTATCTAAATAGTGTAAGAAAAATAAATTTTGAGTAAATACGTATATAAATTTTGTTTATATTTTAAGCCCCAATTTAAAATTTCGCTTTAAATCTCTAATCATGTTAAGTCGCCCCCGAATATAATAGGGTAGAAGAAAAAAGGTGCAAGCTTCGACTATATATTACGTCTTTAGCCGAATTCGCTGACCTTAGTAGTGGCTATTTTGTTAATTAAATCCCAAAATTAATTTGGGCGCTTCATGACTTTATTATTATATACACAGAGAGAGAGATCTTGAAATTTTGGAAGGGGTTGGCATCTTTCACTATCATGAAGATTAAGAGAATATTCAATTTTGACTGTAAAATTAAATCTTTATATAGTACTAATATTTGTCGAGAAGTTTTATGATAGTTATAACTAGGTAATGTTAATATATGTTTAATATTAAATTTTTATTAATTAAAAATTAAAAGATTAAACATATGCCTTCAAAATCAATTTTAAAATTTTTTAACGTTATTTCGTAAATTTCAGTCTCTCTCTGAGTGACAAAGGTAAATATCAATAATTTTTTCGGCCTTTGTTAACAGAATAATGTAATAGAGAAGTAAGATATAACATGAAAAATCAATTTGGGAGAAAATCAGATCATTAGTTATTAGAAATTTGACGGTATATTATCAACTTCTTTTATATCCGATTTATTACTTAATATTAGTTATTTCTTGATAATTATAATCTGAGATTAAGCAAAGGGCATCCAAATTAATTAACAAAATTGGATTTGGAAAGATTATCATGAACAAGTTGCACTCACGTCTCCAACTGAAAGATTATATGATCCATGGTTGACATAATGTGTACTTTGAGTTTTTCCAAGGTCCCAAGGAAGTATCAATTGTGTGTCTGATATATTCAGAACAATAAATTCAAGATTTAAAAAAATTTCATTAATTAAGAAAACAAAATTTGTACCTTTGCAAAGTATTTGCTTGAGATGATAATGTATTAATTATTATATATGAAATACTATAAAGTAAATACAACAGAAACAAGTAGAGAGAGAGAGGGATAAATACACTATTCAATTTCAAATTGATAAATAATGAACTGAATTGACTTCATGTTTTAAATATAACAATGTATATTATAGAGTTATTGTAAGATGTTGATACAAACCTGCTAACAAAACTACTTGCAAGCTACTGACTTGATTCTTCAGAAGTTGTAGAGGTATTAAATAAATACTTCTTCCATCATGTATTAGTTGATCATCTAACTGAAAATAGTCGTTCAGTTGTTCTACATTAGGTTTCCACCTCACTAAATTAAAAAATAATATATTAATTTTTTTCTATTGTATCCTTGTAATTTTTTTTTTTTTTAAATAAATAAATTAAAGAATGAATTAGTAAAGTTATCTTCTTATTTATAATTTTTTAATATATATAAACATAATGCGTATTTACAACGAGACAATTTACTGTATGCTCCTCCGACGACTTTCATCATGTGTCATTTCGATTCGTAAAGTTGAAAAGATTATAAGAAGTTTGAAAAATAAAATAAATAGTCGAACCATCAGAAAATCAATGGCCTACAATATAATGCAACTTGGCCAAAAAGACAAACTTGGTGATCATTACTTTCTCTATTACATATTAATTGAAACATTGACACCTTTATCAAAAAAAAATAATTAATAACATAATTTAAATTATATTTTTTATAAAATTATTTTTACAAGTAGTGTGATTTATTTCTTTAAAAAATTAAAATTACATAAAAAGAAGAATAAATATGAAAAAATATCTCAAATATTTATTTGAATTTGAACAACGAATTTTTTTTTAAAAATTCAGTTAATATAAAATAAAAAAGTACATTACAATATAAATCAAACAAAAACGTAATTAAACAATGTAAAAAGAACCCGAAAACAAACTTCCATCATCAAATAAAAATACAGCCTTTAAATTTAAAACAAGAAGGTAATTAACAATGTCACGCATGACACATGATGAGTCATCAAACTCAGTATTAAACTTAATTAATACATTATCTTATACATATATATAAAAAAAAGTCTACGATACATCGAAAATAAAGGAGATTATTTAATTTCCTTTGCACATAATCACACAAATGTAGATCCATCGATGGTCATCGTCATCACTTACCTGCCTTGGCCTTTCTCTTTTCCATGTAGAAGAATGCAAATAGAGCGACAACAGAGAAAACAGAGAAGACAATTGAACAAATATCCAAAGTAGCATGTCGTCCGCTAATTGCTTGAATGCTGAAAAGGCTGTCTACTTTTTTGTCATCAGTGGTTTGTCCATACCCAACTTCTTCACCATTACCATTCAAAACATAAGCTCTAACAAAGTAAGTAGCTGTTGGGATATCCCTCTTGATTGTCCAACTGTAGTTGTTGTTTGACGATTTGTATGGTACCGTCACAATTTTAAATTGACAAGTTTTGTCCTTTTTAAGGTGGTCTTCTGTTTTCCTCCACGCACGGTCTTTTTGGCTTATGGGGGCGTAACACAGCTCCAATTTTACTGACTTGTAGCCTGAATCTGACCCTGCTGGGAGTGTATTGTTCAACGACCACTTGAGCGTGAGCGCGTCCTCCCCGGCCATCAATACTGAAAATATTTATACAATCAGATTATTTTTATATAGTAATATCGATCGATCAATCCTACTATGTTAGGACAGGCTAAATTGTATAACAAGATTATTAATTTTAACTTAGTACGTACTATCTAGTTTCTTAATCAAACAATTAGCTCTATCAAGTCATTTAATACGAGGAAAGAAAATGAAGAGAAAATCATACAAAGGCAACTAAGGAAATAATTTACTTGATATTTTCCTTCTTCCAAAAATGATTTTAGTAAACGACTAATGCTAAGAAATATAATCCCAAACATACAAGACTTTAATGGTAATTAAATTGATTCATATCTTCACTTCAAGAGTAAAATCATCAATACATTATTCTTTTTTTAACCTTATCTGATGATTCGAACCTACAATTTTGAAGTGGAGATGAAGCGACATGTTCAATTTGCAACAAATTAAAGCCTTGAATGGTGGGACTGATAGAGTGAGATGCAACTAATAAGTAAAAAAAAAAAATACAAAATATTTCTCAAATCTGAAAAATGAAAAAAGGATAGTTAACACAGCACATACCTCCTGCTTTGTGTTCAGCCTTCACTCCAAGAGATTTCTTGAGGGTGGAGAGCAATATCTCACCTTCACAAACAGCCAAAAATGAACATATGACAATTGTAGCCACAAAAATAGCACGAGTACTAATTGCCATTTTGCCTCTTTGATTAACTTCTTTGGTAGTATATACTAATTAGAGAAAGAAATTGGAATGTAATATCCCCATTGATGAAGGGCTTTATATATAGACTTTGTTGATATTTGCCACAAAATGAGGCCATTTCTTAAAGAAAGGTTAAAAAATGAATAAGTCAAACATAAGCCCAACTGGCAGCTATACCTCTCTAACCTACATAAGGGGTGCAAACAATTACAATAAGACAGTGACGTCATTTTCTAATCTAAATTAAGTTTTTTTATAAGTAATAATTAAACTAGCAAATTGATGTTTGAATTGGCCCTAAGCAATATTCAAAGGGTAAGTTTATGACGTTTTACAGACTAATAAATTTGTAATTATGGGAACTACTTGTTTGTACAAGAGCTTAATTAGAGGGTTGACCTTGGTTTAGATGAATATATTTTTATATTTTTTTGGAATTTATAATTTGTTCCAAGTAATATCCACTGCGATCTTTCGACACATTCGATATGAATATTTAACGTTATTAATAATAATAATTTTGGTTAAGAGGTTTGTCCCCTAATGATTTGGAAAGACTCTAAAACAAGAAAATGATCAAGTGATTAAGGTTGATCTATGAGATGATGCAGAAGGTGGGGTAGGTATATATTTTGTCATGAGAAATCGCTAATCGTATGTCCATTAATTAATCAAGTTTACATTATTTAAGGCAGCATTTACTAGTTGGCCTCATGACCTCATCATATATATATTTATAAGTAATTTAAACGTATATTATACATTTATACTCCTCGATATTTTTATCGTAGTCTTATTCGATTGGCTTAAGATATTTATTTATATTTAAAACAACGTGTTTATTACCCATTGATAGATTTAATTATCTTGATATATATGCTGTTACCTAGGAAAGAAAATCAGGTTACCCTCAACGCTAAGTACGGTTACTAAACTTAAAAATAGTTTAAGTTGGGTAATATATTTTTGTACATTATATAATTAAGCTGTTAAAATTAGAGAACTTCACCCAAACAATCGGACAGATTTAATCAATTTGGTATAATTAATAAAATATTACTATGTTATGTAATAATTAGGTACAAACATTTCTAATAATTAGAAATTGGATCTCAAAATCGATTATCAAAGTAAAAATTTCTTTCCATATATGAAGTTATGAGCTGCACTTCAAGATTGTCTCAATTGAAGAAATACATGGACTCTACAGTCATGCCAAACTATATGGGAAAAAACTGCATACAAATTTCGATCAAGATGATTAAGAAAATTCAATCAATTTAAACTATTCATATCATATATTTATTAATAACATGAGTTCAATCTAAATTCTAACAATCTTTATCAATTATATTTATTTTAATAAATAAAAAATAATAAAAAGGTCTCAAAGAGTTGATCCACCATCCAACTCCCCCAAATACATTTTAAATTTTCTCGAGAGATGGGAGAAATTAAAAGCTCCATTCTTTAATTGTTATCGTTAACTTTAGGGAAATTATATGTATAAATTTACTTTGAACTTGTCTCGAAAAATTGAATAACACTCATATTATTATAACGATCTATTATTAGCTAATCTTGTTCAAATTGATATCAAGAAGATTGTATTTTTCAAAGGCAGAATTAAATGATCTACTCCTTATGATAAGCTATATCTAATGAAGAAGTTTGGAATAACATATGTGAATCACCAAGTTACTCAAACTTTTTTTTTGATCTGTCAAAAATAATTAAGATAGTCATGATTTTTTTTTTGTGTTAGGAACTTATGTTCAACGATCTGAAAATTAAAAAAAAACATTTTACAGTATTAGTTGAAGAAATATGATATGCAGATCACAGAAGATGACAAAAATAAGGGGAGCAGGTTCATGCATGTACGGATCATAGCCTTTTCAATTACACGTACGGACGCTTATCTCTTTCTCGTTGACTTTTATTTAATTAGAATATATTTTTACTAACTTATACACGAATTAAATACAAATGCAATTCCTTGTTGAGGGGTAATATATAACAAGTACATTTCTTTCTGATTTGATTTTGTTCTCCCTTTTTTTTTTCTTCTGTTTAAAGAAATAACTAAGAAATCCAGATTAACGGCGGAGTCTGTGCTTACATTTTTTTTTTATAATATTGAGGAGTAGGATAACTCTTTGACTAGAAATATTTATATACAGGGTTTATCTAAATTCTAAGTTTCTAACATTAGTGCTAAGGACGAAACAATGGGAAAAGAAAGATGATATAATATGCAATAAGTCTACTCACCTCGGAACAATCAAACATACAACGTATGAAGTTTCATACCGTAGAAGTTCAAGTGACACGATTCTGTCATTTTTGCTTGAAAGTTCAAACTTTTGATTTAAAGTTCAACTACTTTTATCTAACTTTAGTGATTTTTTATAATCTAAATTTCAAACACTGAATATATGAAGTTGTTCAGAAGAAAACACTTATTATTTTTTAAAGTATGTACAAATTAAATAAAGGTGTCGAAATAGAGTATCTATGAAATTTTTACAACAAAATGCGAGTAAATTGGGCTTTTTCAGGCTTAGCCCATGACCAGCTCAATCAAAATGCTGGTTGAGAGGCCCATACTTGATATACTTGTACTGCTTTTGTCTTCTTGCCTAATTAAGTCCAAAGCTTTTATCATATTGCTTCCGCTAAATTCCGATTATATACAACTATACTTCACTAATTCTACCAAAGTATGCCCATCAATAATCTATTGAGTGCATATATGTTTGGCTTATCATGAGCTTTCGAGCAACCGCAAAGTTATCTTCGTGTGACCTTTAAAGCTCGTGAAAAACAATACTAATGCTTATTATGATAGACTGTCTACATCACACTAGTGTGACCCTTCCCTGACCCTAATTAATGCAGAATGCTTTGTTTTTTTTTTATAATATTGAGGAGTAGGATAACTCTTTGACTAGAAATATTTATACAGGGTTTACTAAATTCTAAGTTTCTAACATTAGTGCTAAGGACGAAACAATGGGAAAAGAAAGATGATATAATATGCAATAAGTCTACTCACCTCGGAACAATCAAACATACAACGTATGAAGTTTCATACCGTAGAAGTTCAAGTGACACGATTCTGTCATTTTTGCTTGAAAGTTCAAACTTTTGATTTAAAGTTCAACTACTTTTATCTAACTTTAGTGATTCTTTTATAATCTAAATTTCAAACACTGAATATATGAAGTTGTTCAGAAGAAAACACGTATTATTTTTTAAAAGTATGTACAAATTAAATAAAGGTGTCGAAATAGAGTATCTATGAAATTTTTACAACAAAATGCGAGTAAATTGGGCTTTTTCAGGCTTAGCCCATGACCAGCTCAATCAAAATGCTGGTTGAGAGGCCCATACTTGATATACTTGTACTGCTTTTGTCTTCTTGCCTAATTAAGTCCAAAGCTTGTTATCATATTGCTTCCGCTAAATTCCGATTATATACAACTATACTTCTACTAATTCTACCAAAGTATGCCCATCAATAATCTATTGAGTGCATATATGTTTGGCTTATCATGAGCTTTCGAGCAACCGCAAAGTTATCTTCGTGTGACCTTTAAAGCTCGTGAAAACAATCACTAATGCTTGCATTAGAATAGACTGTCTACATCACACTACTTGAGTGTGACCCTGATTAATGCATAATGCTTTGTGAATCATGTTTCCCTTTAGCATGTATATTTCACTCATTGCACATTTACCAATTTACATGGCCTGTCCTTTTTTTAATTTTCACAAGACTACACAAAGAAAAGACAACCTTTGTGCCGGCCAAATGTTACAATATTTCCTATTCATTTATGTTAGCAATGTCGTTTCTATCTTCATCTAAGAATTTCCTGCATTTCCATTCGTATTCTTCGAGATTGTGCTTCCACTCATTTGAATCGCGCAATGGAGAGGAGATTCAACAGGAACCTGTCGAACGAGAGCAGAGGATCCTCAAAGAGCTTACAGAGGATAATTGCAGAGAACAGAAAGCCTGCTAGTCCTGTCCCTGACTTAACTGATTTTATGAATGACATGTTTTTCGGGACACCAAGTCCTGATAAAAAAACGTATAATCTGAAGGGAATTAACACGAATTCGATAGAAGATGATGATGATTTCGACTCAAGCACAAGGAGTGTTAGCAGCAGGCTAACTCAGGAGTGGCTGCAGGAGGCTAAGCAAATGGTAGCTTCCTCTCCTGGTCGAGGAAGTGAGTCGCCCCCAGGGCGGCTAGTGATTTCCCCTAGGTTCGCCACATCTCTTGCTAGAATTGATTCTCCTACTGAAGGCAGAGATCCCCTCTCTAGGTCTGCTAGAAGGTAATTAAAGCTCTTTATTTTTGTATAACAAAAGCATCGTATTTGCTCTGATCACTGCAATGGAATTGTACAATTATGATCAACATATACTACTTCTTTCATGTGAAAATAATGTCATAGTTTGATTTGATACGAAATTTAAGAAAATAAAGAAAATTTTCAATGGTAGTTACGTGTATTTGTTTTCATGAACTCAATATTTGGAAAAAAACAGGCATAGATCAGTGGTGGGGTTCAGTGAAGAAATCCTCTCAAAAACAGCAAAACACAATCGCAATAAATCAGAGCCGTTAATAATAGATCCTCCTTCAGCCGGCACATCCCCTTCATCAAACGTTCATTATTGTTGTTCTTAAGTTCGCTAAAGTTAAAGAAGTTTGAGGTACCGCTATTTCTTTAACAGAATTAATCCGTTTTATCTTGGGAGAAATTAATCCATAACCTTGAATACAATAAGGGGATTAAATTTTTAAGGAGACAAAATAATTTCTATGAACTCGTATTATTTTATTTTCTGTCTACTTTATCTTATTTCTATTTTTGTTTTGACTAACCTTATAAGTACTGGTTAATAACAACATTTGCTTTGCTGGAAAAAAACAGGCATAGATCAGTGGTGGGGTTCAGTGAAGAAATCCTCTCAAAAACAGCAAAACACAACCGCAATAAATCAGAGCCGTTAATAATTGATCCTCCTTCAGCCGGCACATCCCCTTCATCAAACGTTCAAGATTGGTTCTCCAACATCTTCAAACCTCCAAATGATGGGCCCACCGACCCCACTTCTCCCAAGCCCAACAATGAGCAACCCACACTCACCCTCCCGCCCCGCCAATCAATCAGTCGCCGAACGCGGTTCCATACGAACTCCAATACACCTCAGCAACACTCTATCAAATCTCCGAAACGAACTTTCAAAATTCCCCCCACCGGCTCAACGGACAATGTATCACACTTTTTAGATGACAAGCCACTTTCTCCACCAAAAAGTCTCATCGAATCTTCTCACCGGAGGTCGATTTCATCGACGACATGCTCGATCCCCGACTATCCGGCACTTTCTCCTCCGAGGAATTTGGTAGAGTTGGCTCATCGGAGGAGTATCTCTGCGTCTACGAGTGCATTCGAGAAGGTTTTGCGAAAGAACAATGTGGACGGAGATGAAGTCAAGGAGGAAGATTTGAAGAGTCAGGAACTGAATTGGTTCTTGAGGGAGCAGAGAGACAAAATCGACAACGTTTTTAGTGGACAGATAAAAGGGAAAGCCAAAATTGTGCTGTCTGGACCTTCCAACAGTTGAGTATAGTTTCCAATTTTCGATCTATAAATCGTGTGTTTTTGCTTTAGGTTTCGGTTATTTTACCGAGTGAGTTGAGATATTGTAGGTACAAGCTCAATGGTGGCGGCAATTTGCTATGCTTGGTTGTTGGAAAATAGGACGAAGGCTAATGAGCAAGAAGGAGGAGATGCAAATACAATTCAGGTGGTGGTTCCTGTGATGAATATGACAAGAAGGAAAATGTTGAAGCAGCGGCAAGTGGCTCGGCTTTTTCATCTTGTTGGTCTTGATGCCAAATCTCTACTCTTTTCCGATGAGGTATGCTACTAGTAGCAACATTTTGAGACTCTTAATATGAAGTTAAGCAAGCGCTTGGCCATCGATTTGGATCAGATTTTAAAGATTTATCTTAAAAATTGGCTGAAATTTGATCAGATTTTGAAAATAATTTTGATCTTCAAATATTTTCAAGTTCCCAAAACCTAGTTCAGACTGGTTTTTGAATTTTGGGAACTTCCACACACAGAACTTCAGTTTTTTTCAAGTTAAATGCATGTCCAAACACAACTTCAAATTCCAAAAATGAACTTCAAAAACTCAAATTTTTCAAGTTTTAACTTCAAAATCTATGGCCAAACGGGAGCTAAGTTTCCTTTGTGGCCAAATGCTATGTGCTTTAATATTGATGTATATATTGTACTTGTGAACTGTGAACAGGATCAGAGAATACTTAGTTAAACACTTAAACTGAAACATTAATCTCAGATTTTCTATGTACCTTTAGGAGACTCAACTTGACACACTTTAGTGTGAGTGTGTATATATATATCATGTTTGTACATTGATTTATAGATTAGTATGTTCCTCCTTTTATAAACTGCAATCAAAGATCTAATTGTGCATTATTTTTTAATGCATAGGATATTTAATCTTCCCTAGAATGTCAGAACAGATCTTGCAAGTTATACCACTAGTGAGCCATTTGGGATTGTTTCCTTTGATGAGTTAATGCTGATTTTTTTCTTCTTTTGGTTTTGAACAGGTTGATTTGGAAACACTACTGTTGGCTAAGCAGCTAAGCATCCTTGTAGTTGGAGAAGACATACTCAAAACTAATGGAGAGGTACTTATAGTGTGCTCTCCAAAACAAAAGATAAATATGGGAAAGAAATAGCCTAGCAGTAATATGGTGAAGCTTTCTAACATTTTCTCTTAACATTTGTGATACATGTAGGCAGTATCAGGGTGTACTGTTCTTACGGACAATTACTGTGAGGATGCTTATGAACTACTTCAGACGCCTATCTTGAAAAAGCTTCTGGTACTAAATAAGCTCCATTCATCAAATTAACAATATAAGCAGATGAGAAGCCCTTTCTGATCTCTAACACTCTACTTCTCAGCTCGCAGGCATACTTTTAGACACACAAAACTTGAGTGCATCTTCTAAGGTGTCGATGACAAGAGATGTAGAAGCAGTTCAGCTGCTTTCAGTTGGCTCCACCCCTAATTACAGAAATGCTTTTTTTGACCAATGTAAGTTTTTCCTAGCAGCTATTGTAGTATTATCATCACATATTCACAACATTTTTTGCACTTGAAGTTTATGATTTTCCTTGTAGTGATGCAAGATCCAAAGGATGATAGTTTTGTCGAAGTTATGAGGCAGAATTACGGAAATTCATCCATTGAGAGTAAGTTCACTGTAAAATCTTGGTGATTCTTTAGCCTACTTGGAATCAAAATACTGTTGAACATTTTAGCTTTATTTTTCTAGACATGATTTTTTCTAACACTCAACTTTTGTGTTGCGTATCCTGCAATTGAATTACCATTGATGATTGCAGGTAGCCATAAATATAGAGCACATCAAGTCTTGGAGAGGAATTCCATCCCTCAAGAAAATACACCAAGTTCAGATAAGATATCTAAAGATGTGAAGAATGGGAAGATAAATAGAGCGTCACCAAACACAGGTACTTCATTTCATTTATCCATCTGTGCACTTCATGTTAATTTTAGTTGAATTAATTGTCATGCACAAAGATTATCATCTTCTAGCCTTGGTCCATAAGCTTCTCATCATGTTCCTGTAGAATTAGTTTGTCTTAACATAACCTGGAAAGTTTCTATGATGTGTGTACATTCTCTGCAAAAAATATAACTGACATGTGCCTAGTTTCTTACCAATATTAATCAACAATACCGATAAGTTAACACATTATTGCTCCCAAAAAATCAAATAAGTTATTTCCGATGCATTGTATGGAGACTTATCCATGTTCTTATAAGTTGTACTGATAGGATATGAGACCATTTTAGCTACTGATCTCCCTGCGATATAAAGAAAACCAAAACCTAAAAGATAAAAAATTAGTATTATTTTTTTCGTTGTTACTTTCCTCTTTTGGAACACCTGATAGAAGCTAGTGCAAAGAATACTACATTGTTAACATTTCAAGGATCAATTGGCCTAATCATATTTGTTTTCTTCTAGGTAAACCTACAATAACACCTATACGTGCTTCTCCAGCATCACCAGCAAAACCAGCCGATGCTTCACGTGGCAAAAACAAGACCTTCTTCTTAGCAAAGTGGTTTGGTTTTGGGAAGTGACTAGTGAGTTATTAAATCTGCTAAAATTATGAGTAATTTCAATCATGCAATGCTCAAATTTAGTCTGAGAACTGTCAAGCGATAGCAAGTGATTCTTTTTTTACAACATTAATAGGATTTCAAAATGTTTGGAGAGATTTTTGGTTGTTGGTCTTATTTAATTGATTTTTTGTGTCTGGCCCAGGCTGTTTCCACATGCTACAATGTTTTTTTTTTAACTTCTGGATGTATTTTTTTTTTTTCTTATGAATCTTGTCGACCTTGTAATCCTTATGGTAGAGTTAATCTACATGTGATTTTATACGAGATATAATATGAAATAAGAATAAGGACACCTAAAACTTGTATATGTAGACTATCTTCTGTTTTTCGAATTAC
Organism: Solanum lycopersicoides; assembly: GCA_022817965.1. Classification (NCBI taxonomy): domain Eukaryota; kingdom Viridiplantae; phylum Streptophyta; class Magnoliopsida; order Solanales; family Solanaceae; genus Solanum; species Solanum lycopersicoides. The sequence goes on from CM040620.1 coordinate 75,436,105, forward strand.
ATGTATACTAGGTTAAATCTAGATTCTTTTTGTATCAATCTTAATATTATCTTGCAACACATAGTTATGCATCCCATAATAATTCCTGCATAACTAGTGTGATTACTTCATGAAACGTCAGTTCGCTGCTGCATAAACGATACTTACACCAGTAAAGTAGGCAAATATCCCACAACAACCAGAGGAATGAATAAACATCCTAGGCATTTGTCTAGCTTTATATTTCACATAACATTTATCTCTGTGGAAAATTGATAGTTATTGCTGGTTAAAAGAGCATAATTTTTTCTCTAATTTATGAAGTAGTCAAGTCATTATCCATTTTGAACATGGAGTTTTTTCAATTATTGTAATTTGTAATTTGTAATTTGCTCCCATCAAAAAATAGATATTTATGTAACCTGATTTCTTCCCATGAAAATGCTTGATGATCAAGTATATTTTCTTCCTTGAACAACAGCTTGTTCCCTTAATTCCTACTCAACATCTATGTTCAGATTTGTATACCTTCATTTATTTCATTCTTATGTCAAAAGGTCTTTCTAGCCATAAATGATACTGTTATCAATCAAACTCATCAATAAACCTTAAGTAGGACTATGGCCAGACTGTAGAAAAGCTATGATTTAAAGTCTCCAGCACATCTTTTCACTTGTTTTATTGGCCTGAGCCAATAAATTTCTGGTAGAACTCCAGTGTATTAAATTTCCCATCCCTTATCATTTGTTTTGTCTTATCTTCAAAAGTTCCTCATTTAGAACTCACCTCTTCCCCACCCCTTTTTACAAAATATGATAGATTAATGATCACCAAATCATTGCACAATAAATTTTGTAAAGGAAGAGAAAACTCTTTGTAATATTATATAGTTAAGATGTTGGTTTAGTTCTGTATGTATTAACTTGGCAATTAAGTAGTTGAAAATTTGCAAAAGCTTTGTCATTTTTCCTTCAGTTAGTAACACCAAATGCAGAAATACAGTGAAGTAAAATGTATTCAATATTTTTCTGTATATATAGAGAGAATTTAGAAGACAAAAGTATCACAAAAATAATTGCTCACTTATCAAAAACCAGAGTTGAGAAAGAGAAGAAAACTGTGGGGGAAAACAAACATGGAGATGGCTCTAGATTGGGAAAATAATTGAGCATGTTATGTTATCCAATCTGTTTTTGTCCAATTATGCCCATTTCTTTTTCAAAAACAGCTGTAACTACCTTGCAGCCACAATATGCTAATTTTGGGCCCCTATTGTTCCCATGTGCCTTGCTCTTTTTTTTTCTCTCACCTGTCAACCCAATCTCCTTCCTAATTAGGCCATAACATGAGTCTCAGTTTTTTCTCTTTCAACCATTATGTTTTCTTTAGCTGCTTTTAATGATGATAGATACAATAAACCAATATTCACTCTATGTAACTTTTCTCATTCTACTTTCCAAGCATAAAGAAACAGGCAAAAATCTGAGGAGTTGTTTGAATTTAACCCCTCTATTGAACCAGAACTTCCTGTTTGGGATGATAAAGGAGTTGATGTCGATGAAGAGAATGGCGGTGATGATAATTCGGATACTGATGAAGGAGATGTGGATAACAGAACTGGCTTGAAAATGAACAAAGCATGCCTTAAACCAGGATTGAAAATCCAGTCATGAACATCCCAATATACTTCTATCCTCAATTTGTTGAGATGAATCGATTCGTTCCCTCTGAATTTCCACTGCAAATGCTTCACATGAATGAACAATTTCCCATCTATCCTTATCTCCATTTCTGGATCAACCCCATCGATAGAAATTCCGCTACTGTTGATCCTGTTCTTGCACTCAATGGAGATCTCATGCATTCTACCCTTATCATGGAACTTAACTCTTGTTAAAAACTTCTTCTTGCCAAAAACATGTTCTTTTCTTGATACAAGAATTGGCTCAATCAGTGCTGGCCTGCAGCCTGTCTTTCTATAAGCATCTTTCTTCAAATCACCAAGAAGTAGAATAACTTCCTCATCACAAACCACAGCTACATAGTACTCTGAGCTTGGCTCTGTCTCACCATTAAATTTAGCAGCCTTAAGATCCCAGAATATGTTAACTGGCTTACTGTCCACAAGAAAATGCTTTGAACCTTGTTTCCTCCAGAAGTACCAAGGCTTTAGCTCCACCTTGCAAGTATACTGTCCATCTCCACTTGACCCATCTACTGACACTGATAAACCATGTAGCAACAAATTCTTGCACCAAGTAACTGTGATTAACCTGCACTGATCAGCGATTTTCGTCCGATAAACGGACATAAAAATGCTTTGCCCTGACCTAGTTACTGCAGCATGATCATCTGATAACTTTTCCCCAGCTGAGAAACAAGCAGGGATTGAATCTTGCATCATTTAGTTAATGAATCTTGATTGACTTACTCAAAGAGCCTATAAGAAAGTAGTAGTATAGTTTTTAAGAGGATAAATTATTTTTGAAATGAGTATTGGCATAGGGAAAGAATCCTAGATATTAAATGTTTGTAAGTAACAGATGCCTCCAGACTCCAGAGGTGATCTTGGCAGCATTGATGAAATACAATAATAAAAAAATATGTATCTGAACTGGCAAATAGATGGCAAGATGAATGAGAGTGAATGAAAGAGCAACCCCTTTTTATATTCAATTATCTAATGTTTATTTATCTTTCCTTTCATTTTTCTATTATTTATTATTAATACTGTAGTAGCTTTCTTGGTTAGACCCCATTTCCTTTTTAAATGCTTTTCAAAAAGACAACTTTTTTTGAACCCATGGTAGACTTGATTATGTCACAGTTAAAATACTTATTTCCATGCAATGGTGAAAAAGCAGAGAAGTCTTCTTCACCAGATCTTAAGTTAGTAGATCTTTATGCATACAAATGACCAGTCAAAACCAAAAAATGGAGTTCCCAATGAATGATTCTTCACATTCTTTTACACTTCCTTTGAGATGTATAATTGACATTATTTGAGTTCATTTATTGGAACTATACCAACCAAAGAATAGCACTCCTTCCATCTCAAATTATTTATCATAATTTCTAAAAATAGTCATGTAATCTATACAATTATCGTCTTATTCTTTTACTTATCACATTCATTAAGAAAATAATGATTGACATAATTATTTTACCACACTATCCTTATTAGATGTAAAACATGAAAAAAATAATTATCTTTTTTGATAGTGAAAACTAATTGACAAATAAAAATAATCAATTTTGAATACGGACAAGTAAAATAAATAGAGGGATGTTTCTCATTTTAAAAGTTCAAAGACAAAATAAATTATTTTGTTACTATTTATCTTTAGTAGTAATTACTTTCAAAAACTACACACGTTGATTATGAGGAATAAACAACACGTAAATATTCAATGAAAAGAGATTACATATTTTTAAGACATAAATATCTAGTTAACCCATATATCTCTTTGAACTCTTCTATATCCACTAGTCCTAAATAATTATTTTTTGGTGTAATAATTTGAATGATTCAGAGTTGAAGAAGTTAAGTTGAAGATAAAAGAGGAATCTAGATAGGGGTAGTGAAACAAAGCAGAATGAGTCAGTGTAATTAGGTGAAAGTGTTTTCAGATCTGGTCCAACTCAATCTTCTTTTGTTCCTTAGCTTCAAGACAAAAGGAAAATGGGAGCAAAATAACAAATAGACTCATCATCATCATGTGTTGGATCTCTAGTGAAAAAGAATCATCATTCATGAATTTAAGATTTCTATTTAGTACAAGTTCCAAGATTTAATATTATACTGGTCATTAACACTTGTATACTTATTAATGAAAAGTTTAATAGAAAGGGAAACATCATCTAATCATTATATATTTTCCCATAAAACGTGATTATTGTTCTAATAAATTTGAACTGTCATGTTGCCTTTTTACATCAAACTGTAGGGGATATCTCCTGCATTTAATAGTGAATCTTTAGTTGGGTAGCCTAAGATATTGCTTCCTTACAGTCTTTTATAGAAAGAAAAAGGTGTCCAAAATATTTATCACCTTAGGAAATTAAGTAGAGAGATTAATATGGTGAAAAAAAGAATCCTATTAAATTGATATTAACAAATAAATCACAATAGCTTACTAAAAATTACCTGTTTAGTTTAAATTATGAGGGTGACTGAATTAGTTGAGCAGGTGATCTCGTCTCAAGTTAAAAAAAAAATCCACATATTTTAACGATAGAGCCCACAAGACACTTGTGTAGAGCGAACAGTCATGTGTGAATAGTGGATGTGTGGTTCCATCATCCATGTCAACAACAACAAAAAAGTGATAGAGGACATTAGCCAAACAAATAGGTCGTTACAACTTACATCCAACAAAGCCTTTGAAGACAACACCTTAAAGCAATTTCCAAATAACTTTACTTGCTTCTAATGGCAACACCTTATTCGTACAATCAGAAATTTCAAACGCAAAAACCATAACTTTAACAAAATATAATGTCGAAATCTTCAAGTATGTGAAAGTTAGGCCTAATAAGATCAAGTCCAACCAACAAATACCAATACCCAATACCAAATTTTCAACAACATTGGGCCAAATATTTCAGTGAGAAGGGATGATGTCTGACAGTCTGGCCCATTTATGTTAGTGTAGTCAGAAGTGTCCATATATATAGCTAATAGCATATTTTTTTTTGTTTTTCGTCCGATGTTACGAGCTTACATTAAAACTAGGGATAATTATATAGAATGACAAATTAATAATATAAAATAAATATAGTAGCTTCCCTTTGATTCATTTGTATTCCATAGCAAACTGTTTGTCAGTCCCTCTCTCCCTCATATTCTCGCTCGCCACTCTCCCTCTCTCGAATTGTATAAATTGTGTTTCTAATTATATAAAACAAGGAAACGCATGCAAATACATATCTTCGTCCTATACACTTATAATTATACAATACAAATATTTCCTGCTCAAGTCTCTTTCGCCTTTCTCGTTTTATACAAATTCAAATTGTATATAATTTCTCTCTTTCTCGTCTTATACAATTCGATTCAATTGTATATTCCCTGCACAAGTCTCCTTTTGCCTTTCTCTCTTTCTCGTTTTGTACAAATTCAACTTGTATATAATTTCTTTGTTTCTCGTTTCATACAATTCAATTCTGTCTTTCTCGCTTTCTCGTTTTATATAATTCAAATTGTATATAATTTCTCTCTTTCTTGTTTTATACAATTCGCTTCAATTGTATATGTATAGTGAATTATACATATATAAGTTTGCTATGGATACGGAGTGACGTTCTCATCAAAATTTTCTGTATACCTAGAACTCAAACTCAAGATCTTTAATTAAAAGTGAAACAGTCTCACCACTTCACTACAACCTATTTAGTCCAATAACATCATATATTTAATCAGCTTACACAACCAAACTTGAACGAAAAGGATAGAGTGCCTCTTGCCGTAAGGAAACTGCTTCCTTTATTTTGCTTTTATATGTTTCAATCCTCTTTTGTTTGTTCAAGTACATACGGCATTTAGAAGATCTCCAACTAGAGAAATATAGTAGTTGTTGAAGAATGAATCAGTCATACCTCGTTGGTTAATGAAATCGGTGATCTCTTTATATGGACTTGAACAATCTTTCTTTCCAATGATAAATTTATAAGCAAACATTGGTGCACACCAACTTGTGTTCTTTTCATAGAACTAAGTATTTTCCATGTATATTTTCTAAAAATTGGCATCATATTATTATGCTGACACCTATGCTACAAAAAGATTAAATGGTGTACATACTTATACTATAAATTCTAGATTTGGCATTGATCTGTTAGGTTTTGGGGTTGAGTTAGGTTCTAAATTCATTTCTTTACATGGTTTCTGAGTATGCATGCCCACGCTCCAAATAATCAATCGTAAACGTAATTTGAAATGAAAAAAAAGTCACATCGATGATAAATAGTTTTGGTCATTATCAGGAGATTCAAACCAAACAGGCACATGTAGTGTTGCGTAATACATGTTGAAACTTTGGAACAAATTCCTCCTAACAGCCTACAAGAAAATGGCCTACCTCATTTCCTTCCCAAAGGATAATTAATATATGACTTTGTGCGGCGAATTATTCCATTATGTGATAATGACATCCATTTCATTCACAATAAATCATATTCTAATCCCTTTTATTTGCCTTTTTCTTTCATCAAAATGCTATTTAATTCTCCCACCCAAATCACCACCTGAAAGGCTATGAAATAGTCTATTAATCATATTTTTAAAACCATAACAACCTCGTTTTGAGTCAAATTATATCATCTACTTGATATTTGAAATTCACTAATTGACTAATTTAAATTCACGTAAAAAGAAAACTTGGTCACTTTTACTGGAAATTTTTTCATTTCAATGCTTGAATTTGAAATAACTTGTTCATGCTCGATGATAGTAACAACATTATTTTCATCACGTGTGTGTGTAACTTGTTAAATGTTAAGCAAATATAACCTTTTTAATGCACAGTGTCGGTGAATTAATTTCTTTTATGAGAAAAGCCATGTGGTAACAGCTCTTATTAGTTGTGAGCATTTATCTCATCATGAGTGCATTAATTCTTTTTTTTTTTTTAAAGAAATAAGAAGACAGATACTTGTAAATGAAATAACTGAGAACGGAGCACTGAAAATCCAGTGAAGAAAACGTTAATATACAACCCAATTATTTTGGTTAGCACATGTCAATGTTCCCTAGTTTTTCCTAAATTCTAATTAACTTTATTACTATAAACTTTGGCCTAACACTGTTTTGTTATATTTATAATTATATATTTTATACGTCATATTCATCGATTTGATATAAATACTAAGTTTGTATAAGTATTATTCTTCGTATGTTGAGTTAACTTTACTTCTAGACGTCTTATAATAAAAAGTCCAGCCTTTGAGGTTTATACGTCTTCTTCAATTCTACCGAAGCAACTATAATCTTTATAACTTCTAATCCGACCGAAGCAGTTATGATTTTTATAAAGAAAGCAAAATTAGACTACTGAAGTACATTATTAATTAAATTTTTTAGATGTCATTGCACATTCACCCTTATTTAGTGTTGGTCTTTAATTAGTATTGCTCATAAAAATAATTTTTTTTGCAGCATTTAAATTTATCATTTGTATCGTAATATTCACAAGTTATGCGCATGCATCACTTCATTTTTTATAGAACTTATGATACACTATCGTGCATAAGTTCGATTGTTAAAGGAAAAAATTAAAATCAGCTTGTTTGAAGGATAAAAATTAAAGATCAATTATTTGATGAAAATTCAATTTTATGTTATTTTTTCATATTCAATCTAACTGAATAAAATAATATGTTGATAAGAAAAAAAATAGATGGAATGATTGATTATTTTTAAGGTTTTGATAATCCCTAATATTTTGGTGAGTTATATACAATATCATATTAGTAGAGATAATTATACTCTTGCCTAAAAAAATGGAATTTCCTTGGCCTAGCTGGGCTAACTTTAAGTTAAATGATATCTCTATCATTCTCCAATAAAAATCAAATTTATATTGCTTTCATGTTTAAATTATGCTCAAATTACATCTTTTTGTAATGCATGTATCTTCGTAGAAAACTTCATTATTAATTTATAAGTTGACTATATTCCTTTTCAATGTCCTCACGACTCCATATTATAATTGGTGCTTTTCACAAGTTGAAGAATATAATTTGTAGAACTTATAAATTAAATATCGATTACTAGTATCTAATTTTAAAAATAATAAAAGTTTCTATATGTTAAACATCTGCACACGCAATTCGAATAAACAAATTTATTAACGCGAAATACTTTGTACATCAAATTATTCTACTTTAACTTTTCACCAAATTTAATTTGAAAATCAATAAATTTTCTTGTTCACATCATAACCTACTAAATTTAAGTGCATTCACCATCAATAGTAAAATATTTGTTCATATTAATTTTATGTGTCATATTTTCTTATTACTGTATTTTCTTAAAAACATTTTAAAATTTAAAAATAATTTTGTTTAAACTTCTCATATTACCATTAGTGATAAGCTTTTTGGTCAAATAAATATAATGGAGTAAAATATTTATTCAGAAGTCTTCTTCTTCTTCAAATTACTTTCATTTAATAAATTATGAATATGATGTGTTTGACAATTAGGATATCTACATACTACAATATCTTATTATGTAGAGATAAAACGCTTACCTCACATCTACTACTTTCATGCCAAAATCGTGACTTTTTTTTTTTTTGGATATAATCCGTATAATAACACATATTAATTAAATTGTATTACATAAATTAAAATTAAAGAATAAAACATAATACTCTTATGTTGGCCCTTAGGCAGGTGGAACTAGACGAAAAAATGAGCACTTACTTGGCTGTATTAGCCACAAGTGTGCAACTTTAAAATTCAAAAAAAGCAAATTTGAGGATCCAACTCCATTGACTTTCCATAAGTATCCACACATTAATTTTTTTTCCATAAGCTTCCAGAGTTGACTAATAAAAAAAAGAAGGTAATTAAGAGTAATACAAAATCGAAAAAAAGGAAAAAATCGAAGAGTCCGTCGGTCACAATCAGTTAAGCCGATTCCCTCCGTTTATACGTTTCAGAATCAGAAATCACAACCACCTTTTTCCTTCTTTTCTCAACCTTCCTTTTTTTCCTTTACACGATTCCTCACTCACCAAAACCTACGTAAAGTCCTATATACTGCGTATCAGAGTAATCATAATTGTTGCTGAATTGTGGATGTTACTGTACAAATTGGGAGACTGATTTGATTCAATTGAAGAGCTAGGGTTCTGAATTTTGTGTCATTTCGATTCATTGATCGAAGAGAATGCAGCAGGATTCAGTGTCGGAGCAGGAACCGGATGAATCTGAATCTGAGCCCGACTTCGTGGAGCTCGATCCTACTGGTCGTTACGGACGGGTCAGTTCTCACTATTTAGAAACTCATTTTACTTTTTTTTTTTTAGTTTGATTTCATAGAAAGTTTGGATATTTATGTGCTGGTGATAATATTGTTACATTTACTGGTAAACATGATAATGTTATTCTGCATTTGAGTTATGGAGTTGATTCTCTTTGTGTTATGCAGTACAAAGAGGTTCTGGGAAAAGGAGCATTTAAGAAAGTGTATCCTTTATCAAACACCTTTGTATGTGTATGATTTGTTTACTTATATGTTTGTTGTGAAGTGCTGTATTGTCGATTCTTTGACTTACGAATGGGAAATAGATATCGAGCGTTTGATGAATTGGAAGGAATAGAAGTAGCTTGGAATCAGGTTAAAGTTGCTGATCTCTTGAGGAATGAAGTGGACTTGGAGCGTCTTTATTCTGAAGTTCATTTGCTTAAAACCCTCAAGCACAAGAATATCATCAAATTTTACAACTCTTGGGTTGACACAAAGACTGAGAATATCAACATCATTACTGAAATATTTACTTCTGGGAATTTAAGACAGTATGTGATATTTGTGTTTTCTTCTTCTTTTCTTCTGTCATTTGCTCAATGCCTCCTCTCTAGGTAAGGTCACATTATGAGCTGCTCATTGTGTACGATTATGCAGATACCGCAAAAAACATAAGAAGGTTGATTTACGAGCACTCAAGAATTGGTCTCGGCAGATATTGGAGGGACTGTCATATCTACATGGTCATGACCCTCCAGTTATTCATCGAGATCTTAAGTGTGATAATCTTTTTGTCAATGGTAACCAAGGGGAGGTGAAAATTGGTGACTTGGGACTCGCAGCAATTCTTCGTAAGGCTCGTTCTGCTCATAGTGTCATTGGTAAAGTCTTAGTTCACTTTGCTAACTTTTGTATCTATCCTAGACAGTTGTTGTTAGTGTCATTCAGATGGTCCTTTATTTTTTACCAGTGCAATTCGTATTCAATCTCAGGTACTCCAGAATTCATGGCACCAGAGCTTTATGAGGAGGAATATAATGAGCTAGTAGATATCTATGCTTTTGGCATGTGCTTGCTGGAGCTGGTGACTTTTGAGTATCCATATGTTGAGTGTACGAATGCTGCCCAGATATATAAGAAAGTAACATCAGTAAGAATTCTTGTCTTTCTTGCGCATCTATTATGTTCTCTGTTTCCTTGTGTCCTTAAACTTTACCACTACATGCTTCACATAGTAGGAACAGAAACTGCATAAATGGCTGTCCAGTTTCCAGCATTTTGATTCTTTAACTGCTGAGCTGAGAAACCAAAGGTGCCTAAGCATACATCAGTTAGGTTCAATTTGATTCTGCTCATTTTGTTTTGTTTAAATTTGTTTAATAGTACAGTAAATTTGGTCAATTCTAAACTAGATAGAATCACTAATATGAATCCTTTTTATATTCCACTGTATTCTGATCCATTTCATTTGAACACTGTAACCAACTTTTCTTAAGGAACTTTAAGAAGTTTCTAAAATTAGAGGTTCTCTAAATCTTGCACTTATCCCTACCCAGACCTAGTGTAGTGTAACAACAATAATTTTGATTTAATTTCAACTAGTTGATATTGCCTGTATGGATCTTCAATTCCATTGTGCTATATTCTTTGATAAATTCACAGATCTTAAACTTAGCACAAGATATGGTAAATATAAGAAGGTAACTTCTCGTGATATAGAAGAAGTGAAAATTTATTGCTTCAAATTGCACAAATTTTAGGTTTGATGTGAGGTACATAAATAATAATGGAGGAGGGTCCAATCGATTACGTAAGATGAACCTTGAGAAAGAGATGATAGTTATGCTAGATTCCTCACTATGGTTGTGATGGTGACAAGGCCTTGCAGCCTCGCTTATAGGGTGGCTAACTCTAGACTGAGAAGACAGCGCCCAAAGACATGTGGCTGAGGCATCTAGGCAGGGGGAGAGGACAATAGACTAAGACGTTGATACAAGAGAGCCTAAAAAACTGATGTTGGCCAAAGAATATGATTGGAAGATGGGATTGAGAAAAATATCATCATCAGTTAAAAATTGCTAGGAGATCTTGGAAAAGAAATCTAAAAAGAAAATATGAAGAAAACTAAAAGTGAAGAATGATGAAACAGTGTAACGAGAAGACAAAAAAAAATACAGGAATTCTCGTAGAGATTCAATCGCTTAACCTTGACCTTGGTGACAGTTACACTAGGCATCTGGATAATGCATTGATGGTAGTGTTCAGTGTTGTGAATGGCGAGCGCCATTCGCCAAAGGCGATATGGCGAGGCAAGCCTTTCTCGCCATTCTGCACTGAGGCGAGGCGAGCTCAAATAGGCGACCCAAGGCGACGTAAATGGCGGCGCCATTTTGATTTTTTTTTTTAAAAAAAATTAACTTAATAATATTGTCAAAATTAGTTTTTTTTTTTTTTTCTATTTTCAAACTTTCATCAGCAAAAGTCACGTTTTCTCTTCACCACGACTCCACCTTCAGTCGCTACTCCTCTTAGTCTCTTCCTCTCGAGTTGCTGCTCCTCTTCGTCTCTTCCTCCCGAGTGGCTGCTCTTCTTCGTCTCTTCCTCTCGAGTTGCTGCTCGTCTTCGTCTCTTCCTCTCGAGTTGCTGCTCCTCTTCGTCTCTTCGTCTCGAGTTGCTGCCAGCCGCCAGGACCCAGGTTTACCTCTTTTTTTTTTCTTCTTTTCAGTTCCTCTTCTTCTTCTTGAGTTCTCTACTTCTCTTCAATTTCAGGATCATTATGCATTTTGTGAAGATTGTTTGTTGGTCTGTAACTCTGTATTGTTGAGAGGTTAAACTTGTCTTGTGTTTGGAAGTATTATACAATATAACAGTCTATTAATTGGTATCTATATATGCAATTCAATAATCTATTAATTGATATTTATATATGCAATATAATATTTTAAATTTTTGGTATTAATTGGCGCCTTGATTCAAAAAGGCAAGCGCTCGGCCGTTGTCGCCTCTCGCCGTTCAAAACACTGGTATTGTTAGATTTCTCGCCATGGTGATGGTGACAAAGGCATTGCTGCCTCAGTTTACATGGTAGTTGAGATGAGGCTGAAGAAGAGAGAAAAAAGTTTGGTGGTTGAGGTAATGTCTATGAGGGGAAGAAGACATCAGTCTAAACCTTTGATACAAGACAACCATCAAAAGCAAATACATGAGCAGAGTAAAGTGTCACGTCCCGCCAATTCTCGCCAATTCTCAATAAGATTTTGCATCCGAATAGGGGCGGAAGAGTCTAGAGTTGTGGAGAGGTTTATAGAGAACTCTAGAAGCCCCTAGATATTTCAAAAAGACTCTAGAAGAACTTAGAAGCTTTTTTGGAAAGCTTTGGAGAGTCCTAGAAATGTATAGAGAGTTCTAGAAGAAGAACTAGATATTTTCTAGGCAAGCCTTAGAATTCTCTAGGCTAGTAGAGAATTCTAGAACATGGACCAAAGTGTAAATATTTAGGGACTTGTATAGTAATTTTTATTTACACTTTAGCTCCTTGGCATTCTATTCGTCTTCTCGATTTATCTCTATATTGCTTATTCAAATGCAATAGGCAATGTAGGAATTGGCAAATGTTGCATTTACAGATTATCATGGACAACGACATCATACTTTTTCCAATGAAATGAAAGGCACTCTATTGAAGCTTTATGAATCTGCAGGCGTACTGAAATTATGACTTCCATTTCTAATAGCTAATATGTTTAAGACAATATTTTATCCGTCCTAGACAACTACCTGAAAGCATTGTGATTGAACTACTTGAAGATAATTGTCATATTTCTTGTGATAACAATAAAGCAGGAAATTCTCAAGGAATTTCAACTTTCTATAGAAGTCTACAATTGTCAATTTTCCCCAAAAGAAACCGCTCTCCCTTGGGAATTTCTATCTTAGTGTCAATTTGATTATTTAAGGATAAATAAATTCCTTAACTTGCTGTCATTCAACTGTTTTATATAGACCCAAGCCCATTTGAGATCAAATTCTCTCTCTTTGGTAGAATATTCTATTCTCGTTAACAAAGATAAAATATCCAGTAACTATGTATGTAATTCAATTATATTTGTTTGAATGATGTACCCTGTTGTGTCATAAACATTTTGCTATTTGTATTTGTCAAAATAAATATTAAATTTAACTAGTATGTGGACTCGGTTAAGACTTCTCTGATTGTCTTAATAAATACATCGTACCATTTAGTTTGTTTGTCCAGAAACATGTTTTTTTTTTCATTTGTAGACGTGTCATAAATTAGAAATGATTTAGATGTATATAATCATAAGTAAGACAAAATGTTGAATGTGCTTAAACATAGTTGGAACTCAAAGCAATATTACTTTTTTCTTTTTTCTTTTTTCTTTTTTTTCTCTTCATTTTTACAACGATGGTGTCCAGGCCAGCTTGCACCAACCTCGACTATTCCACAGCTACCTATTACTCTCATAAGCACAAATATCGCGAAAATTGGTTTAGGCGGAATGAGAAGAAATACCTAGTGTTTTTCGCCTTTGAGCCAAAATCTTCAGCCCGTAAGTAATTAGAGATTGAACAAGTCAAATGATAGAGTGACAGATGTGGGCATAACGATAAGGGTGGTACTGAAAAGAAGGAAAATATTCTCTTGTACTAAACCAGAAAAGCCAAAAGAAACATTTAGAAAGAACACTTGGGCTGTGTTCGGGATTGCTATTTTTTTTTCTTCTCCTTGTGATGATCGGGCACTTTCAGTGCTTAGCTCAGGTTACCCTACTCCCTCCATCTGTCTCTCACTTCCGTCTCAAAATACTGTCCACTTTCCATAAGTAAAATATTGTTTCTTTACCTTCATAGCATTTTGATAATTTATTGCTTTAAAGGGATAAGCGACCTCCTTATAGAATCTCAAACTTATCACTGATTTTGGGCCTATTTTCTCTCTGAAACACTAAATTTCTACTCTACTTAAAAAAAGTTACCACTTAATATAAAGGGTTAGAGGGAAGTAATTCGTTTTTATATATGTGATTATGACTCAAAGAAAAGCCAGGAAGCTTACACATTGATTTTCATTGTTTGGCTGCTAAAATATACGGAAGGCAATATGTTAGTCTACTTTTTGATTCTTTATTTTTACTTTTTGGGATGCTATTGGTAGTGGTCCCACATTGATGATTTCATTCTGAGTGTTAGTTGACAAAATTAATTCTTTTATGACTGTAATTTTGATATTTATGGATTGATCAAAGGATATATATGTTCAGAGTTGTTTTTATCGACATTTGATTTCTTGGACCAGTTTTTCGATTTTTAATGCTAAAATTTTATACCTGCCATCCTTGAAGGGAATTAGGCCTGCATCATTGGCAAAAGTAAAGGATCCTGGAGTTAAAGCATTTATAGAAAAATGTATAGCAAAAGTTTCTGAGCGTCTGTCTGCTAAGGAACTATTGATGGACCCCTTTCTCCGGTCAGATGATGATTCTGCAAGCATATCTAGATCCTTGAGTTCCCACCCCATACATGCAGGTAACTATATAATTGCAGCTACACATAGATATGTTTGGAGCATGTTGACCCTTCTGGGATCTTGCAGATAAGAGTGATGATGATAGTGGAAGAAGTCCTCAGGACCATGTGCCTGAAGGAAGCAGAGATTTCACAGTACAGGGCCAACGGAAGGACCTAAACACAATTTTTCTCAAACTGCGAATAACTGACTCTACAGGTTATGCCTTGTTCCTTATTTCTCCACCAAACTAAGATGATTCACTTCAATAGCTTGACATTTTCAGTGTATCTCAGGTCATATTAGGAATATTCACTTCCCCTTTGATATTGAAGTTGATACAGCAAATGCTGTTGCTAGTGAAATGGTTGAAGAGTTGGACCTGACAGATCAAGACGTCTCTGCTATTGCTGATATGATTGATTCAGAAATCCGGTCATATATCCCAGATTGGGCACCAAAACAATGTTCTAGCAATGACATCACAGATGAAGTTGCTCCTTCTGAGAGCAGTGAAGCTCGTGAAGTTGCTCCTTCTGAGAGCAGTGCCTTTGGAGCTTGTGATGATGTTTCCCCTTCAACAATGAACTCCACTCTTTCTGGCGGTCTTATGTTGGAAAGACTTCCTTCAGGTCGTAAGTACTGGTCTGATTCACCAAAAACAACCAGTTGTGCGAGCTCTCCACTCAGACTGGGTCCTTCAAACCTGTCACAGGCAGATTCACCAATTCCCGAAAGTAGCTGGACTGAAGAAAACGGGCAATCACCTATCAGCCACAAAGAGGGAAGCAGCTCAGGTGATGGTGCCTTTGAGCATGAAGAGAATGAAACTGAAAATGATATTGATGAAGAGGCTGTTGTGATTCCAGAACCAAACTCAAGTGATAATAAGCAATCTGCTGATTTAACTTCCGAGACTGAGCATCATTCATCAGGGCAAAGAAAAACTCATTGCAGCAACAAATGTTCAGATGACATTGGAGATATTGTGGAGAAACTTGAGACGCTGGTACATGAGCAGCGTAAGGAGCTTGATGCGCTCAGAGAGAAACATGACTTGGTTATCTCGGATGTTATAAGCAAACTTCCTCCTGAGATACGCAATGGAGTGCTTGCTATGTGTGGTCACAAACTATCTTTCAATAGTCTACGAAATGAAAGAGGCTGCTCCAGTACAAACTCTGAAGGCCCAAGCTCCTCTTTGAAAATGTAAGTGTTACCGTCTTATTATTTGCTATTAAACTGTGGATATAACTAAAGGTTGTTCTTTGATTATGCCAATCATGTTACTTTTAATTGACTGTTACTACCAATCATATTACTTATCCTTAAAGGTTTCAAGATGTTCCAGAATGCTGAAAAACTTACGAGTTGCTGGCAATGGTTATATGCAAAATTCAGTAGCTGGAAGTGTTTTGAAGGGACCTAGTTTTAGACGGTGTTTCAGCTCTGTCAAGGAAAACATCAGTTCTGGATTGGGAATTGCCGTAATTTTGAAAGAGGAAGCGGGAGAATGATCTGTCAGTGACCGGTGCTTAAATTAGCCTTAGGTGAGTTTATTGTTGGAGAACATATTCAATTTTATGTTGCCATGACATAGACGACCGAGTGATTCCTTAGTCCTTCGGAAGATCTCGTTGACCCAGCTGAAACGGATTTAAAATCTCATATTCATGAATGAGATGCTACGAGCTGCAGCCACAATAGGTTCTTACATTTTCGTGGAGTGTATACTTGTATATATTTACATTTGTAATTAGCAAATATTAATTGGTTTGAAATCACGCCTGTTGAGATATAACCTTCACATGTCTTTTAATTTTATCAATGATGTTCTATAAACCTGTAAAGAAGTACATTCACTGTGAGAAGATCATTGCTTGCTGTTCACCCTTGTTATTTTTACAGGATAATCTTTTGAATGGAATAATTTGCTTTTCCTCCTTGAATCAATGACAATTAGACACAGGTTTAAAGATATTTTGTGGTTAAATGGAAAAAAAGAAAGACAATTTTTTTAATAAAGAAACGGGTGATAAAATTGCATATAATTAACGGCAATTTTTGTGTACATCAATATTGGGAAGTCTTAAATTAGAGTACCTGAAGTAGAAACGTGGCATAAAGAGAGACTCTAACGAGTAAATCATTTTCTTTTGTTTTAGCCACAGAAATTGCCCTCACCTTCAAAACATTACTGGTGCAAAAATCACCAAAACCTATGTCATTTCTGTACTATGTTGTCTAATCCTTCGACCAAGATAATTGCAAATAGCATCTGCACCAAATTTATTGTGGTCAATGAAAACTAAATGAATCATATTCATCTTGTTTTTTGAAGTGAAAGCTTATCCACTTAAAATATAGATAAGTAAAATAGAATATAAATTCTGCATCGACTATTATTAATATCTGTACAACTCTAATCGATTAGCAACAACCCCTTCATGTATACTAATAAATAATTTAAAAATTGAGCATATAAGAGTAGTCATTGGATTTCATGTGTTATCCAATAGGTAGAAATGGATAGAAAAAATCCCTTTGAAAATGAGTACTATATGAGAGGCCCTATTTTTTTGCTGCCAAGGATATAATACTGTTAACTCCTCTTCTCACTTCTCCCCCAATTTCTTTCAAATCCCAATCCTCACTCTTATCCTTCTCCGCCATGGCTTCAATTTCAGCAGCGGCTGCCACCGCCACTTCTTCTCCTAAGCTCCTAAACCCTTCTAATCCCCTTCTTCCTTCCGCTACTAAACCATCTAAGCTTATCCTATCCTCTTCATTTACCCCCAACTTTTCTACCCTTTTCCTCCACTCACCCGCCGCTACTTCTCCCACCACCCACCACCAACGCCGCTTCACTGTCCGTGCTGCCCGTGGCAAATTCGAGAGGAAGAAACCCCATGTCAATATTGGTACTATTGGTCATGTTGACCATGGAAAGACTACCCTTACGGCTGCTTTAACCATGGCTCTTGCTTCTATGGGTAATTCCGCTCCCAAGAAGTATGATGAAATTGATGCCGCCCCAGAAGAGCGTGCTCGTGGGATTACTATTAATACGGCTACGGTTGAGTATGAGACTGAGAACCGACACTATGCCCACGTGGACTGCCCCGGTCATGCTGATTATGTCAAGAATATGATTACTGGTGCTGCCCAGATGGATGGAGCTATTCTTGTTGTTTCCGGTGCTGATGGCCCAATGCCACAGACCAAAGAACATATCTTGCTTGCTAAACAAGTGGGTGTCCCTAATATGGTGGTGTTTTTGAACAAACAAGATCAGGTTGATGATGAAGAGCTTCTTGAGCTTGTTGAGTTGGAGGTAAGAGAGCTTTTGTCTAGTTATGAGTTTCCTGGTGATGATATTCCTATTGTTTCTGGCTCTGCTCTTTTGGCTTTAGAGGCTTTAATGGCAAATCCTAGTATTAAGAGAGGTGAAAATGAATGGGTTGATAAGATTTTTACATTAATGGACAATGTTGATAATTATATTCCTATTCCGCAAAGACAAACTGAGTTGCCTTTTTTGATGGCTATTGAAGATGTGTTTTCAATCACGGGTAGAGGTACAGTGGCAACGGGGAGAGTAGAGAGAGGGACTGTTAGGGTTGGAGAGACAGTTGATATTGTAGGATTAAGGGACACTAGGTCTACTACCGTGACTGGGGTTGAAATGTTTCAGAAGATATTGGATGAAGCACTGGCTGGTGATAATGTGGGATTGTTGTTGAGAGGTATTCAGAAGATTGATATTCAGAGAGGAATGGTGTTGGCGAAACCTGGAACAATCACTCCTCACACCAAGTTTGAAGCTCTTGTGTATGTCCTGAAAAAGGAGGAGGGTGGCAGACATTCCCCATTCTTTTCGGGGTACAGGCCTCAGTTTTACATGAGGACCACCGATGTAACTGGGAAGGTTACTTCCATTACCACTGACAAAGGGGATGAATCTAAGATGGTCATGCCTGGTGATCGTGTGAACTTGGTGGTTGAGCTCATTATGCCTGTCGCTTGTGAACAAGGGATGAGATTTGCCATCAGGGAAGGAGGAAAGACTGTTGGAGCTGGTGTCATCCAGAAAATTCTTGAGTGATCAACGAGCAGCAGCGCGTTTCCATTCAAAATGGTCCGGTCCTTGTCATGCAATATTTTTAATCCCTTGTCATATATGCAACGTTTTGGTTACTTCTTTTCTTTTAGATTATAGTTTAGTTGGAGAAATCTTGTTATAAGTCAATGCTAGTGCGCCTTTGCGAGTTTGCTTCAATTTTTGTTTGTTTGTTTGAAAAGAAGAACATTTTGTATCTTGTGTACGTTTAGTTTCCATCAGGAAAAATCATACTTTTGATTGAAACTCAACTTAAACATGCCAATGAAATTAGGTGCATTTGATATTTGTTTGACGAATTGATGCTGTTTGGTAACACTAAGAAAATAGAGGGATAGGATTACTTGCAAGACGTTTGTCTTTGTGCATGAAATGTTAGAGCGAACTTGCTTAGATAAGTTTCATGGATCTGCACTTTCTCGAACATCTTCCATTTTCCTACTTAGACAATGGTACCATTTGGGCAAGATATGAAAGAATGAATCAAGGTGCATTATGTCTGTATTCAGCCAGAAAATGATGTTGGCTGAATGCATGTGCGCGATCAATACCATTGATCTCATTACTTTTCAATGTTGGGAACATTGTTTTTCAAAGAGCTAGTTAATATGGGATGCTACCGAATTTTGGTGACTGATGCTGGAAAATCTAGGCTTGAAAAAGATACGAGTATAAAATAATGAGAATAGAGTATGCATAAATATTTCAGTTTGGTGCTTGTCAGTTCTACTTGTCCACTGTTTGGTGCTTGTCAGTTCTACTTGTCCACTGTTTGGTGCTTGTCAGTTTTACTTGCCATTGAGGCATCCGTGGTTACGGGATTATATTTTCTGCTGAATAATCTGGTTCACTTTTTTTAGTACTAGATGTGTGGAAACTAGTTTGAGATTGAGGTGTGTTTGATTTATTGATACATCTAGTTACCTCTTGATGATCATAGTGATGGTGTGTATACTGTTGGAATACTTCTCTTAGTTTTTGTTCTACTGCAGGATACGATCTTTAGTGAATTAGTATTCAATGGTTTTTTCTCTTGTCCAATTATTTCGAAATTCAGTTAGACCAAGCTGGATTTTGGTATCATTGGATGTATCTTTTACTGTAAACCTTGGTCTCCTGGTAACCATTTACCTTGAGTTATGCTTGACAACATATGTACCATCAGCAACTAGTGGGGTTTCTTGGTAGGTGCTGTTCCCAGAATGTAGTTTACTCTCATTGCAAGAAACCATTAACAGAGTAAATAGTTCTTGTTTGGAGAAGCTTTATTAGATATGATTAGAATATGCTGGTGGGAGGTAACATGTACCCCATATAATTAGGCAAGGAGCACACAAGCTGACCTAGACACCACGAACGATTATTTAAAAAAATGTATGTAGAGTCTTTTGGTAGACCAACATGCTTGTTTCTTGGCTATGTGTCTATTGAGAGTAGCATCTCATTTGCAAAAAAAAAAACCTCTAATTTTAATGATATGTGAAATTTAAGCACCTTCAAGAATTGGAAAACTGATGGAAGAAATGATGAACAAGTTTTAGTCTCTCAGCTAACTGGTATAATCAGTTAGCTACATAGCTTTAAACAAATGTGCTTATGTACATTTTCCTATACTTATCGATGATCACGTTCAGGAAGAATTTGTTTCGAAGAGAATTGAGTTGAAGATAGTTTGGCCTTCTAAATTTTATGAGTTGCAAGGGATTTTGAATGTCAAATTCTGATACTTAGCATTTAGATAAAGAGAGATGTTACTCACCTGTGTATGTTAAATCTAGTTTAACAACTTCTGTTAAGCAGTCAATGAAGAATTTATAGAACAAACATTTTAGGAAAGGAAAATAAATTACTCCATAATCCCTATTATCTGAACTTCACCAAAGTACCAACACACTTAAAAACTCTCAATTTGCACTTACATTGTTTGGATACAAATACTATGCAGTGCATATGTGTTCATGTAAACAGTTTCTAGCCATGAATGAAGTTATTAGATGATTTGAGACTTTAGCTAGTACTGGAATACATATAGCACCTATAAATACATTTCCGTGAAACATTATTCTCATACATATGTTCTAAAGCTGCTCTCTTGGTTGGGTTGAATCCTCCGTCTGGTCATGCACATCTTAGAAGATAGTTGAAGCAATAAGCTCTTGAAGAAACACAGCTCTTTGCCTTTTCTCTTCATACTGTTCTTCCAGGGCTGGATCACATACTGGCATTTTGCTGCTGCAGAAGAAAATAGATTTCTGTCATCCTAACTGTCAATACCATGACTGAATTGCACTGCCAGTTTCCTCTTGAAACTCGCTCTTGCCTCGGTTGTTCTTTTGTGTGTGTGTATTGGGGGGTGGGGGGGATTATAGGAGAAAGAAAATTGATTTGTCTATCTATATAATTAGACTAATTTACATCCATAATCTGGACGCTTCAGTTATTGATAAATCTAGAATCTCCTGCATGTTCAAAGTAAGCAATAGTTTGCCACAACAATGATACCTCAGGATGGTCCATTTTGGCATCAGTCAACATTTAATTCAAAGGGCTGAGGGTAGAATTCACAGGACATATCAAGCCATGGTACCTTTGTTTCATATGTTTAATGTGTTCATCACTGCCATTTCATCACTGTCTTCTTGTATGCCAAAGACGATAAGTCCAAACTTCAACATGATGGGATACTAAACAGGATACACCAGAAAGAAGCTGAATCTACGTTGAATGGCATACATTGGTTTCTCAAGAAGTTGACTTGCTTTGGGTTGAGAAAGAAGGAAAGAACACCACCTACATAGATTCTCTGTTCATTCCAGTAACAACTAATACAGAAAGGTACACTTTTTTAGTAGGAATTGCAAGTTTGCTTACATTTTATTTCACATTTAGCACTAGTAACTCCAGTTTGTTTTATGCTAAACTTTCAGTAAAGCTATATAATTATATGTTTGCATATCAAATAAATTTTCCTCAACAGTTACCTTTCTACATCAGGAGTGGCAGCAGCACTGCCAAGAGAGTTATCTTGTGGACCGTCTTTAGGATCAGAAGGAGCCACGCTACATAGAAATGGCAGCAGAAGGGGATCAGGAGCAGGTTCTGGCACACTGTAACGACCAACCCCTAAATTTGTGCAGAAGAACGAATTTACTTCGTGGGGGTCCTTGCCACTTATTGCTGTAGTATTATTCCAGAAGCCTGACTTCAGGTACTTTCTCTTCCTCTTCACTGATTGTGCATGCTGTACCATAAAATGCCCCAGAGGATCTTTACCTAATGTTGCAGCACATATGGGACAAACCGCGTTTTTAAAATCAAAGCAATGCTCTTCTTGCAAATGGTTGCAAAGCATCTGGACTTCAATTTCAACATAACAGAAAGGGCAGGGGAACCAGGCTCTTACATCCTCTTCTCCTTGAGTATTATCCACATTTGAGAGACTATCATAACTGCTGAGTCTGTTAGTTTGTACAGCAGAGAGATTATGCCTTGCTGAATTTATTCTTGCAGCCCAAAAGTCCACATCCATTTTCCCAAATTTCTCTATTTTTCTTGTAATTTATCAAAGTTGTATTAGTCAGCTTCTACTTGTAATTGAAGCAAAGAATAAAGGGGTTTTCAGAATTTGTTGAATAAGATACCTAAATCAAACAAACAAAATATAGAACAACAGATGGTTTCCAAGATTCAAGAAGAAGAAAGAAGTGTGGCTGCTTCTAAGAAGAAAGATGATGGGATATTGTGTTTGTACTATTTTGTATTTTAGTGGTGGAAAAGTTTATACTCAAAAGAGAAAGGTAGGGTGGTGGGTGGGGTCAGTTATTTTGGTAAGCTTTTCTGATACACAAAAGCTAGATAATATATTCTTGACACCTGTCCCCTATCTTCATGCTAAATTTTTACTGACAAAACTCTTACTGTTAAACTGAACTAGATAAGCTAGTTAAGACAGCAAGCCAGCAAGTCTAGTATTCCATAAGAATTCTACAAAAATACCTAAGAAAAAAGAAAATTAAATAAGTGATAAATGTGTATGTAACTATAAATAAAAATATATATATATATATATTTTAATGATTAAATTTTTTAATATAAAAAAATATTATTATTTCTTAAATTAAATTAAAAAGAAAGCGAAACATAAATTGAGAATAACAAATATAGTCTAGGTATACTTTGTATAATAAATACTCCATAATTATATAGTGTTTTTTAATGTAGGTTTTGTTCAGTTGCAGTGTAATGTAAACATTTCATTTACACATAAATGTAATTATTCACTCACAAATACTAGGAGACAATAACCAATCTACATTGAGAGAAAAAAGACAAATTACATATGTTAGTTGTGGAATTGACCTATAATCCTATTATTAGTATCAGTATATGCTTTAATCTAATTATTCGAGTTAGATTTTGTTTAAGAAATTTTAACAGCTTAATTCATTGGCGGTTTGAATTTTCGCCTTTTTGATAAAGATTTAGTTTATAAAAAATTTAGGGGTTTATAATATTTTTCATTTTGTCAAAATGGTAAATTCCAAAAACGAAATTTGTTTAAATAAAAGAGTTGCTTACTTAATACTGAAGCATATGTTCAATGGAGTATTAGTCTATAGTTCATTTTATATTATTTCGCATATTTGACCCCGACAAACTTTTCAATTAAGTTTCCTCGCATTCTAAAAATATTTTGAAAAGATACAAAGAAAAGCCAAGTAACGTCCAAAGGACAATCTGATTTAGGGTGACAAAATTAGCATGATTTTGCTAATCTGTTTAAGTTTGAGCAGGTTAATAATTTATTTATTTAAGCCATCTTGATCCATTCAATAAGTTCATTTATGAATTAGATTGACTTAATAAAATAAATAATTCAAATTAACCAATGAAAAATCTTAAATATTTTCTTTGTTTGTTCGCTAAAATTATAGTTAACTTATAAATAAAGAAAGTAAAATTATGTAACAATTGTATAGGTTGGACATCCACCAATTGTTTATCTCAAATTGATGAATTCGAAGCGAAAATGATAATTTTCCCCCTCAAATAAACATGAACGGTATATAAAAAAAAATTAAATTAAAAGAATAAAATCGCTCTTGAGAGAGTTGATGTCTTTCGAATAAAATTAACATTGTTTATGCGTCAACTAAAATCGCGGCTGGCGCAGCGTTTGTAAAAAATATATATTTTTAAAATAGTGAAATCGTTGTGTAGGGTTTTTCCTCAAATATTTTTTTATTGAAAACTGTAATCTCCTCAAACTTTTTATTTTATTTTTGAAAAACTATAATAGCTGCCAGCGATTTCCCTCAATTATTTTTTTAATTGTTGCTTATTGATTTATAAAAGAAAAGTTCAAATAAATTTTACATGATTTTCCCTTTCTTTGTTATGAATCTCATTGTATTTTGCCACCATGTTGATTCATGAGAACTGCAAACTTTGTCAACAATACTACATGCACAATTAAAAAGAAAGTAGGTTGAGGAAAATTGCTACCCAAGCAGCGATTTCAGTTTTTCAAAAAAAAAAATTGAGAAAAAATGTTGCCCTCAGTGATTTCATTTTATTTATTTATCTTTGACAAAATCGCTACTTTTAATAGCGATTTTGATCTTTGTACGAAAGACATCGCTTCCTCAAGAGCGATTTTACCTTTTTGGTTTATTTTTTTTATATTACTATTTATGTCTTTTTTAGGAAAAAAGTTACCGTTTTGTTTGGACTCTCATATTGTTCAACCCAAACAACAATAATATGTTTATTTATTAGCTCAACTTAATTCGGTATTTCTATTTGACATCCTTTAAGTACAATAGTTAAGTAGTTATTGTAAATGTTTAAGCTTAACTAATAATGAAATAAAGAACGTAGTATACCTAAAACTTAAAAGGTTGGTGACTCAAATAATACTAGTAGTTAGGTCAATATGGTGGTAGCAAAAAGGGGAAGTAATTAATAAGAGAGTTGGCCTAAAATTACTTTTATTGTCAAAGATAGCGACTAAGTGATTATTGTCCCTTAAATAATTAAATTAGGACGGTGTAAAGTGCCCACATGACCAAACAATCACAAAAAGAATTCATTAAATTATTCCTTTAATTTCTTTTCTGCTTCTTTTGGTGGGATTAGGACATTAGGTGTGTGAGGAAAAAAAAACTTTTGAGTATACAAATGTTTTGTTCCTATTTTTTTTTCTCTCCAAAGTATACTTTTTTTATTTTGCAAGTATTAGAGGCAAAGGAGTTGAATAAACATTGATTTGCATTCTCTTTATTTATTCAAAAAATTAGTCTTTCAGCATGTGTGTTGTATTTGTATGCCAAGTCATGCAAATATACGTTTGATTAAAAAATAATTTCAATATTAATAAATCAGCTTTTTGCGTAAAGAATGATACATTAAAGCAATATCACTGTGTAATAGAGTAATCCAAATAACCTTTTATGAATACAAAACAGAATATTTTCAAATGATAAATTCGTTCCAAACAAAATATAAAATTTGTCAATAGTAATTGGATTATTTAAGTCATGGGCCTAGTCTAAGCCGGAAATGTAGTCTTTGGGCCCTATTGATGAATTTGGGCCAAAATGGTAATATCTGTTCAAATAAAAGCCCATCAGACAACACAAGTTAGAACTTAGAATGGTTTATGAGGTAATGTTTTAAATTGGATTACCTTATAAATGATGTAAAGGAGAATTTCCACAAATAATCACTATAATAAATTTAATTGTACCCCATAATTGTAGTTTGCATACAAGTTGTAGCTATAGCTTAAGTTGTTTTATTTGTATAATTCACGGGTGAGTTTGTATAATTCGCAAATACATTTGTATAATTAAGCTATTTTTGTATAAACTCGAAATAACGAATTTATATGAACACAAACATCTGAACTTTAAGCAATTATACAAATTATATTATACAAAATTATACTATACAAAATAACATTATACAAAAGCTATATAAATTATATCATACAATTTCAAATTATACAAACTCGAAACTCCAACCCATGTGATTATCACTAAAAATGTTAGCTGTGAGTGGTAATTAACTAAAGCTATAGCTATAATGACTAATTAACTAGTATATGTTTGTTTAACCATGTAATTTTTCCATTATAAAATGTAAAACTTATATTTCTTACTCAAGAAGTAAAGTAAAATGTAAATTTTGTTCTACCCATCACTTAGTATAAAAATTCCTAATTGCTCCGTGGTTTGAATATAAGAGCAAGCCTAGCCCTTTTTAATAATAACATAACATATTTGACTTCAACTATTAATAAAAAAATTAAATTTATATTATTTCACATAGTTCAATAGGAAATTTTACCCTTTAGGCGCATCTATCTAGGGTTAACAACAAACTATTACCGTGTGATAGTGGACCTTGAGAATATTACATCGAGTAAATGATTATGTTAGTGTTTTTCTTTTTTCCAACAAATTAAAGTGGTCAAATATATACTTTAATCAAGTGAGAACATATCTCATTATTAAGTAAAAACAAAGGGATTAATGATTGCAAATGAGAAAAAAAAAGTATGTTTTGTAGCAATAGGTGAAGCTGTTGTCTCAGGTTTCATAGGCAAATTATTATTATTCCAGCTAACTAATTCCCGTAATATCAACTACAGTTAAAAGATAAAAAAAAACAGTAATAATAAAACCAATCATGAAAGTTTAATTTATAATCAATAATGTTCCAATATTAATGTGTAAAAGTATAAGATTGCCGTCAATGTAGTTGAATTAGTCAGATGGCATGATGTGTGTGTTTTAATCAATTGTTAAAATTACAAATAATCTTCTTCCTTTTTTTCATTTTCAGTTTACAAATTTGCACTACTCACTATAAAAAGTTTAATATAAATGATGACCATACTGATACACATTTATTTTTTTCTTAATAAATAAGCTTCAATTAATTAACATGATTAAGTGGGGAAAAAACCACACGCCTAATGTCATTCAATATTTATTAATTTGGAGCTAGTTTGAATCACAGTTTGAAATCACAATGATAAGAAGTTGTAATTTTATTTCGGCAAGCAATTTGGATTTTTTGAGCTGTGTTCTTTTTTCATAACTATGAAAAATTCCACAAGTTAGTAAAATTTATCGAAATTTCTCCAATTCTTATACAATCTAACTTGTGCAAACTATAGTTCATAAATAAAATATAAAAATATCTTAAAACACCCAATTGATAAATCACATATCTCCATTTATAAATAAATATTTATGATTATAAACTTAATTTCAAATATATATAATTTTATAATAATCCTCTAGTCAACAATATAATGTGATGATAGTAGTAATAATTAAGTAGTTATATTTAATATAATCATTTCACATTATGGTACATATATCTTTCATGGTGGGTCATTTTTTTTTATATAAAATATAAATTTATGGGTGTAAGTCTTACATATTTTTTTTAAAAAAAATTGAAATCATGATTTAAAATTAAAATTATATTTTTTTTTCTCTAAGAAATTGAAATTTGCAATCATGATTTCATATTACATTTTCATATGCAAGCTGGATAAGCCGGTAAGGGTAAAAAGTTTACCACAGCATGGGTAAAAATTGTCATGAAAATACTATCCATAGGGCAAGTGTATTTCATTTAAAAAATTTTTACATCTTTCAAGATGGAATAAGCTAAAGCAAGCATCAATTTAGTCAATAATTTTACCAAAAATAGAGGGGACACTGTCACATCTGAACATAGTAAGGTAAGTAAGCATGCTGAAAAAACAAAGTGCTTTTAACCACTAGGAAAAGAAGATAGTGTGTCAACATTTTGTAATCAACTTTCATTTCATCGCAAATATTAAGAATCTGAAACACAGTAAAAGAAAATACAACAACATGCATCATTTAATAATATGATAATTATTTGTCCTTTTTGCTTAAGGTTACTGTCAAATATTCTACTTGAAGCTAGCTATCTCATCACCATCCTTCAACACATTTATTTGTCTTTTTCAGTTTAAGAAATTAGAATTTTGTTAAATAATATAAAAATTAAATTAATATTTTGACACATGGAATCTGGTGTGAATGTTGATTTGTCATTCACGCTCAAGCAAGTTTGAACATCACACAAATACGAAAATGTTTGGGTTCGAAACTGATTAGGATATCATGCGAAAGTTTACAATTGCAAATTAAGATATAATGATAATTAGATGATAAAAATTTCTATTAAAAACATAATATTATTATATGAAAATTAATATAAAAGAAAAATATCATAACTAGTTTAGAGAATAATTTTTCGTAAACAAAAGTATCTAAATGACTACATTGTAGATATTATATATTATGTTGTTGCTATGAAGATAGAGATTCAGTTTATGGATCTCCAAACTTTTCTTATAAGGAAAGCATAACCAAATACGGAAAAGAGTTATATTTTTCTTTCGTGAAAAGTAAAAGCAATTATGATAATGCTTAACTTTTCTTCAAGTAAAACTAAAACTCAAATATGATAAAGAAAATCAGGACAAAACAATCAAGAATATGACAATATGATACAAGTACCTAAGAGTCCAAGAAACCTTGAGTAAACACCAGAAGCTGCTCATTCCACAAGTTCTTCTTTGGATCGGACTATTTTTTTTTTAGTTTTCCATCCGGCATTCGATATTCATATTGGAGCCTTAATAAATCTGAATTCGCATCGAGAAGTTCCACACTAGGGTAAAGCGCTCCCTACACCTGAAGTTGCTCATTCCACAAGCTCTTATTTGGAACGGACTAGTTTTTTTTTTGGGGGGGTTTCACCCGGTGTCTGGTAACCATATTTGAGCCTTACTAAATTCAATGTTTGGTACCCATATTGGAGCCTGACTAAATCCGGATTCACGCCGTAAAGTTTCAATTGGGGCATAAAGCGCTCCCTAACAAAGGAGACTCCGTACCAAGGGAGCTCGAATCCAAGACTTCTTGATTAAGGATGAAGGGGTACTCACCACTCTACCACAACTCACATAGGTGGATCAGACTAGTTAAGTTGCGAGAACTAAAGAATAAGTTCAATTTTGGCATCGTTAATCGTCACATTATGTTCCAATCAAATCCTTACAAAAAATAAAAATACAAAAAATACGAGGATACATAAAGGATCTGAACACCAAATAGATTTGGAAATTGTAAAGAAATTAATGTAGAAGGAATCACCAAATTTATTTGAATAAAACAACAACTAACGCCAAAACATCAAATATAATAAATCCACTATATCTTAAGAATCAATAACTAGAAACAGAAAGGCAAAAAAAAGAAGGTTAAGCCTCATCAAGATCCATGCACAAGATGAAACTCACAACTCTCACAGTCTCACTCATATAGTAAAGAGAAGAAAATATTACAAACAACAAATAAAGAACTTAACAGGTTATCGGACCAGGAGTGCTTAATTCCCCTTTGCATGAACGACCATATCGTCATTCTACTCGATCTCAACATTTCAACTCGGATCTCTCACCTTCCCAAACATCATATTGTTCTGTCGAGACTGTTCAGCTGACCTCAGACGATTTCTGTCATCACCTAACATCTCATCTCGAAAACATAAGTTGATAAATGAGTCACCATAGTGATCGATGGATAAATATAAGATCACTCACTCTTCAATTAGGGTATATATAAGAATAAATTTGGGTGAAAAATTAAAGAACACGCATATATAGTACTAGTAGCTTGGTTGTAGTGGATCCTAAAATACGCATGCAAGGATTGTTTCTTTAGTGTTGCGGTGGGGCACGTTTTTAAGAGGTAGGGGGACAAATTGAAAAGGATAAATAAAGTGGAATTAAAGCTTTTCTCTTAAGAAGACGCATGGAATTGTATATATGTGCCCTAAAGTTAGGGGGCTTTTTTCTAAAGTGTGCTAAAAAAGAGCCTTTCTTCTAATGCTGTTTGAATTTTTAGCTCTTCTATGTTTCCTTTTTTCGGTTGGTTGTTGGAAAAAGGATGTGGTAACATCTACAGCTTTTTTTATTTTTGGCCCCAATTAGTTTTAGTGGTCGCCCCCCACCCCTCTTCCTGATATCGAGTTCAAGCCTTGTAAATGAAATGAACATAAATGTGAGAGAGTATCTTTTTTCTTTAGTCAATCTCTAATGCGATAAATTCAAATTAATTAAAACTTATTATGATGATATGTCAAACACTAAATGAAAAAAAAAAAAAGTTATTCGTCTTATACTATATAGATAGCGATCGAACCACTATTGAATCTTTTACAAGTGAAGGGATAAGTTCTTCATATGTTATATGCAGTGTGGAATAGAGTGTACTGGCTATGGATTTAATCAAACTTAATATTTTTAATATGAATTATATATTGCTGTGTGTGTATATGTGTGTGTGAAAAACTATTAAAATATCAATAAAGTAATGAATTTAATTATGAACCTATAATTTTATAAATACATTGAATTTGTCAATGTTTAAACTAGAATTTATCAAAATTAATTATATCTTTTTCCAAATCTGCTTGTATGTATCTTAAAAGTAGAATTCATCAAATATATATCATGTCGTATAAATATTTTCCGGTCGGAAAAGAAAGATACAAAAGTAAAAAAAATGCGGTGTAATTTGTCTGTAACAAAGAAAATTAAGGGAATATGACCCATGAGGAAGACTTAATTTGCCTCTATATATCATAATTCTTGCCTTTCACCTAAATATATTCATATTAAACCAATAAAAAAAAAATAATTATAGAGAAATTTTCATACATTGGGAGGAATAGTATGGAAAAACTACCTAAGAATACATACTATCACTATCATATACATTAATTTTATTTTTCCTTTTAGATAATTATATATATTATCATCTTTAAAATTTTATACCATATATTCTAAAAAATACAATTAAATAAACACATCCCCTAAAACTGACATTTATTAATACAGAGATTTTGAAGTAAAATACATTGAGATCATCACTCATTAAAATTTAACCTAAAATAAAGTCCTCAATTGTCTACTCACTTAATTCTCTTCGTAATTCATGTTTTCACCCCAAACTAATCGATCTCTCTTCTATAAAACATTCCGATGGTCATACCAAAAGAGAAGCCAACAAGACCACAAGTAAAATCGAAGGAAAGGTGGGGATATCTACCAAAAAGATATTAGGATTTGATTTTGGGGTTAATACATGTACTAATTAATAATCACAATTATAGATGATTAATTCATAAAATCCAAAAATCCAATCATAACAACCAAATGACCATATATTCTAAAAAATACAATTAAATAAACACATCCCCTAAAACTGACATTTATTAATACAGAGATTTTGAAGTAAAATACATTGAGATCAATCACTCATTAAAATTTAACCTAAAATAAAGTCCTCAATTGTCTACTCACTTAATTCTCTTCGTAATTCATGTTTTCACCCCAAACTAGTCGATCTCTCTTCTATAAAACATTCCGATGGTCATACCAAAAGAGAAGCCAACAAGACCACAAGTAAAATCGAAGGAAAGGTGGGGATATCTTCCAAAAAGATATTAGGATTTGATTTTGGGGTTAATACATGTACTAATTAATAATCACAATTATAGATGATTAATTCATAAATCCAAAAATCCAATCATAACAACCAAATGCATAGAAGAAATATCAGATACATTATACATAAAATAAATTTTTAGATACATATAATGAAAAAATCACATACACATAAATTAAAACTTTTAGATATTTTTAGGAGCCGTAGATACTCCAAAGATGAAATACGCATGATTTCCTTCTTAATTTATGTTTTTCAGTTACATTCATTATTTAAATTCACTTAATTATATGTATATGATTAATAAGCATGTATTCGAGATACATGTATCAATTATATTCCTTATTTAAATATAATTAATTATATGTATCTGATTAACATGCATGTATTAGATACTTATCTCCTAAGTTTGAACTATGGTGTGCTTAGTAATATTGTAAACTCATGGGAAAGAAGGTAATTAGCTTTTATACTAATGGAATTTGTATTATTTACCCAAAATTTATTGGGTATGAATGGGAAAAACAATTCTGATTTCAATTTTTTAAAATTTGTGGTTGATGATAATATTTATATATTTTTTCAAAATAAATTAATTGATGTTTGACTTTAGACTGGTAAATTAGTTTGAATTATTCCATCCTGAAAATTTCTTGCTAATATTTTTTTTTTTAGTCAAACGCAATCTTTTTTAGCAAAAGTTGTGTAAAATTAAATGTAATAAGATATTTTAGAATATGCAATTATTTCCCCCCCAAAAAGTCCTGTACACTTTAATTATTTACATTTTTTCCCTAAAAAGTCTTGTACACTTTAATTATTCACTCATCTCCACATATTCATCAATTGAAAGAAGGGGCTATATAAAGTGCATATTATCACAACCTAAGTTATAAAAACAAAAGCATCTAACCATTCAAAATGGCACACTCATACAACTTTGCCATTTTTATGATAGTTTCACTACTATCAATCTCCTTCACATTCACAAGTGTGAAAGCTGATTTGATAGATGAGATTTGCTCGAAAACAGATGACAAAAAGGTATGTTATTATGCTTTAAGGGAGGATCCTCGATCCAAAGGTGCAAAACCTGAAGGTCTTATGGCAATCGTAATAGATTTATCACAAAAAAATGCAACATTCGCATCTAATCTTGTTAGCACATTGCTTAAAGGGACAACGGATCCAAAATTAAAGACGCGATATACTTTGTGTTTGGGGAATTATAATAAGCAAGTAATATTCTTGAAAAAATGCCAAACTTATTAAAGTCTAAAGACTATTACGGTTTGAGTGCTAATGCTTCTGCTGCTATACGTGAACCTTCTACGTGTGATAACAATTTTTTAGAACCACCAGTTGAAGTGCCCAAACTCAGAGAAGCTAGTGATAATCTTCGAGGACTTATCGATGTTATTTTGGTTCTTGTTGGATTTTTGTAAGGGTGATATATACATGGAAATTTATAAGTAAATGCTTCTCTTCTTGAATTTGGTTCAAGCGCTTAATTACATTGTTTTAATAACGAAAAATTAAATGTCTTCTGTATTTTTTGTTTCTTATTAAACATTTGAGAATTACATCGTTTAAAAAAGAGTGATCTCTTTCTTTTTGATAACATTTTAATTTCAGTTTTTTACATGGCATATTTAAGGCCACAAGATCAAAGGGCAATTTTGTACATTTGATCTAACTTTAATTTAGAACCACTAGATTCAAAAGTCTTCTTTATACTCTTACACTCCGTGTTAAGTCAAACCAGGTTAAAACGGAGGGAGTACGTTTTTTCCTTTTAGTTTTCTGCTGTTTTTTTATAATTTTAAAGATTCTAAATTTTGGAATAGTGACATCATGATAAGCGATTGTATTCTCAATGAAATTTAGCTAAATTTCTTAATAAAAAATGAAAAAAAGGAAAAATCATTTTGGCCAGAATTTGGCAAAAATGATAAAATAACATATTTCACACTATTTGTACCTTTTTGAACATTTTTACCATTTTAACTTTAATATCTTTTAAAAAAAAATCAGTTTATTTTAAAATAAAAAGAATATTATAAATTTTTTAAATTCTGACCAAATTTTAATTAAATTTTCTAGCCATTTAGCGTTATCAATACAAATTTTTAACTAAAACAGGTTTGGTCGAACCTATACATACCCTTCTAGCTCCCCTAGGTGGGTCATGGGAGACCGGTCGAGGTATATATAAACAGTTGCACGCCTACACAAATTATATCATAACTAAACTATTTCGCAAAATGTAAAAAATAAAAAATCATACAGGAGAAACCAAAAGATCGAAGAATAAAACTATTTACAAAAATTTAAAATCAATATCCCGCAAGTTCATCTTTTTTGATAGGATATTAGATTAGTCAACAATCCAAGTTTCAGCTGGTTCTCAAACTTCAGAGGTGGCCTTACTTCCTTTTTAAAGCAAACATGTGGACATAAAAAATAATGAAATTTTTCTAACAGATATAGAGATATTGTAGTATACTACTAGGGATAACTTGTGCTCTTATTCTTCTGTCAAAAGTAGGAAAGAGCAAGTGTCTGATCAGATCAATCAAGCGATAGGGGCAGAGATTTTACTTCGCTAGGACGGAGTTGCTGTCGATTGCCACTTGACTATAAGGAAAGGAGCCACCATTCTCTTTCTTTCTTCTTCCGATCAGGACAAATAACCTTCAGTTATATCCGGTTTCAGTTCTGCTTCCAACTACCGATGGGACTCACAGAAGACTGTAACGACTTTTCGAGGAAAGACAAAAGAAAGTGTAAACCTATGCCAAGAGCCCACTTCAGATTCATAACATCTTCCACCCTCTGAATCAAAGATTTACTCACTGCCAACAAAAACATACTATATTTACTAGTTTAAATCGATTCACTAAGCTATCCTGAAGCAGCATTTCTCGAAGTAGCAGTTGAATCATGTCATTTAGGTGATTGATTCCACTTACACCAGTTTTCTGAGAGAGATGTCGTCCTTCCAGTTCCTGATGAATTGAGTCTGCCATCTATTTCATAGTAATCACGAAAAGCAAGCCCTATAAAGCCTCACCAACCCTAACCTTGGAAAGCACTCGGAGTTAAATCATATGGGGCGTGTGCGTATATATATATATATATATATAAAATTAGTCAAGTTTTTAATTTTTTTTTATCAATAATAACTATTCTTGAACACTGTAAACACTTCAATTATGACAAATAAATAGAATAATATTCATAAAGATAAGAATTAATATATCTTAAGAAATATATAATGGTAAAATATTCGAATACCCCTTCTAATGAAGTGCCTTTGCTTAATTTATTCTCATAGACCATAGTACAACATAATGTGAGAAAGTGAATTCATATATTGCTTGAAAAGGTTGAAACTCAAAAAATACAAAATAGATGAGAGAATAAGCTCTTTGTTTTTTTTAGGTATTAAATAGTTAATACACTATGAAATTATTACATAATGAGAGGCTCAAAGAGTAATTTGGTAATCTGATTCTTAATGTGAGAATTTTGAATTCCATGCCCATCTCCATACTGATATATGCAGTGTCCTGTTCTTGAAAAATTGAACACAATCCTAACGAATTCTTCAGAAAATAGCACTTCTTTTCTAATTTGGTCTTTGTTCATTAGTTCCCACATCTCCTTTATCAATAAATTGATGTGCTTTCTTGCCTCTTCTTCGGAACCACTCTTCTCATTCATATAACATTGTATCGACTTGGAAACATCACCCCTTTTTAATTCATCCTAAATAACAAAAAAAAATAAAAAATTAAAAACAAATAGAGTATCTAATTAAGTTTATTTCAAAATCAATGATAAAAAAATACCGATGATGTCCCCAAATCATCGACTAAACGGATAATTGTTGCACATCGACGAATTATGTCTGGATATTTGTTTAAGTATTCCAATGCCTCAATGGTAATTGGATTGGTGACAAAGATGAATGCATGGAGTAATGCCAAAGGAACTCCAATTGAAATCCATGCATTATCCATGTACTCTTGCAGCGTTGGCTTATATCCATTGTAGTACCATCTTGCTTCTTGCAAGTAAGCTTTGCATAAATCTGCAAACTAATTAATAGTAACTTGTTTCAAATAATACTACAAATACATAAATGGATTAAATAGTGTTTTATTTTGTGGTTTGGGGAGCAGGGGACATTAATGTTTTATGGATTCAATAGGTTCAACTGAATTCAGTATAAAAATTGAATTTTGAATCCATAATTTCAAGGTTGAATTGACCAAATTTAAATAATCGTTCTGCCTAGAGTAAAAAGAGGGATAGTAGTTTTACTTGTTTTGTGAGGTAGGGCAGGACATTGATCCCTTGCTCTTTGAGAATATGATAGGCCATTTCATTGGTAGTATTCAAGAGTGAAAGGTAACCTATTTTCATATAGTCTGGAAGCTGCTCCATTGCTTTTACATCCCATCTGAATTTATATATTAGAAGAAATCAAAATCGATCCCTCATCAAAAAGAAGCTGATTAGGACGACGATTCATTAATTAAGAATATTAGTAATAATAAGAACGATTATAATTTTCATTAAAACTTAGTAACTAACCTTTCAACAGCATGAGTGAAGATTTCCAACTCTTGAAGAGTGCCATAGACATCATAAATGTCATCTATGACTACTATTAGAGCTGTGTTTTTTGTCAACATTCTTCGACACAAGCTGTGTTGAGGCTCAAATACTAATCCCACTGACCAAAAAAAGTCCACCAATCTATCCCTTGAAAATGGCAACTTTTCAGCCAAACATGTGCTCTTCCACCACCTTTACATTACATGAAAATAAATATATGAGAAATTCTATTGTACATGTTATAAAAAGGAATTTAATTAACTTTGTATAAACGGAAATTATAATGCTATCAAATCATCTATAAGATATCTCACGTTGATAAAATTCTCAAATCTTTTTGGTGTGTTGCTTGAACAATGTTGAAGTCCAATTTAGCAAGCTCGAGCAAAAGAGGATTAGCATTTGGCATTCTCTCATAAATGCTTATATACCACTCCGTCTCTAATCTTGGCATCATCCAGTGTCTTGGAAGTTTCAAGGCATGTTGGACTAATTCCATCATTATATTATCATCTTGATCTCCATAATAATTGTCAACATAATTTTTTAGATGTGCCATTGTGAATCTTGTGGCATATTTTAAAGTGGTTTCAGTTTCCGTAGAGAGAAACGATGCTTCATATAATTCTAACAAACCTTTCGTGTCTTTACAAATACTATGCTTCATATTTCCATTCTCGTCCTTGAAATCGTCAAATATATCTACAACATGAAAAACATACATTGGTCAAATTCGAATAACAAATAACTTAGAGATTCTATGTTTAAAATCACATAATAATGTTCATTGACCTAGAAAAAGCATACAACAAAGTTCCTAGCGGGTTTCTATCACCACAACAAAAATAATTTTTAGCGGCAATAAATATTGACATTAATAAAGAGTGCTAAAATCTTTACTGACATTAGTTAAGTGACATTAGAATCAATACCGCTAAAGGCTGGACATATACAAAGAGAGTTAATTGCCGCTAAAAATACATATTTAGCGGTGATTAAGAATTAATTATCGCTAATGATCATTTTTGATGTAGTGTATAGAGATTTTGGAGTTTAGAGGATCCATCGGAAATAATCTCTACCCTCAGAGGTTAGGTTGCATAGACACCACCTTCCTCAAACCCCACTCGTGATCGATATTACGATGGATATGGTGTTGCTATGTACATACTACGTGCGTACCTTGTGAGATATGAAAATGATGTTGTCTCAAGAGCCTAAACTTCAAGGCTATAGAGTACAATGAATCTCCTGTGGCTCTAGTACTAATTTGGTCATGTACACTCCTTAATATTTGCATAATTTCATCTTTGAAGTGGTAACTCACTCCAAGTCTTTCTAAATTATCAATCAACTCCAACTTGGAATCTAATTCTTGTAGTGATCCCTCAACAATCATCATCAAATTCTTCTTCATTTCCTTCCTCAGTTTTTCAAACCGCTCCATATACTTATCTCCCTATACACACAAAGCTAAAGTAAATTAATTATTATGATCTTAATGATACAACAAACGAAAACATATATATAGATAGATAGATAGATATACCGCGTAACGATTGTTAACGGACTGAATATATTGAAAATCCCACATTGTAGGTTTGTAATTCCCTGAACGTCGTTGGATAGTATTGGGATTTGGTTGATCAGGTGATTTCATGGAGGCTTTTGATAAAACTAATGATGATGGCTTCCCTCGATTGAAGGAGAAAAAACAAGTTGCTAGAGTTGGCCTTGAGGTGACCATAGATAGCATCCCTATGTTATTGAATAATATTGCCATTAATTTTTCTCTAATTGTTTAATGGTTTAAAAGATGTTCTTGCTAGATTGTTGGAGCCTCAACTAAAAGTTCTCATATATATAAAGAGACCCAAATTGTCACTATCAGAAACAAAGGTTTTTACCACTGTCAATTGAAAATTTTCACTACACCAAAAACGATATTTAGGGGTAATATACAGGGGCGGACCCAGTAAGCCAGACGCGGGTGCTCGAGCACCCATTGATTTCCGAAATTTTTTGCATATATATATAGAAAATATGATACATATGTTATTATAATTTAAATGAGCACCCATAGAACAAAAACAGTTGTGGGTGAGCTGGTTTAAACCCTGCATTAAGAGGCGCGCGAAGCCACTAGCGAGGGTTTGAATCCCTCCAGCAGCATTTCTTTTCTTAAATTTTTTCCAGCGAATTTTACACCTTTTTTAAAAAAAAAAAATCCTTTTTCTAATTAAGGGCTTATTTAACTCTTCTTTTTTTAAAAAAAAAAATCCAACGAAGTTTACGACTTTTTTTTTATTTTTATTTTTCTTTTTCTAATTAAGGGCTTATTTAACTCTCAATTTTGTACTTGTTTTGACTTTTCCTATTCTTACTTGTTTTGACTTTTCTTGTTCTTAATTAGTTTAGGTAGTATAAGTTTTCTTTCTTTTTTATTTTTAACTTTTTCTATGCTTTAAAACCTTTTGCACTGCTCACTTTTGTGGGATTATTTCTTTTAGCAAACTACGAAGTCATTCATTCGTCTTCTTCTTCTTGTTTCAAAGAGAAAACCGTCAGCGCAACTGCCCAACAACAAACTTCAACCTATTTTCTTTTCAAAATCAAAATACAAAAGTAAGGTAATAAAATTTGATGTTTGATTAAAGTTAGTTAATGAAAAAAAAGAATTTGGAAAATTAGGTTTTGAGATTTAGATTGCTTATGGATGGTACTCTTAAGTCTTAATTCTTAAAATAGATTCCACATAATATTTTTGTTACTTGATAAATAGGTTTAGACTTTAGATTAAAAATATATTTTTTGAATACTTTTGAAATGTAGAGCGTAAGATATTCGCAAATGTAAGTAATGATGCAATTATTTATCGTTTTCAACATATGAAAAGTCGTCGAGCACAATTATGACTTGACCAATTAGTAGTAGGTCATTGTGACTTGTAAGTAGAGGTTATTTTTTTATAATGATAATATTGATCGTTTTATTTTTTTTACTTTTTTTATTAAAGAGTTTGAGTTAGTATACATTTACTTTTTTTATTAAAGAGTTTAAGTTAGTATACATTTACCGTTTGTGATTGCTAACAAGTTTATGTTAAAGGAAGTGAGCACCCACAACCTTTAAATCCTGGATCCGCCACTGGCAGGGGCGGACCCAGTAAGCCAGACGCGGGTGCTCGAGCACCCATTGATTTCCGAAATTTTTTGCATATATATATAGAAAATATGATACATATGTTATTATAATTTAAATGAGCACCCATAGAACAAAAACAGTTGTGGGTGAGCTGGTTTAAACCCTGCATTAAGAGGCGCGCGAAGCCAACTAGCGAGGGTTCGAATCCCTCCAGCAGCATTTCTTTTCTTAAATTTTTTCCAGCGAATTTTACACCTTTTTTTAAAAAAAATAAATCCTTTTTCTAATTAAGGGCTTATTTAACTCTTCTTTTTTTAAAAAAAAAAATCCAACGAATTTTACGACTTTTTTTTTATTTTTATTTTTTCTTTTTCTAATTATGGGCTTATTTAACTCTCAATTTTGTACTTGTTTTGACTTTTCCTATTCTTACTTGTTTTGACTTTTCTTGTTCTTAATTAGTTTAGGTAGTATAAGTTTTCTTTCTTTTTTATTTTTAACTTTTTCTATGCTTTAAAACCTTTTGCACTGCTCACTTTTGTGGGATTATTTCTTTTAGCAAACTACGAAGTCATTCATTCGTCTTCTTCTTCTTGTTTCAAAGAGAAAACCGTCAGCGCAACTGCCCAACAACAAACTTCAACCTATTTTCTTTTCAAAATCAAAATACAAAAGTAAGGTAATAAAATTTGATGTTTGATTAAAGTTAGTTAATGAAAAAAAAGAATTTGGAAAATTAGGTTTTGAGATTTAGATTGCTTATGGATGGTACTCTTAAGTCTTAATTCTTAAAATAGATTCCACATAATATTTTTGTTACTTGATAAATAGGTTTAGACTTTAGATTAAAAATATATTTTTTGAATACTTTTGAAATGTAGAGCGTAAGATATTCGCAAATGTAAGTAATGATGCAATTATTTATCGTTTTCAACATATGAAAAGTCGTCGAGCACAATTATGACTTGACCAATTAGTAGTAGGTCATTGTGACTTGTAAGTAGAGGTTATTTTTTTATAATGATAATATTGATCGTTTTATTTTTTTTACTTTTTTTATTAAAGAGTTTGAGTTAGTATACATTTACTTTTTTTATTAAAGAGTTTAAGTTAGTATACATTTACCGTTTGTGATTGCTAACAAGTTTATGTTAAAGGAAGTGAGCACCCACAACCTTTAAATCCTGGATCCGCCACTGATTGGGTTAGGTTAATTGATAACCCATAATTTACTATTTTGAATTCACAACTTCACATCGTACAAAACATTAAGAATTATATTCCTCTTACTTGTATAGTTCTTTTCATGTTAGTTATTATTGTTTCTATTTTATAAGTGTTTTGTAAAGTTATATTATTGTCTTGTCATGTCAAAATATTGTAGAAGTTATATTTGTTTATAAGCATTTTCTTATTAGTTAAATTGAAAATCAAACCGTTAAGAACCAAAATCAATTAATCAAAAAATGATAAAAGGTCGAAAACTAATAAATCAAAATCAATAATATATAAAATCAAATCAATAACCGACCAAAAATCTCTATTTTTTGCAACTTAATAACGCTAATAGAAAACATGATTTTTAATGCATAAAGTTTGCAGAAATTCAAACAATATATAACATCATTCTGATAACATCACATTTATATAAAATATTGATGTTTGAATTTCTAAATAAAATTGAATACTTCGAACTCAAATTCAATTTTATTGGACTTATAAAAATTAGTTATTGTTGAATGTTGGCTGACTTGAGTTAAGGTAGCCAGCTCGTTGGGCGTTAGTCACTTTTCTTGCATGGTCAAATCTTGCCGGTTCTATAATAATAATAATAATAATATATTCAATACAATCTACTTAATCAAGATATAGAAGGATAAAGTGTCTATAGATTTTATTACTATTTTAAAATTAGAGAAGTTGTTAGTTCTATAAAAACAGACAAAATTAATACAGAAAAGAAACAGAAATAAAAAAGTCATGAAAAAATACTGTAGACAACATGATAAATCATATTTAAAAATAATCACGATAAGATAATATGATAAACAAAGTAAAACAACAACAAAAAGTAATCAAACTAGAAGGAGAAGCTGCACGAATAATACTATGATCGATTATTAATACAGAAAGAAAAGTGATCAGGATTTTTCCTTTGTTCATATTACATTGAGTCAGTTATTAAATTCGAAGTAATTAAATTACTCTTTTCTTTTGGAAAATAACATAAGTAATTTTCAAATTGTGCATTTGAAATTATTAAAGGACTTTTAAAATATAATCGAGCCTATGTACAAAGTGAGCTTCTAAATAATTTACTAGTGCGGAAAAAATAACTCAAATCGGTAAAAGTAAAATAAAGAGATATTGTTGGACTGAACAAGTATTAATAAAATTTATCAATTATTTTAGATGGAAAGAGTATATTTGTGACTGAACAAATTACAAGTATGTGTATATAAATTCATGTTTGACCGGACATCCGTTAAAAAAATAAATATATATATATATATATATATGCACTTTGACCATCAAAATGAAGAAGGTAGGAAAATCTTACCAAAAAAAATAAATATAATTAGCTTCTTCTTCTATTTGGTTAATTTCTAATTAATTTCATACTTATATCAATGTCCATCGATTGAAAGATACATCTATATAAATGGCTAATCACAAGTTATATAGTTATAACACAAACATTAATTTGATCGTTCAAAATGGCACTCTCATACAACTTTGTCATATTTCTGATCATAGTTTCTCTACTATCAATCTCAATCGTAAGAGCCGATCTAATAAATGATATTTGCTCAAAAACACAAAATCCCGCTATTTGTTTATCAGCTCTACAGGGAGATCCACGATCCCAAGGTGCAGACCTTGAAGGTCTTGCGACTATCTCAATAGACTTATCACAAAAGAGTGCAACATCCACATATGATCTGGTTAATACGTTACTCACACAAACGACTGATCCAAACCTAAAGACACGATACACTTCGTGTTTGGAAAATTATTTATAATGACGCTTTAAATAATATTGGAGAATTATCAGGTTTTTTGAGTTCTAAAGATTATGATAGTTTAAATATTCATGCTTCTGCTGCTTCAGATGATTCTTCTACATGTGATGACAGTTTTTCAGGGCCGCCTGATGAATCAGCTCAATTGAAAGATGCTAGTAATAAGGTTCAAGGACTTATTGGTATTATTCTGGTTATTAGCAATCAATTGGAAGGTTGATACATAGATACAGTAATCATTTTTAAAAATATATGAAAGTTATTAAATCATAAATTTATGTTTATCTTTTCAGCTTTGTTCATGCACTTACAATATTGTTTGAATAACGCACTATCTGATATATGTTTTTTTTTTTTTTAGTCAAATATTTTTAAATGGTGTCTTGTTTTTATTTACTTTTGTGCTTTTTGGGGTGCAATTGTGCGGGCTATGAATATCAACACAAAAATAAAATTAGTTCACTATATGATAACACCATGGTTTGGTTTTTCATATTATTTATTTATTGGGATATTGTAAATTTATATCAAGTATGTATAAAATTTTAATACTAAAATCCTTTAAAAATACAGGTTGTGGTGTTTTTATTATCGAATGTTTATTAAAGAAATGGTTTTGGCCTTTAACTAAAACTGAAAACAGTAAATTGAAGAAACCAAATAAAAAAACTACCAATTGATAGATTATACAGGAGGGCCAAAAAGATCCATTAAACTTGAAACAAATAAAATACATTAATATTTTTGCGAGAAATATTGAAAACACTTCTGATTGTTAAAGCTATTGAGTTCTATTCAAACTCGTAATCGGCATGCGTCAGCTCCGGCCTAGCTTATCAACCCAACTTTAAGATGAGATGAGTTAATATATTAGTGGATCATTAACTCGCCCAAACTTAAAAGAATTACTTAATTGTATTTTTATAGACAAATTTTGTTGCCCTAGGTCGTAGGTGTATCAATCCTCCTATTTCTATACTGATGTATATTATATAACTAACCCTCTTTTTGTTTCAATGTATGTGAAGATGTTTGAATGGATATAAATTTAAAAATGACATGTAGACTTTTAAAAGTTTGTGTTTTATAGTCTAAAATAAATCATGTATATGTATTGGCAAACTATAAATCATTTTATTAAAAGAATAATTTAAAATCAAATTAATACTAAAATATTGTTTTAAACAATTAATACTAAAATATAAGAAGGGAATCACTCAAATTAGGAGAGACTGGATATATGTTTAATTTTCTTTTGATTTGTGTCTTATAATCCGCCAAACTATCCATGTCAAGTTAATTACAAATCTTTTCAATTCTATAAATTCTAATTCCACATAAATATACTAATAACAGAGGAAAATACATTTGAAGAAGGAAACATATTATAATACTGTAATTTTATCAATGAAGACTGATACTAAAAAGTAAAAATATAGAACGTAATCACCTAAATTAAAGGAAATATTTATAATCTTCTAATTATTTTTACCCTACCAAAAATACACTCATATTATTTACCGTAAATAAAATCTTGTCCAATATGGTATATTCTTAATTTTCCTTCCATATTATAATTAAAATCGTATATTCTTAATTTTCTTTCCATAAAATGCTAGACGTTTTAATTCCATACCTTTTTTATTTGGAACACAACTAACTATATAAAGTGCATAACACAACACAATTTATGAAATAAAATTAACTCATTATACAAAATGGCACTCTCATATATGTTTTTGCTAGTTTGTCTATTATCAATCTCCTTCACTTTAACAAGTGTGAGAGCAGATTTGATAAGCGATGTTTGCTCCAAAGCACTAAAACCAGCAATATGTTTATCTGCTCTACGAGGGGATTCTCGATCCAAACGTGCAAATCTTGAAGGTCTTGCAACAATCTCAATAGACTTATCACTAAAGAACATGCAATCCACACATGATCTTGTTAATACATTGCTTAAACAGGCTACAGATCCAAAATTAAAATCACGATATAGTTCTTGTTTAGAGAACTATAATGACGGTATCGATGATCTTAGAGGATTGCCTGCTCTTTTAAAGTCTGGAGATTATTCTGGTTTGAATATTCATGCATCTGCTGCTTTGGATGATCCTTCTACCTGTGATGACAGTTTTGCAGGTCCACCTGCTGAAGCACCCCAATTGAAAGCTGCTAGTGACAAGGTTCAAGGACTTATTAGTATAATTTTGGTTATTAGCAATCTATTGTAATGATAATTATACATAAATTGTTATTTTAGTTGAAAGTTATGAAATAAATATTTCCCTTGTTAAATTTAATTCAAACGTCTGTTTTATTTTTAACAAAATATACTTCATGAAAATATGTTGAAAAGATTGAATCCTTTTAACTTAGCAATTGTAAGAATCAATTATATTAATGTATTTTTTTATGGATGGGTTTAGAGTTTTTCCTAGGAGAGAGAATGAAGCTAATTTAATACCTTTTTTTTTGTCTAAATTACGTTATTCAAATAAGAAAAAAAAAAATAGTACACACGAACATTTAGTTGAAAATAATTAA
This sequence comes from Solanum lycopersicoides, assembly GCA_022817965.1. NCBI lineage: Eukaryota > Viridiplantae > Streptophyta > Magnoliopsida > Solanales > Solanaceae > Solanum > Solanum lycopersicoides. The sequence continues at coordinate 75,480,614 of CM040620.1, forward strand.
ATTGCTTTCCTCAAACATCTTAAAGAATACTACTCAATAACTAGTTTATCTATTATATCATTATATGGTTGTACAAAATTTAACCAAATCGCAAATTGAGTTAAACTGGAAAAAAATTCAACTAATGATTTGGTTTGACTTAGTTTGGTATTTAAAAAAAATTGACTATATTTGGATTGGTTTGGTTTTAACTAAAAAAAGAAAACAACCCCGAGATCAAACCAACCCGACATTATATATGTAATTTTAAAATTTTCTTTTATACATAAAAATATTTACTTTGATATCATTTAAAAATATTTCTTGAACTATTTCATAGTTTTTATCTTTTAATATATCATTTTAAGTTTAAAACTTAGAATTTGGAATGGTCCAGTAAAGATTATAGTGTATAGATGTTGATGATTATAATAAAACTTAAATTAAAATCAAATTAATACTAATGCAAAAAGAAAATCAATTCAACACTAAGAATAACAATAATATTGAATATTTGTTCTTTAGTTTTACATTGGTTTAGACAATTAAAATAAATAATTTAATTTACTTTTCCTTAAATATTTAGTAATGTAACATACTTATTAAGCTTATTTTAGTATGATTTACTATTTTTAAATTATGATCATTTTCATCATCACTTTACAATATATATTTTATATGATGATTTCATTATTATTTTTTATTGAATATTTTTGTGTCATCATACTCATCTCATATTTGTGTTATTTTTTTAAGAAACGCCTTAAATAATTGTACTTTGATTGGACTAACGAAATATTTGGAGCACAAGTTAATAATATGTTTGTATGCAAGCTTTACTGGAAAAAATCCAAAAATCTGTAAAAATTTAAAGTTTATTAGTTTGGTTTGATTTATAAATTTAAAAATTCGACACAATGATTTGGTCTGGTATATGAAAACTCCGAACCAACCCGAGGTTGAAAACCCCGAAAAAATCTGAACTTTTATTGGTTTGGTTTATAAATTTAAATTTTTTACACGAATGATTTAATTTAATATTTGAAAAATCTGAACCAACTCGATCATGTACACCCCTACAGTATTATACATATACTCTTAATTTTTGTATAAATTGTACATTATAGCTATTTTGAAAATAAGTTATTCAAATTTTGATTTATAATTTAAACATTCACATAGTTTAAGTTATGAGGATAATGAGTTATTATCTATGATATGTAGAGTAGATGGAGTAGTCAATACCTACCTAATGTTAATCAGCTTCCAAACGTCCCCTCCATATTTAGATCTAGAGCCAAAATTTTAATATTTATATTTATATTTTTATTCAAATATTTTAATATTAATAAAAAACAAATGAGTTCATCTATGCACCCTTGAAACGACAATAAAATCATACATCTATGCACCAGACATTATTTCAATCCACACACAAATGGAAAACTTTCATTGCAACAGTACAAAGCAACTAGAGTCTCAGAATAATAAGCATGCAAATTAATTAGCAATAAAAATTTCTGGATAAACACAATTAAAAGCTATCAAAATTATTACCAATAAAAAAGCCGGAGAATAGTTCCATATTCAAATTGAAAAGGATTAATATATAGTCGGTTATTAAATTTGTTAGTATATTCCATTTAGTTATTTAGAAACTCAAATTAATTTATCTTTAGATTCAAAAACCTCAAATCCTAATAAAGTACTTTTAGGAGACACTTGTTGTTGTGTTTTCATTCGTTTATTCGATAGTTAAATTAACACATGAAATATATCATATCTTAAATATACATATGAATGCGTGTATATTTTTTAAAAAATAATATATTTTATATGATTAAATTAATCAACAAAGGAATGAAAACACGTCTAAGAAAAAATTAGTTATGAACCGAAAATATTAAAGTGAAATACTTTAGTAGGAATAGAGATATCCAACTGAAATAAGATTTAGTTTGAATATCTTAATGAAATATCCTCGTAAATTTGAGGGGACTGATTGATTATGTATTATTTCAATTGGAAACTAGAGTTGTAATATTTAACATATAATTAACATATGAAACAATTTCATCGGCACTTTTGTTTAAGCCTCCCAAAATTTGATGCCAAAATAAGTTTAATAACAATTTTTATGATTTCATTTTCACATAATTTACTATTAAAGTTTTTTTTTTAAAAAAGACAAAGTTAATATCAAAAAATTAGTGGAAGAAAAACTATCTTTTTAATTATAAAATATTTTAGAACTTTGAATTAAATAACTTAAATTTTTATATTAATAAATATAATTTTGCAATAATATTATAGGTAATATATTACAAACAAATGGCTAAATCTTCTTTTCTAAAGTTAAAACCTTTGACTTTTAAGAACACTATACTATGACTTGTTGAATTAACTTATTTTAAATGTTTTTTACATCGAAAGAGCTCTTATACTCTTTTGTAGTATTTGAATAAGAAATAAAAATATTATCAAGTATTTGATTTTAAATCAAAATAACCAAAAATATGAAAAATCTAAAAGTCAAAAGTTGAAATTTCTAACTTTAAGAGCATGTTTGGCTCATCTTAAAAGCTGGTTAAACTGACTTAAAAGCTGGTTTTTGACTTATTTAGTTGTTTGACAATTCTCAAAATAACTTATTTTAAGTTTAAAAAAACTTATTTTAAGCCAAAAGTTAAAAGTTGGGTGGGTGCTTTTCTTTTTTTAGCTTTTACCTTTTTGTCCTTATTTTTTTTATTTTTATTTTTATTATTATTATAATTATTAGTATATTAATATTTTATTATTTTATTACTCTTTATTATTCTTATTATTATATATTATTATTCTTATTAATATTATTATTATATATTATTATTAGAGTATTATTAATATTTTATTATTATTATTATTTATTTTATTATTCTTTATTATTATTATTATTATTATTTTCATATTATTTTATTATTATTATTTATTATTATTATTATATATTATTATTATTATTAATATTTTATATATTATTATTATTTATTGTTATTATTATTTTCATATTGTTATCTTATTATTATTTATTATTATTATTATTATTATTATTATTATTATTTTATTTATTATTATTATTATATATTATTATTGTTATTATTATTATATATTATTATTAATTATTTTTTATTTTATTATTATTGTTATTATTATTATTTATTTTTTATTATTATATATTATTATTAATATTTTATTATTTTATTATTCTTTATTATTATTATATATTATATATTATTACTTATTTTATTATTCTTTATTGTTTTTATATATTATTATTATTATTATATATTATATACTAGTGAATTTGACCACGCTTCGCGCGGTGTGATTATCCATTTTACAAATTCATTATTAATTTAAAAATTGATTTACTACTATAGTTTATATATGAACTAAATGCTAATTGACTGAAAATTCTTTAAATGTTATAAAACAATAAAGAATTGTTTTAATATTCATTCATCTCCTATATTTGCGTGTGTATATGTATACACACTTTATAAATTTTTAGTATGTTAGTTTTCATATAAAGTGTTGCGTAATATTCTATTTGATAACAATAGTAACATTTTATTTGGTAGAAGAAACAAAAACAATGGTAGGTAAATAGATGAGTCAAAGATATCAAAATACTTGTGAATGATAGTGCTTTGTCGAGCAAGAACTCATATTTTAAATTGTTTTAAATTTTTAATAGTGTGTTTTTCAAGTTCGTTATTATTCTCTCTCAGATACTATAGTTACTGTATAATTAAAACAAAAGTACCGACATGCTCGATTTTTCTTTTTTTATTAACCATCTGGCATTGGAGAAAAATATACAAACCAAATAGATTTTCTCTTTTAATTGATTGTTCCTTTGTTCTTCACGAAAAACCTTTCGATACAAGATAGGGCCGTTCACATGAAAGAAAAAAAGGAATCCTTTCTTATCTTCTTTCCCTCTCGGGAAAGGGAAACGCGGCGGCATAGGAACCACGGGACCCCCTACTAGTAAAGGGAAAATGAAAGTGCGCTCCTGCGCACCAGCGGAAAAGGCCCTTTCCCTTTTTAATAATAATAAATAAGGTAAGCTTTATAGCTCCAACCTAGTCAAGGGGCTTTGATTAATACACTCTATAGATAGAAATGTTATTCAAACTCTACAAACAGAACAAACGAATACCTTATGAAAATTATAATAGAAATATTTGAAAAGATAATATACTTGTGGTGCTCCACTTAAACGAATGTCTGAGATCCTAATATTTTTATCTGAGATCTTTCTGTTTCCTGAAAAAAAATGAAATATTTGGCGATGACATTCACATAAACAAATGCTCGAGATTCTAATAATGTTACCTGAGATCTTTCTGTTACTTACAAAAAAAAAAAAAAAAATTGTGATGATATTCACTTAAATGAATGTTTGAGATCCTAATAATTTTACCTGAGATATTTCTATTGCCTGCACAAAAAATGAAATTTTCAGTGATGATATTCACTTAAATGAATGCCCGAGATTCTAATTATTTTACCTCAAATCTTTCTGTTATATGGAAAAAAATAACAATTTCAATGATGATATTTGAATGTCGATAATGATACGTAACTGCATATAATCACAAAACAATTATGATTAAAAAAATTAGCACAACGCGAACATGATTGAGTTTGATGATGTTGTATAGACTTGGGGAGAAGGATCAGTTTTATTTATAAATATTGGGGAATTGCAACAGACGGCTAATTTGTATAACAAATTTATGATGAGACTTTTGCATAAAGTAACGATTAATTGGTTCTAATTTTTTTTCAAATTCTGAGTTTTAAGTGCATGTTAAAGCGGTTACAATAGTCATTTAAGGTGGAATTAATGAGGTAAAGGTGCAAATGATCGTTTACATATTACACAAATTAAAATTAAGAAAAAGCTCAAAAAATAATATAAAAGATAAATAATAATCCTAGCTTTTGAGAGGTGCCACATCAGCAATCTTATATCCAGATTTATATATATATATATATATATATATATATATATATATATATATATATATATATATATATTATTATTATTATTATTATTCTTTTCATGTTATTTTATTATTATTATTATTATTATTATTTGTTATTATTATTATTATTATTATTAAATTAATCAATTTTTATCATGTTAACAACTTTTAAGGGTATTTCAGATATTTGATTAAAAAGGTTGTTTATCAGCACTTATTTGCCAAACACATCAACAACTTTTTTTTAACTTCAGCACTTTTATTCAAACGCATAACTGCTTATTTTAAAAATAAGTTTCACCACTTTCAAAAGTACTTTTTAAAAGCTGTTTTTTTTAAAGCCCATCCAAACGGGCTCTTAATGTCTTTTGTTTGAATGTCATTTAAATCGGTCTAAACAGGCTAAAATAACAAGTATTATATGCAACTCTAAATAATATTTATTGTTGTAATATATATGTATATATATTTAAGGCCTCTAATTGAGAGGAGAATTCTACAACAATTATAAAAATTGAAGAACTAAGAGTTTTATTCGAGTCATATTTCTCCGATGTTTGTATATGTATATTCTTTGTAATGTCAAAACTTCAAAACCCACCTCAATAATAACGTCCACAATCATTTCATAATCAACATTGTCTTGTATGAAAATTCAATAATTTGGTCAACAAAAATATATTTCTAGTCTATATCAAATAAACTATTGGAATATGACATATTCCTAAAACTAAAATATTTTAGATTTATAAAAATTATTTTCTACTATTATCTTTTTAATTATTTTCAAATCTTCTAGGAAATATAAAATGTTAGTATAAAATATTAAATAAAGGATAAATACGTAAAGAAAGAAAAAAGTTCAATCATTTTCTTGAATATTGAATAATTTAATTATTTAAGTATAACAAGTAGTGCTAATAATATACGAAGTTAATGCATGAATTATTCTTTTTCTAATAAACTTTGTAAGAATATATCAATGATACAAACATTATCAATACATTATATTCGACATTATTCTTATACATTTTTATTAAACGATTCTGAAATAATTTAGCCATCATCTATGCCCTAAAAGATTTACCATTAAATAGGAAACAAATGTCAAAAGAGGAAGGACACTACACAAAATTTTGAACATGAAAGATTATTAATAGTCTGTTTAAAGAAGAGGGACGACTTGAAGTATAAAGTTAAAGATAAATGAATTATTATGAGAGTTCGTTATTTTAGACCTGAATGCCTAAAACATGAAAGAATTTGTTTGACCATGAGAATATTTTATTAATTTATTTTTATTTAAAAGTTAATGTTGACCATAAAAATATTTAAATACATTGGAAAACTCTGAAAATCTTATTTTTACTCTTAATTTATTATAGATATTTTTTAAAATTACTCTAAATCTTATTTTATATATATATATATATATATATATATATATATATATATATATATATATATAATGACCCTATTTAAATTAAATTTTATGGCTAGATCACATTTCATGTACTTTATGTAAATAACATTCAAAAAATCAAATATTATTTGTAAAAATTATAATAAAATATAATTTTAACTTTAAAAACTCAAATAAAATAAAAGTCAATTGTGAATTTCAATGCTACGTCTTAAACCACTCGGCCATCTCTATTATATAATGATTATGACTCAAAAATCGAGTGAATAGCGAATCAGTCATAGATAATTATTGTTAACTTTGTATTATATGCATATAAAATCTAATATATGGCATTACTTAACTATCCATATAAAGATGTTTTTTTTAACAAAATTTGATTGTATTCAAATAGAGAAAATACATTTTAAAAAAACAAACAAACTTGGAAGCAGTGTTTTAAAAGGCCGCGTGAGGTGAGGCGTTTTATACAGTACGGAGCGAGTCGTAAGCCCCGAGATACGGGGCATAAGTCCCATAGATCTATGGGGCGTAGTCTCATGTATATTCAATTTTATAGTTTTATTACTAATTAAATTCCTTTCAATGATTTTACAAATAATTTTTATGAAAAACATATAATATATAGAAATTATATTATGAATTTTGTTTGAGATAAGTATTGATAATCTATAATAAAGAAAAAAGTATTATAATTACTATTTAAGAAATATCATTACACAAATAATAATATAACAGACTACACAAGTATAAATAATCTTATATCTTTTATATATTCATACTATACAAGTATTATAGTATAAACATCACTCTTTCATGAATAAAAATAAAATTACTTTAAAATAGTTAAATAAAATATGATAATTTTGAGACATATGAAAAAACCATGAAGATCAATGATAAGTGAAAAAGTAAAATTTCGCTACTTATTTTAAAGAGAAATGCTACGTAATATATAATTACATTTATAGTGTTACCAAATAGTAAATATGTGATACTACATTTGTTGTTACTCTCAATCTTGTTATCTTTATAGTTTAAAAAGTTACGTATCATTCATTTATTCAAGAATTATGATGGTCAACAATGTTAATTAAAGATTTTAACACATAATTTGTGTAAGATCTGTTGGGTGAGTCTCGAACGTAGGGCGTGCTTAGGGCGTACAGTTGGGCGCTTAGGGCGTAAGTCTTGTAGAACTAAATCTCACACTTGAGTCTCAATGCGTTTTGCTCCAGTCCCGAGGCGAGTCCCAGAAGAGTCTTTTAAAACACTGATTGACAACAAAAATTATTTTAGTACTTAAACTACACGGGCGTTTAAATATCTGCCTTATCATCTTCGAAAGTAATTTTTTTCCACCCTGAGACTATAACACTACTCTCACCTGCCACATCATAGCCATGTAAGCACTACATCATAACCATGTAGGTACCACGTCATTAATTTTTAGTTCTTTCTTACTTATTCACTATTTTTTATTAAACACTTTTTAAGATTAATTATATCAATTATTAATTTATAAATGCATATCACCACCTCCTCTCTTTCTTCTTCCTTGTTGTTCACCATTTCAACCTTCAATACTTACTTTTCTTCTTCACTATTCAATAATTTTTTTAAATAACTAGAATGAAAAAACTCAGTATAATATTCACATTATCTTCTTCGAACCCACCCCACGAATTTACCCTCTTCGAGAATGAATTTTTTGAAAGCCAAGTTTTTCTTGACAACTCAAATAAAAAATGAATATTGCATAAGAAAGTCGACAAAAAGAAATAGAGAAAAGACATAATGTCACCACTGAAATTGTCCTAAATTTTCAAAAAGACACTCTAACTTTGCAACCATCCTATTACCCCACTAAACAATTTTGAATAGATATTATTACATCATTTTTCTTCCACCTGACATAGAGAGTGGTGTGCACTCTCTCAAAGAGAGTGAGCAACCTAAAATAACTAATAAAATTTTATTTTACAAGTATTTTATTATAAAATATATTTTCTTATTTTTCTTATTATTTTAACATTTTTTTCCTTTTTATTTTCTTTCTTTCTTTCTTTTTTATTTTCAAAAGTTCATTGTCATCACTCATATGCATCCATTAAAGTTTCAAAAGTTCATTGTCATCACTCATTGTCACCTTCTTCTTTTTTATTACTATTAGTTTCTCTCTTTAATTTTAAAACTTTATCTAAATATTTTCTTATATTTCGAACAATTTGATAAACTCATTAGATTTTAAGATGATTAGGAAGTATCATATATTTTTTTTATCCAATTTCAATTAATTTCTTTCAATTTTCAGTAAATTATTGATTTTTTAAAAATTATTATTTCTAATTTTAAATTTATGTGAAAATGAGTACTTGATGATACCTTCAAAATTATAATTTTTTCTAGAAAAATAATTAATTTTGTTATCAATAATTCAATAAATTCTAAATAATAGTATGAATTCTATAAAAGAATTTGATCGGAGAAGAAGAAGAAAATGAAAAGAAAAAATATGAAAGTGGGGTTCAATTTGACATGAGAGGTGGGAGGTGAAAAAAGAAGAAAATAGAGTGATGAATAACTTGAAAGTAGAAGGTGAAAGATGAAACGAAATTTAATATAAATCAAAATTAAAATTCAAAAAGTAAGAGAGAGAAATAAAGAAAGAAAAAATAAAGGAAAAACTTAAAATGAAAAAAATTACATTTTTAATTGAATCAACACGTGTCATGTAACGATTGGTATGTGAACTCACATGCTTCTTAAAATTTGGGGCTGATCAAAAAATTGTATAATAATATCTGTTCAAAATTGTTTATTGGGGTAATAGAACAATCGCAAAGTTAAGGTGTCTTTATAAAAGTTTGGGACAACTTCAATGGTGACTTTATGTATTAAATATTTGAATAAATCTACAAATCAAAATGAGTCACTCAAAATTCAAGAAAATTTACATTTACGAAATCTACACCAATGATATAGAGCGAAATCAACATCAATAAAATGACTTTGGTATTGAATTTTATGGATTAGTAAAGGACTAATAAAATAAAAATAGTTTTTTTCTGAAAGTGAGAGGAAGACGGAGGAAAAGTTGTTTCAATTAGGGTTGTTCAAAATCAAATCGAAATCGATAACTCGAACAGATAAAAATGTTATTGATTTATAGTATTGGGTTATTGGTTTAGCCATTTTGATAATGGATTTGATTTTTTTTATTATCGGATTATCGGTTCTTAACGATTTGAAATTTTTTCTTAATGGGTTAACCAATAACCCGATAGTAAATTAAATAATTATATTTATACCATTTCGTATATAAAGTCCTCGACTTAGAGTTTAATTTTCTACTTTTATTTTTTGTTGTCTCAGATACTTTGTTATTCTACAATGTAAAAGTATTTGCTTTTGAGAAAGATGTAACTTGTGAACTTATGTGCATGGTTTATTTGGTTTGTCACCTTGATTCTAAGTGATTTTCAATGTTTATTCTTTTGTATCAAATGTTAACGGTTAAATCGATAATCGAATCGATAACGATCAAAACCGATAATCCAATATCTTAATGGTTCTACAATGGTTTAGCATCTCTACAAACTGATAACCAGAAAATCAACCCGATAAACTTCAAAACCAACCAAACCAACCGATACGCAACCCCAGTTTTAATGGAGAAAAAGGTGTATTGAGGAAGCCAACAAAATAAAAAGATAAAAATTAAAGAAATTAAAAGGGGAACCCACTAATTCTATATACCTCTAAATAATTTTTTTTACATATTTTTAGAGAGTTAATATATCAAGAAACTATTTAAAATATTAGTTACATATTGACCAACAAAAAAAAATATCATGTGTATGACTTTACAAGGATTCAATTTTCCGTGCTTTAAGGAGAGTACACTCACTCTCCCTATCACGTCGTCCCTTAAAAGATATTTAAATCACTTGAAAATATTAAGAGAATATTTAATCGCTAGTATAGTTTAAGGGTTAAATAAATTTTGCTGTTATGTTTAGGAGAAATTATATGTATTTTCCCATTCAAATAAATTAATTAAATGCCATGATTTACTTTACTACTTTTTAGAAATTAGAAATATAAATGATATTAGAAAAAATACATAAATATATTTTGTAAGCATCACCAAACAAAACTCCATTTCCAATGGTAAAGAATTTCAATTAAAATAAAAAATATTTCTGTTCCACCCCTTTCCAGGGTTTCTCAAGGGTTTTGCATCCCGGCAGCCATGAATCACGGCAAGAGAATACTGAGTTCGCTTCGATTGAGGAATTCTCTATTTTACACTCAGCTTTCACGAGCACCTTCTTCCAATCATCAGGTGACTCAACACTTATATCTTTCTCCTTCACTTCTCACGCAAATTTACACTTCCACTAGTATTCTCGGTGCAAGTCAAAATGTCTTCTTTTCATCAAAAACTGAGTCTTTTGTTGACATTATACTATCCAACGACTGGTCGAAACAATTAGAAAAGGATTTAGGAAAAATTGACTTTCCTGTGACCCATGAATCTGTTATGTATTTGTTGAAGAAACTTGATAAAGAACCGCGAAAGGCTGGGGATTTCTTTAAATGGGTTGTTAAGCAAAAGGGGTTTAAACCTAGTTCTTCTATGTACAGTCTGATGCTTAGAATTTATTCTAACAGGGAGTCAATGAAGGACTTTTGGACTACTATTAAGGAAATGAAAGAGAACGGGTTTTATATTGATGAGGAAACGTATAAATCAATTCATTCTATTTTTCGGAATTTGAAAATGGAAACTGATGCCACTGCTTTGAAGCATTTTTATGGGAGGATGATTAAAGATAATGCTATGGGTGATGTGGCGAAAGATGTATCTGAATTGATTACAAAACATGAATGGGGAGTTGAGGTTGAAAGACAATTAGGGGAGATGAAACTCCCGGTGTCGGATAATTTTGTGCTTAGGGTGTTGAAGGAACTTAGAGAAGTAGGATATCCACTGAAAGCTTTCAGCTTTTTCAAATGGGTTGCGAGGAATTTAGATTTTCAGCACACCGCTGTTACTTATAATGGGATTCTTAGGGTTCTTTGCCGAGAAGAGTCGATTGAGGAGTTCTGGGGTGTAGTAAAAGAGATGATGAGTCTGGGGTTTGAAATAGATCTTGATACATATATAAAGATCTCGAGGCATTTTCAGAAGATTAAGATGTTGAAAGATGCAGTAGAACTATATGAACTGATGATGGATTGTCAGTTTAAACCATCACTTGGTGAGTGCAATATTCTTTTAAGATCCATTGCACAGTCACATCCCTCAGATCTTGATTTGCTATTTAGAGTTGTGGAAAAATTTGAGGCCGCAGGGCATTCACGCTCAAAGATTATTTATGATGTCATTCATAGGTGTTTGACTAACTTGGGGCGATTTGAGGAAGCAGAGAAGATAACAGAAGCTATGAGAGATGCAGGATTTGAACCTGACAATATAACCTATAGCCAATTAATATATGGACTTTGCAAAGTGAGGAGGCTGGAGGAGGCATCAAAGGTGATAGATGTGATGGAAGAATGTGGATGCTTTCCGGATATCAAGACTTGGACTGTTCTGATACAAGGGCATTGTTTTGCTGGTGAAGTTGATAAGGCGCTGTTTTGTTTTGCCAAGATGATGGAGAAAAATGTTGATACAGATGCTGATCTGTTGGATGTACTACTTAATGGTTTTCTGAGTCAAAGAAGAGTTTTTGGTGCATATCAGTTATTGACCGAGTTGGTGAATAAGTTTCAAATGCGCCCATGGCAAGCAACATACAAACTTGTCATTCAAAAGCTCTTGGGGGAAAGGAAATTCGAAGAAGCCCTTGATCTACTCCGTCGGATGAAGAAACACAATTATCCACCTTTTCCAGAACCCTTTCTTCAATATATTTCAAAGTCAGGAACAGTGGAAGATGCAGTGGAGTTTTTGAAGGCGTTGAGCGTCAAGGACTATCCATCTGTTTCAGCCTACCAACATATTTTCCAGTCCTTCTTTGCAGAAGGTAGACATTCTGAGGCAAAAGATCTGCTCTACAAGTGCCCACATCATATTCGCCAACACCCAGCAATTTGTGGCCTCTTTGGTTCGTCAAGTTCTAACAGTGGAAAAGTGAAAAGGTTCCCCCAGCAGAGCTCGACTTCTGTGTAGGCACAAGGTGCTATTAGTGAAATCTGGGAGGAGGATTAAGGTTAGTGTCTGATAAGAGCTCCCGATGCTAACCTCGCCAGGATCTTTAACTATAAAAGACAAATACACAAGTTAATCAGATAGGTCCAGATAACACTCTATTAGCTGGTTCAGTCAATGCATGCAAAAATCTTGCCAGGTTCATGTCTTTAAGTTCTTTCACTTAGAACCTGAATAAGGGTGATTTCCTTGTATTCGTTGTGTTTATTTCACAATTATATGTTCTTATATTTACTTGAAAAAAGTGGCAAGATGATAACTCACATGCTTCTGCTGCTTCACACAGTTGTTTACAGAGATGCAATGAGCCTTGAGACTCATGATTTAGTGCTATTCTGTCTCAAACTTGTGAAACCTGAGAGAAGTGGGTGACCCTACATATATTCCACATATATAGATATTTAACTGCATAATGTTCCTAGAGATTGTCATAAAAAAAAATATTCCTAGAGATTAGCTAATTCAATAATAGCCTGTACACGTGGAATTTTGAGTTTGTAATTCTCACCCATCTAGACTTATACCAGATTGTTTTCTTCCTCTACCGTTTCTTGATTTCTCAAGAATTGCTTCGCAACCGACGATGTGAATAGCTGAAACCATGATGAACCGTCATCCAGAGAAAACTGTTGAACAGAAGACTCAAAAGTCATCAAATTGGCTCAAATATGTGCTGGTGGGGAGGTAGTAGGTATCACGTGGAATTAGTTGAGGTACGCTGAAGCTACGTTAGACACCACAGTTATTTTATTTTTTAATAAAGAAGAAGAAAGATTTGAAGTCATCAAAAGGCAAATTAGAGAGTAACCAAAGTATCTGATAGAATGTAAGACATGATATTGTAGGCTGTTGCACAAATTGCTTGATGGCAACATGATTTGGTGCCTAAGCAAGGTAGTTTAATGTGGTTACTGTTCGGCAGGTTTTAGTTCCCTTTGCTGTAGTTTTGACAAAATTGTAGATTCTATCAGATTCTGAGCACCTCGGCTGATATTTAATTGGTTAATCAGACTAAAATTCAGTATCTCGGTCATCTAATTGAAGAAAACATTCAATGACATTGTGAAACTCTAAAGCTTTTCACTAGTTCAGGTTTAGTATTTGTAGATAAAAAGAGTTCGTCTAAACAAGATACTTATTCTATACAAATAAAAGGTATCTTGTTTAGACAAACTTTCTCTAGAAAAAGACACCTTTTCCTTACTGGGATAGTCTTGCTATAGAGTATCAATCATCTATTCCTCAATCCTCTTGCAAAAGAATAAGTTTAAGTGAAGCTGATAAATTTACAGCTAAGCTTCGTGCAAAATACACCCTAATTCTACTGCAAAGTTAGCTAGAACAGTAGAAATATGATCGAAACTGATAAGTTTACAGCTAAGCTTCGTCAAAATCTTTTACACACTAATTCTACTGCAAATTGCTCTTGTTTGTGTTGGTTAAATATCAAAGATCTTGCCAAGATATCATGTTACCACTAGTAAAGCTTATTTTTGGCAACTAATAAAAGTTCGTTTGGAAGTATGAATGCAAAATGTATAAATTTTTTGCCAAGCAAAGATAGCTTGTTTTGATCCATGGAGATATGTGTTGTTTAACTGCCTCTTCTAGGTGATTTTTGCTGATGCTCTTTTTCCTTTCTCCTCTTCATCCTGCACTGTAAATGTACACCTAGGTTTAGGTTTGAACTTTTTCAGTCTTAGTCTGTCATCTATAGCCATTGAAGAGATATAAAGGAAGTATATTGTTTTCTAGTAATTTCTTATATTGGAAAAAAAGAGATGCAATGGCATTATAATTTTTTTGTTGGCTCCTTGTGTAATTAGAAGTGGCATAATATAACATGTATTGGGGAAACGCTTGAACACACAATCTCTTTTCTTTGTTACTATAAAAAGGACTTATAGGCTTTCTACCTATGTCAAAAAAGATGACTAGTAGGTTTTCTTGTGGAACATATATCAGAATGCTATATGAAAGTTCCACTGGTAGGAGCTCATAAACTATAGAAGTATATTGACAAGGTAAAAGATTCAAATACTGCAATTAAGAATTACGAAGCGCTATTGGAGTTGTCTTATGCCCATTATTTGGATTCTATGATATTCTTGGAGGTTTATATGCTCGGATAGTCCAATTTAGTAGTTTGCTTGATAATATGGGAGAATTCCCCAAGTCTTTTCCCAGCTCTTCTTCCAGGGAAACAGTCTTTAAAGGTCGAAGCTTGATCCCAGCATTGTGATTCTTTCTAATGAGTAACATGTCCATAATGAGCAGTACTTATTGTTGCTCAATTGCAGTGAATGTACATATCCTGAAATGAAGTCACAATTATTGACTGAGAAAAGATGTGACATCCATAGCTTTTTCACCTCTTTGATCTATTTAGCCTTTATATCTGACTTTCCAGCAAGGAGGCCTCAGACTGGGATGGGGGTGGGGGGTTCCTTGCAGTCTGCTTGGAACAATAAGAGTGAGCACAATAATGAAAAGTCACTTGTTGAATCATCAAATATCCTATTTACCATTATTCCAGCCAAATTTAGTTGGAGGGTTGTTTGATTAAATTCTGCAACTATTGTCCGTCATATAGTAGATGCGCTTCATTTCCAAAGCTTTGCCATGGTAGTGTCTGATTTAAGTGTTGTAAGATTACTCCAATGATGAACTTGAAAAGAATCAACAATTTTAACTCTGCAGAAGTGCCTGGGTTTCTTTCTGCTTCTGCTGCCAGTTCTGATGGTATTTGTGAAACTAGCTGTAATTAACATTCTGTTGGTTCAAGGGAAATTACAAACCGCCTGGCTACAAATCGTTGTTTTCTGCATTCACTCTGAACTGTTGAATTTGGAGAGTAAGCTAAGAAGCTACTTCAGTTTGAGAGGTCAACGCCACCGTGCAGCTGAGAATGCAGTTTTGGCCATCATGTCATTTACATTTGTTTTATGTACACTCAAATGTGCAATATTTATGTTATCAGGTTGAAAATTTTGTTGTCATTACTTTTCACTTTGTTTACCATTTGTCACTGGACAGTTTAAAATTTTACACAAAGAACAGTCCATTTATTGTATTGGATTTTTCGGAGTTTCTTGTTACTGATTAGTAGGTTTGAAGTTCTTATGCTACGTTATCACTTGACTGATTTAAACTGCAATTAGCTGTCTTTGGTTTTTGACTCATTTGTTGGCTGCTAAGTTTTGTTTACAACTAGGAGAAGTCTAATTTTGGTTTCTTCGAGCTCTTGATCAAACTCTAGATCCATCATAACAACTTGGGCTTGCCACATTCAACTATAGAATAAGTTTTCACGATGTTCATGGGCCTCTTGCAGTGATGAAGAAAGAGTCAGACTCCCTTTATTTTTATGGTGCCTTGTCTATTGTGCTTGAGGATGTTCTATGCTTCTAGTCTCTCAACCTTCATTCAACATAGAAATGACAGTTCAGTGCACTAAAGCTTTAGCTATGCGTGAGGTTTAGGGAAGACCCAAACCACAAAAATCTTCCACAAATTCACTCCAAAAACCACCTTTCAAGTGTGAGAATTGCCTTTTCAAATGCTCTTTTATTGAAGATCTGAAGTCATTATAATGCAGTTTATATTGTAATCGATTAGTTACTGAATTGTCTTTTGAGGCTCACATATTACAATATATCACTATGTGAGATTAAAAAATACATGTCATTTGCTATAGAGGGTTCTATTAAAATTCATCCTTGAATATGTGATGAAAGTAGGTGCCAAATAATAAGTATGTTTTAGAAAAAAATAAAATATAATTTTTTTTTGTGTGTGCCACACTTTATTATCTCTGCCTCCCTTATTGAATAGTACATCTTCCTAATCTAAGGCCACTAATAGAGTTACGATTATAAGTTTCCATCTCCTAAAGTCACCCAACATGAGGTTCTTCTTGTCTCGAGATAACGTGGCCCCCCATACAATATCTCTCACTTAAGACAAAAGTTACTCTAAACACACTATGAAGAAAAAGCAGGAGCCTCAACAAGATGAACAACATGATGTTGAAATCCTCAAGGCTGTGGCACAAGCCTGGCATGGACACTCCAGCAGCCGTGGAACTACTGCTGAATTCGATGCCCACCGCCACAATTTCAAGAATAAGCCATCAAGATTCAAGCTTGAAGCTATGAACAAGGCAACCTCCAGGGAATATGATGGCACAATTAGTAGATGGGATTTCAGCCAGTCTCTTTGGGATTCTTATGAGTTACTCAATGTGTCCAAAAAGTTGGAAACTGGGCTAATGCTGGATCATCCATTGGATGGGTCTATCCGAATTGGACAGAAGAGGAAAGAGAGTAAGAATAGCTTAAGAAATTTGCTCAATAGGGTGTCTTCGAGAAGATATAATGATGCTGATTCAACACTAGATAAGGATGGTTAATATGTAAAATTTGGTTTCATTTTCTAAAAGAAGCCAAGAGAGCTCTGTTTCTTGATTTTTTTCGTTTTCACATATGCTGATTCTTCTTTATCTTTTATGCGATTTTTCATATACTTATCATCACTTAGCTGAGGGAAGAACAAGATGCATTGTACTGAAGCCTGCAGCTTCATCCATCCACCAGTTGAGTGAATAAATGAAAAAAAAATACAAGGACTGGCTAACGTTTAGCCACTGGGTGGGGATGTGTTGGTGTTTTTGTTCCCGTCCCATGAGTCGAAGTCCCCACACTTTCCACATCAGCTAGAAGATTGATTGAGCTGCACTATATAGAAAAAGAATCATATGCCTTAGAGATAGGAGATTTAGGAAATATTTTCTTCTTTCCTCAACTGAATTATTGTACCTTGCTTTTGAAGATTCTTTCAAGATTAGAACGTGAAGGGACCGCTGTGAACAGGGAGAGTGCCCTTCAAGTCTGGAAGGGGTGAGGAGGGAGCAGTAATTTGTGAGCGTGTTGTGCAAGAGCTGGACATTACAGTATTGAACAAATAGGCAATTTTTTCCTATAAAGAATCTATTAACAAACTATTAGTGATAGAGTTTAAATTCTGTGCACTGACAGACAGTACATAGATTTCTTATGATTTACGATAACAAGTAACTGTGTATGTCAAGTTTGATTCCATAACCTCAAAAATACAGTATATTACCTGCTATTTCTTGTAAAACTACTGTAATAGTGTAAAAATGCTTTAATTGTTAGTGTATATAAAACAAATCCTTAGTGAAACAGTTGTTTCTACGTCTTTAATTGCTTTATTGCATTTTCTACTTTCAACTTGAGGATTATGCTTTCTCCTTTTTCTGCTAACTGTTGCTAGCGATAACAGAATAGAAGTAGAAGATTTGTTTTCGTAAGATGGACAGCCTGTTGAGTTTTGGATATTGTTGAAAGTGGCTTGATTCTTCTAAGTTTTAGATGAACTAGGAGAAGCCGGTGCAAACTAGATGAGGGAAAAGCTTTGGATGATGCCAAAGCCTGTCCTATTTGATTAACTATGTGCAAAAGATGAGCAAATAGCTAGTAACTTCAAGTTTCATTACATATCAAGTACTTGCATACAGATTTATAGTAAATAGAACTGTAAAGACAGCCTATGATCAAGTGTGATACAACAGACATCTTATTATACTAGTGATTCAATATGACCTGATGATCATTCATAACTGTATATCTGTCAAGCACTAGTTGTATGCTCAATAGACCTTAAAAGTATCCATCTTTGCAAGCTCAAAGTTCTTGTGTTTCCTCTTGATGAAGTTATCAGCTTCATTATCAACCTTTTCCTCACTGACTTTATGTTTCTCCTTCCTACCAACTTCAGTGGTTTTGTCAGGCTCCACAAAGTGGGTTTTCTTTTGAGCTTCAGGGGGAGGGGACCTATGGTGATATCCACTAGGAAAGTTGTATTTAGACGGATTGCCATACATATTGCTCTTGTTATTCCTTTGGATGAAGCTATCATCTTCATTATCAAACTTTTTCTCCGTGGCTTCAGTTGTTTTGTCACGTTCCACAAAGTGGGCTTTCTTTTGAGCTTCAGGGAGAGGAGACCTATAGTGATATCCACTAGGAAAGTTGTATTTAGACGGATTGCCATACATATTGCTCTTGTTATTCCTTTGGATGAAGCTATCATCTTCATTATCAAACTTTTTCTCCGTGGCTTCAGTTGTTTTGTCACGTTCCACAAAGTGGGCTTTCTTTTGAGCTTCAGGGAGAGGAGACCTATAGTGATATCCACTAGGAAAGTTGTATTTAGACGGATTTCCATACATATTACTCTTGTTATTCTTTTGGATGAAGCTATCATCTTCATTATGAAACTTTTTCTCCGTGGTTTCAGTTGTTTTGTCACGTTCCACAAAATGGACTTTCTTTTGAGCTTCAGGAGCACGATACCCTTGGTGAATTCCCCTAGGGAAGCTGTAGTTATACCGATTTCCATGCATATTGTGCTGTTCTTCCCGAATGACTCTCTCCTCTTTGATCATGGTGTGGCCATTTCGGTACCCGTGCACAGAAGATTCAACTACTGGCATTCTTGTTGTGCGAGCAATAAAATCCTCAACAGATCTGTCAGAATAGGGCTGCTCAAAGGAAGGGCAATGTGGTCTAAAAAACATTTTTCTTATTTTTGTTTGATTGATATGCTAAAGCCTAAACAAGTATAGCATTTTATAGTCAAAATACTTGTGCCGAGTATTCTTACTGGATTACGTCTAAGAGCACGAAAATAGCCCTTGAATCAGATGCCTTGCCCTTTTGTCTGTGTCAAACAGTGGATATTCCAGTAAGTAGGAAAGACGAATAAGTGTACTGAAGAGCTTAAAAGACATTTTATTCTTCTGTTATCTTTGAAGAATAAACATGTTGTAATTTGTACGCTTCCAAGTTTGAAACTTTGACCGTATCTGTAGGGCTAGATTCTATTCAGCTTCATGATGAAACTAGATAAAAAAGTATTTTTACCAGATAAGAATCAACTACAGGAAACTATGTTCTTCTACTTTTCCCATTCCTAATCATAGAGAACCTTCTCACTTTTTAACTATGTTGATTGGACTCTCCAAAAGTGTTGTCACACCAATATCAGATCCTCAAAAAATACACTACTTTTGGAGGATTTTACACGCACTCAATAACATTTTTGAAGAGTTCTAGGAACATAGCTTGAATGTTTAAAACTTAACACTGGCGACACGGTCTCACTGATGATTCTATCTTGGTTGCAAGTATTCGAGTTGCACCTTTCAACGTTCGTGGTGACAATACTATTCTAAGTTTGTGGTGTCCTTAGAAATCCTCTTTGATAGAAGGAAATCATCTCATTAATATATTCTGTTAATTTTCCTTTATGAGATATTTTAGCTGCGAGACTCTATCATATCTATGTGGAAAAGAAAAGGTTGTGTAAATAATGTTTACAGATCTCTCAAACTTTAGTTTGAGTTTCACTAGCTAAGCCTACTTTGTCTGACAAAGTGAACTAAAAGTCATCTTTTAAGACATTGCGTTTCTGCTATCTTCTGAGGTTTTGTTCCTCTTTTATCTGAACTTGTCATACATACATCAAGCTCACAGTTCTGCCCCATCATTAACGCGTTTCTTGTTCCAATACTAGCATGATGTTGGCTGATGTTACATGTAAATCCATTGAAATCTTTCATCGCAGTTTTTTTTGTACTCAAACCAGCAATTTTGCTAGTCTGTATCTGTTCTAATACTGTCATCTTTCTATATCATTGGTCACTTTTCATCAATAGATTCGTGTTCTTGCTCTTTCTCGTCATCTCTTTTGACATGACTAGAGATACTCGTACACTCATCTACTTGATTAAAAATGTTCCACCCTATTGCTACAACCATATGTTGAAATAAATTAGGCCTAATTTATACTTAGCTTTATTCTGATATATGATGTAAATGAATAAAAAGGGCTTATAACAGCAAAGGCCAATGGAAACTAGATAAGTTTAGACATAATACTATAGTTTCTATTAGATATTAGACCAAACCAAAAGTACAAATCTACTTATTAACTCTATGGGTACTACAACAAGGTAAACATGAAATGTGTTCTTCTCATCTTCTTTTTGGAAGCAAACTGATGGTAAAACAGACATATATACATAATAGAGCAAATTATTTAGATTATTGAAGAAGAGTGAGTGCTAATTAGATGGAAACACTTTAGTATTACACTTTGAAAGTCCTCCATTTGAGAAGCTGAAAATTCTTGGGTTTCTCTTTGTCATTCTTGTTTGATTCCGCGAAATGGACCTTCTTCTGGGACTCAGTGTTTTGACGATTCATGTTAGACTCTTGTCCTTCATAACTTAATTTGTTTTTGAAAACACAGTAAGCATTGGGCTAGAGAGGGATATCAGGGTGCATAGTTGGGGCTTTCTCCATTTTTTTAAGATGATCAAGGTACTCATCATTGGACGTTGATTCCCAATATCGCATGGAGCTCATCTTTTCTTGATTTTCTCAAAGTAAATTAGCCTTATTCTTACTGCTGAGTAGTTGTAGCTTGAGCAACAGAATTTAAAGGACCAAACACAGTGCCTAAAACATTCCACAAGGACAGATAGATGCTGAGATTTGCGATTGAATCTGATTCCTTCTCATCAGTACTCATTATCCAACTCTTGATATTTTCAGCAGAGAATCAAAAGGTAAGGAACAGATGTTGTTAGAGAGTTGGAAGTCTTATTGCAACTTGCAAGTTTTTAGGAACAAATGTTACATTGCTAGTGATTTCCCACTAAAAATGAGAATCAGCTAGCTTTTGGCCATAAATTTTCAAATATTCTTGGCAAATATTATTTGGATGACATTTCACCATGTGTTTGGCCATAGTATTTAGGAAATATATTTCACTTTTTTAGAAAAATATGATTTATATCCATAAGTTTTACAAATATCAAAACTAACCATAAGTTTGTATTATACAAGTCAATTAGATCTTTGTTACAACAAGAATAATAGTGTTCATGACACTAGAGCAATGTGGTAATTTGGAGTGAGTGAAACAAACATTATTTCATACATCGTGAAGTAGACAAAACACGTGACTTTGTTATCATGAGCCGATTGTTCATCATTTTCATTAATAACCATATTATCATTTTACATTCACAAAATATTTCATCGCTATTTTTGAATGAACGTAAAAAATTATGTGATACAACGTAAGCAACAACTATAGAGGATGTTTTTGTAAAAGATCAAAGTTTGGGGTAAAATTTCAATTTTTAAAAGATCTCAAATAATGAGATTTGGCCCAATACTAGAAAAAACTAGTATTTGAAATTTGGGATATTTGTCAAAAATATTTGCCAAATAATGACATAGTGTATGGACAAACACTATTTGTCAAGTTTTCCCCCAAATATTATTTGGGAAATCTATGGCCAAACGGGCCCTGAGTATCATTGTAATCTAGGTATGGACAAGTATAAACAATTTTTTTTTATTAAATGAAAATTCCGTCCTATGTTTCTCATCTTTACAGAATTAGTTTATTTTTTTATTTCTAGCGAGTGTTTCATAATTGTAACGCGAATTTTACTTATCTTTTTTAAGATGTAGAAGAGTAGTTGGATAAGTTTCTTTCTTATGTTAATTTGTGAGTGTTATTTTTCTCATACACTTGGCAATGAGAAAAATATTTATCTATTGATATGATTTACCTGATGATTCTATCTTTGCTTGCAAGTATTTGAATTACATTTCCCTTCCAATGTTCCTGCTGCACTGCTAGAAACAGAGGTTTTTCCCACTGCGAATCAATGGAAAATTTGTGTTACAAAATATGATTTCTCCATTCATTTTCCACCGAATCATCTCAGTGGGAAAATGCATGGTTGTAAACAGATTCTCACTGAAGTACTAGAAAGTTTTCTAAATTCTTTTAGTGCGAAAACATTACTATTTTTTCTTTTCTTAACTGATGTAATCAAAATATGTGTAGGAATAGCCACTGAACATTTTTCAGTGGGAATTTCAACGGAAAAATAGTATTTTTTAGTTGTGGTGGTGTCCTAAGAATTCAGGTTTTGGACCCCTTTGATTGAAGGAAAGCATCTAATTAATTTTTTTCTGTTAATATTCCTTTTGTGAGATAGTTTATCTGCTAAGGAACTATTATATCTCTGTGAAAACACAAAAGGTTGGGTAATAACTAATAATGCTTATAAATTGTATTCACTAACAGTCTGCTTTGTTCGACAAAACCAGCTAAAATAATCTTTTAATTTCTCTTTGATCTGAATTTTTCAAACATACATCAAGCTCTTGAAGTTGCACAGAAAGAACATTTGTGCAACATCATTAACTCGTTTCTTGTTCCAAAATTCTAGCTAGTATGATATTAGCTGTTGTTACGATGTTCAATCCTTTAAACTCATCTTTCGTAGTTATCTTTGTCCTCAAATCAGCAATTCTGCAGGTCTGCATCTGTTTTAATTCTACTAGATCATATTTCTACATCTTTTGGTTACTTTTCCACATATAGAGTTGTCTTGTTGATCATCTCTGTTGAGTGTTGACATGACTAGAGTGACCGTACACTCATCAGCTTAGCTTGTTGTAGTTAATAGTTAGACTATGGCAATAATTAAGGATCAATACTAAGAAGAGATGCCGAAAAAAGGCTTCAATATAATCTGGTGCAAAGTCAGTAGACCTGGTGAAAGCAATCAAGCCGAAGTAATATATTTTATTCTGATAATTATATATGAAGGCAAAAGATACAAAGCCTTAGATCAGAAAAGATAAGCTTAGACACAATACTATATTTTCTATTAGATTAGACCAAATCAAACGTACAAATGTACTGATCAACTCTATGGATACAACAAACATGAAATTCTTCATTTGGAAAGCAAGATTATTGAAGAAAAGTGGGTGCTAATAAGATTGAAACCCTTTAAGCTGAAACTTTGTAAGTCCTCCATTTGTGAAGCATAAAACCTGTGGGCTTCTCCGTACCATTCTTGTTTGAGTCCGCGAACTGAACCTTCTTCTGTGACTCCGCGGCTTGGTTCTTCTGACAATTCACTAATCCTTTGTTATTTAATTTGTTTTTGAAAAGAGGGAATACATTGGGGTAAAGAGGGATATCAGGGTGCATTGTTGGAGATTTCTCCATTCTTTTAATATGATCCAGGTATTCGTCATCCGAATTACTAATTGATTGCCAATACTGGTTGGAACTCATCTTTTCTTTATTTACTCAAGTAACTAGCCTTTAGCTTGTTTGTGCAGAGTATTTTGCTGGTTGATCAACAGATTGATTTACTCAAAGTAACTAACTCTTTGCTTGTTTGTGCAGATAATTTTGCTGCTTGATCAACAGATTTAAAGGCACAAACACACTGCTTAAAATATTCCAAAAAGTGATAAATGCTGAGGGTTGCAATTGAATCTGATTCGTTCTCAACCAATACTCTGGATCCAACCATTGATATTTCCCCAAAGAATCAAAAGGGTTTACTTTTTTTTTGGGAATAGATCTCATTAGACACTTTTTGAGGCATTGTTGCAAGCATTTACCAAAACACAAGCAAATCGTGGTTCATATTTTTCCACTTTGGCCATTTGAAAGAGGAGAATTATCCATTCAGCAACCGGGAAGCTTCTGAAAAATACGTCGGATGGTGCAGGCGAACCAACTTGTGCTCAGATACTTATTTGTATACGAAAGTAAAGTAATAAAAAAAAACTACGAATTAAATGGCAAGTTGAGAACTCATAAATTTTAAATTCTCCCTATTATTGTCAATTAACAATAGAATGGTTTAAACCATGTAAGGGGAAGTTTTTCACTATGCGAATTTGTCAGTTAATAATTTAATATATACTACGGTTACTCAATTAAGGAGATTATCTCATAAAATTACTCTAACATTTATGTTTACTCTAAGAGACAGTCCTATAAACATTTTATTTATAAAGTCATTCAAGTTTTATCTTTATTTTAAAAATCACTTTAACTATAAATGTTTTTAATTACAAAGTCACTAAATCTATTTAATTGATTTTTTTTGCTGATAATTTTTTTAAAAAAAAAACAAATTCTAAAAAACAAAGCAATATCTATTTAAAGTCATTTGATTGATTTTAATATGTACGGGATGAAAAACACTACTAAATATTTTTAGTATTTGATTAGGTAATTTTATTTATATTGGAGGTCATATGTTCTAGTAATCAGTTTTTTAAAAGGGAGGTCATATGTTCTAGTAATCAGCTTTTTAAAAGGAAGAACTGAGAATGTATTGTAAAAAAAATTAGAAGAGGTTTAAATGGATTATTTTTAAATTATTAAAAAACATATTGTAAGCATTTTAAAAGGGTTTGATATTTTCTCTGTTTTTCAGAATTTGATTTTAAATAAAAAATTTATATAGACAAATTTTAATAAAAATTAAATAAATCGAGTGATTTTTTGAATAAAACATTTATAATTGAATGATAATTGGAGTAAAAATAATTGAATGGTTTTATAGTACTCTTTAGTTGAGTATCGATGGGAGATAGTAACTCAGTAAACTCCCATCCTAATGTTGTCCATGTTTTCAAAGGCAAAAATAGTACTATCATTTATTTCAAGCACTAGACACATGTGCTCATGCTAGTAAAAGCGTAATATTTTATCTTTTATTTTAGTTTATGTGATATAGGTAAGAAATTGATCAAATCTTAATATGAATTTTATATATTTAAGTTAATTATTTTTGCATAAATTTATTTGGAAGAGATCCATTAAAATGTCTATAATTAATATATTATTCGTCCTCGATAGTTGATTATCAACTCAAAGAAATTACAAGATATAAATAAAATCGACATTTAAAATAATAAAGCAATAACTAAAGAATATGAATTAAAACTAAAAGTAGTAGCTAATCCGGATTCTATAATTTTGAACAAATTATACATTAATTAAATTAAAGCAAAACAAAAAAAGAATTTTTTAAAAAATAAATTTTTAAGACATGCTGAAAAAGACATCCTCTAGCCATCACCACCTACACTTTGTGTAGTGTCCCTATTTTATTCTATTGAGTGTGTCTTAAGATGACAAATGAAACTTAGAATCTACTGATGTAATTACGATATTTTATAATATATGAAAGATGTCTAAGGATATATGAAAAATGTCTAAGGACTTGTATAAAACCTCCGGGATCAAGTATTACTTGCTCCCCTATCGTGACAAACGTCTACGTCCAAACTGTCAAAGCACAAACCGTCTTTTATGTAGTAAAAAATGTGGTATAATTATTTCAAGATTGTAGAATGAGTTATGTGATTAATTCCTTTGCTCTACCTTCATTTGAGAATGCCAGAAGTAGCAAGACCATGCAATACGAATACATAGCTTAGTGTTCATGGTGCTTACATATTATATTAGGTTGATGCCCAACTATTAGGAAGAAAAACATTCACATTCATTAAACACTACATACCACATGTTTCCAGATACGACTACTAATATTATATTACATAGCCAGTTCAAGTAATGACATAACTTAAAAGGAGTTTGTCGAATCATAGTCGACGAACAGTAGCCAAAACATAGTAAAAATACAGTAGCATCCTACCATTTATTCATACCAAACTATCCATCACACGATCGGACAAACACAAATATATCTTCTACTGCTCTCCAGCAATAAGATCCATGACAACACGCTTGATGCTTCCGTTGTTCTTCTTAAGCAGCTTCTTGTTCATTTCCTTGTTACAAAAACCCTGCATTCACGAAATTGCTTATAGTTACAACCTAGGGGAATCATTTCTTGCACAAAAAACAGGAGGGAAATTATCTTTGACGTCTAAATTAACCTACCATCTCCTTCAGCTCTTCAAGGATAGGATCCCACTCAGCAACACCACATAGATCATCAACTGACTGCTCCAAATCATACTCATTCTTCCTCAAGATCTCTTTGTTTAGATCTACCTGCTTGAAACCCATTTCCTCCAGCTCCTGGAGGAGGGACGTCTCAACTTCAAAATTTCCTCTAGCATCCTGGAGTGGTGCCTGCATAGCTACAACAGCTGACGGTTGCATGGAAGAGTCCTCTGATGGTGGTTCCTTAGTTAAATCAATAATTGGATATGAAATTGGTGAACCAGAAGCAGATGGAGAACTTGACTTGTCACCAAAACCAACCAACAAGCTATCATTAATTGGAAACTTGACCTCCTGCTCCATGTTCTGGTTTACTTCAGCCACTGAGTCAACCAACTCCATTGTGCTCGAGCTCTTAGGCTCAGGAACGACATTCTGAGGTCCTGAATTCACATTTATAATATCAGCTCCAGACACACCACTGCCGGCAGGAGGTAAATTCAAGTTTAACCCCTGAAAAGCTTCATGGACCAACCCCTTTTTTGGAAGGCTTAATAAAGCATCAACCTGCATGAACAAGGACAGGTCATTCTTAATATCAAGATTAGATCGACATCAAGGATATCAAGGCAACCAAAACTCACTAACCTGGATAAGCACCCATACACGCTGGCCAAATTTCTGTCCTGAAGGTGAAGCCAACCTCCAGTAGGATATGTACCTGCCAGGATGCTCAGGAGCAGTAAAATCAACCGCCACATCAAGCTCCTGGTCAACAGCCAAGCCAGCTGTAGTCATCTGCAATGCATATGACACCAGATGTGAAAAACTTCCACAATAATTGTTCAGCAACTGTCAACAAGAGGGAATTACAAGCACAAGAAACTAATTTCTCGTAGAATTTCTCACCTCTAATTCAACAGAGAATCTACCACTTAATTTATCACCCCCAATCCAAACCAGTTGAGTTCCTTGAGGCCAAACGAGATTACCATTGTTCTTCATTCTCCAGATCTTGGTAAATTGAGTCAAGGGGGCCATGATGGTTCCATCCAGGACATTGACATCCAGTATGAAGCGGCTGTCCAGCTTCGGCCGACCTGCTTTCAACCCAAAGCCTCGAATGACTTGTGGGACAGTTGGGGGACGGGGACGCAACCTCCCATGCTGTAAGACACCACAAACACTAGGAGTCAATAGAGGAGAAAAAGAGAGAGATACCATGAGAATTTGGGCAAATGACTCATTTACCAGATCATGTAAACCCTTGAAAGACCAGGGATTCGGGTAAGTTAGAGGACGATCCATTCTGATGTAATCAGCATCATTTCCCATTTCAGCAAAACATATGCTGCAGAGATCGTAGTTCTCCTTCCTACATGGCATAGGATGGCTATATCATCTAATATCGGCTCAGATAAAAATAACTAATAAATACAATAACAGGGTCCTTACACTTTAGATATGAACCTAGGTCCAGTTATCGGATGAACCCCACAACCATCACAGCGAACACCTTTATGGAAAATAGTTCCAGTCCCATCACTGTGATTATGGCTCCTTTTAAGTGGGACCTCAAAAGAGAAGTTCTGAGGTGGAATAGGGTTATTTACTGTTGGCACCCCAGAAAACGGACACGCATTCATAGGAATCAGTGGACCTAGATGACGTACAGCAGGTATGTAGCCATCATACGGCATCTTCATTGAACTGCCACTGGAACCTGCATTATGGGAATCATTAACATTTACAGTGTTCAGATGAACTAGATGTGAAGGAGTGAAGCCATCATAAGGTATGTTGATTGAACTGCCACCGGAATCTGCATTAGGGGAATCCCAGTTGCGTTGTTTCACTTTACTGGAACTTGCAGAGCCACCCAAATCAACCGGCTTAGCTACTGGATGTCCCTTGCTGGGCTGCTCATCAGAAGTCTTTTCTGGTGGAATAGGTGAGTTTCTCACATATGCATAGCCAATAGTCCTTCCGTCAAGACAGCGAACATCAAAATTCTTATCCTTCTGAGCTTTAGAAGCTTTGAATGATGATGACAGAGCCTCGGTTCGATCACCTTCCAAAGTTTCTGATTTAGATACTAGCTTGACTGAGGCATCTACAGCTTCATTGGAGGCCTTAGGTTTTGGTTCTGTAGTCTTCAATGTTGGCTCCTCACCATGTACTGCTGTGAGAGGCCCATTCTTCTTTGCGGATGACTCTCCAATTTTGACATTTGGTATTCCCCCATCAGCACTCATAGTATTTCCTTTAGATATGCCACTACAGGAGCCAGCTTCTTTGACAGGCTGAGGCCCTGAAGCCTGATTTTGGTAGTAAGATAGCCCCAACTCAGACATAGCATCAACAAGCTCAGCTAGGATGGGAGCAGAGGATGAGGCCGATGCAGTCATATCAGAACAGACCTTCATCACAGATTCACGCAGGGGTTCTGGAATGTACTTGAGAACGTCAGAAACACGGGAATTCAAGTTTAGGAATGGAGGCTGAACCCGAGGTGATCGTAAAGGGGTAGAATTTCCACTAGATCTAGCTGAAGCTCTGCCGCTTCTTTCGGCAGCATTCAACCTAGCAGATATTCTCAAGGGATTCAGGTCCTGCCTCATAACGTCCTGCAGATCCGCATCATCAACAAGTGTGACTACATCTCCATCCTCATCGATATATGTTAGTATGATTTCAGCATCATGAGCGAAATTGAAAAGTTGAATAATCTTGTCTCTCAATCCACCAATGTCAAGATCAAGTTTCTCATTGATGACACAAGCATTGAACCGTCTGAGTGTCTCCTCATACTTGACCTGCATATAATGAAAGATGATAAAGTGTGCCGCACAAAAGAGAGGTAACCCCAAACCCAACTCAAACGCTCTGCAATAGCTCAGCAAAAAATATCATTTCACAAGTTGAATAACTAGTGGTCAATAAAGTAGTATTCAACTCCTAGCGGAAGCAAAAACATTTAAGTTATTTCTTCTAATTTTTCCTCAGTCTTAGCAGACAGCATTACCTGTTGCCTGAACTTGGTAGGATGCTCGGGTACACGGTTATCAAATAGAAAGAACACATAACAAGAAATTCATGTTCTCAACAAACTACTATGATGTATAGGAATGTAAACAGTCCTTACAAAATTGAAAGTTCGACCATATACACGAGATCCAATTGCACCAAAAAAAAAAAAATGCCCAGCCCAAATCAACACGGGAAGACGGAAAAAGTCCTAATTCTAACTCTACCAACAATAACATTTATTTTGCATGTGGAAACTTTGAATAAACAGCGATTCTAAAAACTGGATAAGACACAAACAATCGTAAAGTTCTCATAAATTTAGCACTTAACAAACATTACATCAAATACGAAACTAAGTAACATAAATTAGCAACAAAAAAAAAAGGTGACAAACTTATAAATAACAAAAAAGAAACGGAAAATCTAACCTTGATCACAATAGATGACTCCATAGCCATGGTTAGGTAGAGTGAGATTTTAGTATAAAATTGAGTAGAGATTATCGTTCCAGGTAAGCCCGCAGAACCTTTTTAAGTAGGAAATCAGTATATAGATACGATATAAAACAGATGATAACAAAACCCTAGCCCTAGAAATTGAGGAAGAACAGTTCAACAGTATATAGAGCGATAAAAAGGGTGAAACAGAAGCAGATGAAGAAGAGAGTAATCTCACGCAATGAATCCACGCGTAACCGTAAGCCGCGCTTCTCTCACTGGAAAAACCCAAATGTTATGTGTAGAACTATCGCGTTTTATACTACTTTTTGTGGGCAAGCTCCGATATTTCTTAGGCCTTTTTTATTAAGTATTAAAATAAATTAAAATTTATTTGTTTATTTCTTGCTTCCAAAGAAATCTACAGAGCTAAGGAACTAAAAAGTCTTCTGTGACACATCACACATCCGAATGGATAATAATCTGCTTTTGTTTGGTGATAACTTTTTAAATAATTTTGACATGTAATGATTTTGAAAGAAATATTTAATTTTTAACAATAAACTGATACTATTAAGTTTTAAAACTTATTAAAAATAGGATAACTTTCACATATAGTAAATATAAAATTTATATTTATATGATATAACAAAGTTTACGTAATTGCGCTTTATAGCAAAATATATATATATATAATTCGTTATACATATACAATTAAAACGAAGTGTATAAAATAAAGTGTATAAAACGAAAAAGAGAAAGAGACTTGGGCAGAGAATTGTATAAAACGAAATATATAAAATAAATTGTATAATATTATAAGTGTATAGGACGATTATATACCATTTGAATTTGTATAAAACAAGAAAGGGGAAAAGACAAAAGAGACTTGGGCAGAGAATATACAATTGAATAGAATTGTATAAAACGAGAAAGAGAGAAAGACAAAAGAGACTTGTGCAAAGAAGTACTTTTATTGTATAATTATAAGTGTATAAGACGGAGATATATGTATTTGCATGTGTATATATAATTTTCACTCGCTTTATACAATTAGAAACACAATTTATACAATTATATTGTATAAAGCGAGAGAGGCGAGCGAGAGAAGAAGAGTTCGGCGAGAATATGAGGGACAGAGAGACTGACAAACAGTTTGCTATGAAACACAAATAAATCAAACGGTAGCACCTATATTTATTTTATATTATTAGTTTGTCATTCTATATAATTATCCCTTCAAAATACACATAAATCTGTAATATTATTTTATAGGCATAATACATATATATATCATTTAAGCCTCATTTGTTTGCACTTAATAGATGTTTTAATCTTAATCATTTAAATTCAGCCCATTAAGTTTATTTATTTTATTTTTAAAAAAGTCTCTTACATTATGTTTGGATCATTGTTGTCCATTGTATTGTATTGTATCGTTGTCATACCTACAATGTTTGTTTTGATTGTTACTTAAAATGTATTATACTGTATTGTTAAATTTCGTTGTTACGTAACAATGAAAGTCCCTATTTTATGGAACAACCAATTTGGTGTGTTCCCATTATTACTTAATTTTTTCCCCAATTATATCTTTGCATAATATTTCAAAATACTATTTTACCCTTTACATTAATTATTTAAATCTAATCAACCCTCCTGCCCTAGAATAATTAAGGATATTGTAGTAAATTTATAAATTACAATACAGTACGATACAATCAAACCAAACAATTAAAATGTTATCAAACAACAACAAACAATACAGTCTAGACAAACATTGTATCTACAATACAATACAATACAATACAATACAATACAATACAATAGAGTACAATAGAGGTCTGAATGAATCATCTGTAGTAGACTCTTAACAACATTCAGACTCATTTAATAAGTTATCAAATAATTAATCATCGTTTTTTTGCTTTGAACGTGCCTTTTTATCTCAGAACTAAAAAATTTCTTTCTCTCTTCTCAATCAAACACCATTATTTCCTTCTTGAATTAGAAAGTTTTCATGTTTTTTTTTATAAAAATAATTTCTTGTATTGATTGTGTCAAGAACGTTGTTGATGTATTGGTGTTTATCAAGGTTTTTGAACGAAAAAAATAATATTCCAAATCATGATTATTAAAACTTTTAAAACTCTTTTTTTATCAAAGTGGTATATTTTGTTGAAATAAAATTTTAATGATATTTTATTAATTTAATGTTAATTTCACATGCACATTCAGATATTGAAAACAAACAACATTAATTATTTAGGGTTCAGATTTAGAGACCACATATTAATATTCAGATGTGTATTCAGATCAAAACACCTGAATCTTAATACAAATCTTAATATTTAGATGTGTATTCAGATTCAAATCTCTTAATATTAATGAAAACAAATGAGGCTTTAATCTAGTCTCATTTCACATTTATACTCTCAAATTTTGGGTGTGCGCAAATATACACTTAAATTTGTATAAAGTTAAACAACTAACACACTAGTCTTATGTGACACAATACACATAAGACATCACGTATGATCCAAATTGTCATGTAGGATGTCACATAAGACGTGTGTGTCTATTTGTTAAATTTCATACAAGTTTGAGTGTCTATTTGTGCACATTCAAAGTTGGGAACATAAATATAAAATGAGACAAAATTAAAAGGCATATTTATGCATTACGCTTATTTTACAATGAAAATGTTTCGTGAAAAATTATAACTACAAACATAATTAATATAAAATGTGAAAAGAAAAAGGAAGAAAACAAAAGGAAAATATTGTTGATTTGTACATGAAAAATTAGTATTACTACTTGTAATTCAAAGTGACTTCATAGGTCAAGTTTATATATATATATTTTGTAAAGGAAATAGAAATGAAATTTACAAGAGAAGTACAAATTGATGGGTGCTTTTATAAAATATAAAAGTTTGGGATAGTTTTTAAATTTTTAAGAAATTTCAAATATCAAAACTTGAAAACTTTGAGATATTTATTAAATATATTTGTTAAGTTATGATAAATTATATGACCAAATAGTAGTTATTAGATTTCTTTTCTCAAGTATATTTATGGCCAAACACAATCTTTATTTAGTAATTTTAGCTTTTGATTTGTAGAAAAGCATAATATATAAATGTGAATTTAAATTTGGAGTGTGTTTGGTATGAAGGAATCTGGAAAATGTTTTTCAATTTTCCCATGTTTGGTTGGGACAAAAGTTATGAAAAATATTTTCCAAATCAACTCATTTTCCTCAAAATTAAGGAAAATGACTTCCCTTCAAAAACTCTCCTCCAATTTCAAATTACATTTTTTTTTTGGGAAAAACATCGATTTTAAAAAAATATTTTCAATTTTAAAATTTTATTTTTTCACCCGATTCCTGACCCCCTCCCCTCACTGGCCAGCCCCCCAACCCCAACCCCAACCCCTCCCCAAAGAATTAACCCACTACCCCCCACCCTACCCCCACTCCACCCCCAAAAAATAATAATTTTAATTTTAAAAAATATTTTCGATTTCATAAATTATTTTTTACTCTAGTAAAAATAAAAGATGTCTCTCAAAAATATTTTTATTAATAAATCAAACACCAAAAATCATTTCCGGAAATATTTTCTACTCACTAACCAAACATGAGAAAATAAGTCCAAAATCTACTTGTTTTCCTGAAAAACATTTTCTAGAAAATATTTTCCATGGAAAACATTTTCCTTCATACCAAACACACCCTTGTTGTTAGTTGTTGTTTATACTTGTCAACTTTTGATATATATTAATAAATATTTTAAATTTATATAAAGTTAAATAAATAAACTCACATATTCTATGAGACATAACACTTAGGGCGTGTTTGGTATGAAGGAAAATGTTTTCCTGAAAAACAAGTAGATTTTGGACTTATTTTCTCATGTTTGGTTAGTGAGTAGAAAATATTTTCCGAAAATGATTTTTAGTGTTTGATTTATGAATGAAAAATGTTTTTGAGAGACATCTTTTATTTTTACTAGACTAAAAAATAATTTATGAAATTGAAAATATTTTTTAAAATCAAATAATTATTTTATGGGAGGTGGGGGGGGGGGTAGTGGGTTAATTTTTTGGGGAGGGGTTGGGGTTGGGGTGGGGGGCTGGCCGGTGAGGGAGGGGGTCAGGGATCGGGTGAAAAAATAAAATTTTAAAATTAAAAATATTTTAAAAATTAATGTTTTTCCCAAAAAAATGTAATTTGAAATTGGAGAAGAGTTATGAAAAATGTTTTCCTTAATTTTTGAAGGGAAGTCATTTTCCTTAATTTTGAGGAAAATGAGTTGATTTGGAAAATATTTTCCATAACTTTTGTCCCAACCAAAAATGGGAAAATAGGAAAATATTTTCCTTCATACCAAACACACTCTTAAATTATATCATTTAGGATACAAATTGTCACGTAAAATATAAATTTAATAGTTTTTTATAAATATCAAATCAGATATGAAGAAAAATTGAAATATGTATCAAATACCACAGTAAATATCATAATATCAAAATTATAATATTAAATTTTGAGATTTCAATACTAGTTTAGAGTCCCAATAGGTAACTTAGGCTGAAATCAGAGAAGTTAGAATGAATTTGAACTAGAAATCAAGTTGGGCTTGACCTGATTAAAATTATTTAAAATAAATTAAATTATGAATCAGTTTAACCCTTTTAATCTAAATGTATGGACATATACTAATATAATATTATTTTTTTAGTACATATTACACTAATACAATACACATTGAAAAAGATTTGTAAATGTTAGTGAAGATTATACTCTGTTTATTTTACTTTGTTTCTCCTATCTTTCTTAATTCATTTTTAAATATCTTATTTTTCCTGACAGTTTGTTAATTTTTTTTTTCATATGCCATATTTCAGAGCACGAAATTTAATAATAATGTATTAATTATTATATTCTAAATTTTTTTAATTTAAAAAATCACAAATTCAATCTTTTTTATGTTTTTAAATTTTATACCAAATTAAAACATGTGAGGCAATGTTAATCAATACTCAAAATTCGATTGAAAGACAATTATCAAAACAAAAATAAAGAACTCAAATTTGAACTAAGTTATCACATCTCATATCTAAAAATTCAACTTTGATCATCACATCAAATATCACTGATCTAAATAACCTAATAAGATCAAATGAAAAAAAATATATATGCTAAAAATCATTGAAGTTAAAAATTACTATAAATTCAAATATTAACCAAGATTCAAGTCTAAATAAGTACACCAAAAGGAAAACAAGACATCCTCACAATTCATTCCATAAAAAAAATCCCATCTTTAGCAAAAAGAGAATTATTGGTGAAAAAGAAAATTCAAGTCAGCTAACAAAAATTGAACTAAGCTAACAATTATTTTTTAAAATAAATTATCTTCGGTTAAATTAGTTTAATTTTAATTTACTTTGTGATCAAATCATAATAATTTAAAAACGAATTAAAAAGTCATTTACTTTTAAACTTATCTTTAGAAGTCTAGTACTCGAACGCATGTGTAGGCTAAATAAATCAATGAAAAATTTTGGTGCCGAAGAAAATATAAGTTTAATCAAAATCTAAAAGTGAAAAAATTCATAGTACCAGTAATATTATTGATTATTTATTCGACGTTAAAGATATTTGAGATTTCATTTCTACTAACATTTTAAATCAGTGATAAGAGTAAAAATAGTTATTTATTTTGATACTGAAAATCAAAATTTTGAGATTAACAACTATCTTTTTTTTTTAGTGAACTAGAGAAAGCCTTAACAGTTAATTTACTGATGTTTGATTAGTCAGAAATATTTACTTATTATATTATATTATTTTTGTATTATTACTTTATAGTTTAAAAATAATTAGTCTAATTTAAAATAGGCCAAAATATAAGATAGGGGAAGCAGCACTATTATTCCCCTACTAACAGTAAAAGTATAATTTTAGTTCTTATTATATAGGGAAAATACATAAAATCTTCCCTGAACTTGGCACGAAAATTCGCTTTAGTACTTAAACTACACGGGTGTTTATATATCCCCTTAACATGTTTGATGTGAATTATTTTTAACCTTTCGAGCTCCAGCCTCCTGCGCGTGTTGATACAGCTTTGTAAGGCGCGTAATTCATCTTTTAGCATTTTAAAAAAATAAAATTCGACCCTCCAATGGTAATATCCGACCCATTACATATTTGAATGTAAATCTTCTCTTTTGAAGAACCCTAATTTCCTCTTCTCCTCACCAACCCAATCATCCAAAAATGCTGACCTAATTTATGCTTTTTTTCTTTATTTTTCTCAAATCTTAGCTCTTCAAACCTCAAATCTTATCTCTTCAAACCAAAAAGTTGAATCTTTGAAGGAATAATTGTTCTTCAAAATGTAAGCTTCAAACCTATTCTTCTTTATCTATTATTTTGATTTTCGTCCTTTTTTCTTATTATCTGTTTTTTTTTCCAGATTCTTGTTACTTCTTGCACAAAATTGTAGCACACAATGCGATCAATTAATTTTACAAATTTTTGTATGGAAGAAGATGATTATACTACGAAGAAAAAAGTTTATTGTAATCATGGACTTGTGGTGCGTTTGAAAACATTTTGGACTTTCAATAACCCCGGAAGAAGATATTGGTCATGTCCTTATTATGGGGTAAACATCATTTTTGTTTATTTTATTTTAGCTAAGAATTTAATTACTAATTCCTTCATCCTTTTTCATTATTGAAGTGTCCTAGATCTTGCAACTTTTAGTGTTGGAAGGATAAAGAGAATATTGATTCGAGGTCGAAATTTGTGATTCCTAAACTAATATAAAAATTGGGTGAGCTTGAGAATATAGTAGAATCATCTCAAACCTCAGCCACTGCATTTGAGGATAATGAAGAAGTTGACAAGCCGGGAAATTTCAAACAATATGATGATTGTCTAGGAATGAAATTAAAAATGTTGGAAGAAGAGGTTGAGAAGATAAAAGTAATGCAGAATAGATGGAGAAGAACATGGCAGAATGTGCTTTTTTGTTGTACCTTGTTGTTGTGTTATGGTAATAGCTATAAGCTATTGTTTCTGGGTGATGTATAAGAAGAAAGGTTCAATGAAGTTACCTTAAGCTCTTGATGTAGTGAGATCAATGTTGGAGTAATGTAACACTGTTTATGTTGTAATCTGAGATCAATGTTGGAGTAGTGTAGCACTGTTTATGTTGTAATCAATTAGGTGTAAGACTCTTTTGTAATAAATTGTGTGTTCTTCTTATTCTGTTAATGCAATTTGTTGGTTTATGTATTTCGTTTGTGTTTTATTTACAACTGCATTGACATTATTGCAGTCACAACTGCATAATTGTATACGTAAAAGTAATGCAAAAATGGTTGCACAATTGTTTCAAAAAGAGATAACTAAAATAACAAACTAATGCAGCAGTCACAGCTGCATAATTGTTTCAAACATAGATCAAACTAATGCAGTCACATCTGCAACATAATTGTTTCAAAAAACAACATAGATCAAGCTAATGCAGTCACAACTGCATAATTGTTCTAAAAACAGATAACATATCAATCTAAAGCAGTCACAACTGCATAATTATTTCAAAAACAGCTCAAATATCAAACTAAAGCAGTCACCATATCAAAGATCATTTGCATTAGACCTTGTTCTCCTTCTTTTGTTTTCTCTCATCTCTTGAGGACCTTGTTGAGTTATAACATCCTTTTCTTTCCATTTTAAGCCTGATCTTGACTTATGATGCCTAAGATTTCCAGTCACTATTTGTTGACACCCAATTTTGACCCTCCCCGGTAGGAATTAATTCATGAGCTTCTTAAACTCTCAAACAATTTAAAATAATTAGTTTTATAAATTTACGAAAAATATAAAGTTTGCGTTATTTTAAATAATTTTTGTCGTTTCTTAAAGTTTTTAGATAATATCTATATTTTACATAATTATGCATATAATTAGTATATTTTATGATTATTCAAAAATCTTCTCAAAATATTTTAAATTTAGTAAGTAGTTTTTTAAATTAGTTTAGTTTAAATCACGGTTATTTATATATATATATATTTATTTTTATTTATTTTTTTTTTATTTTTTTTTTTTGAATCACTAAGTTTACAATTAAATAAATTATTTTATTTTTGTTAAGATTAAGAAGCTTGCTAAATTAATTTATGTGAATTCATCCTATTACTTTAAACCATTCAAATAGACAAATTTTGGACTTTTGCATTTGTCCCACATTGCTCCCACATCTATTTTGAACCAAAAATTGGGCCTATATAAGCCCCTCCTCATTGCACCAAAAAAAAAAACATGGAGAGGAGACAAAAGAGTACCCAGAAATTTTCGGGAATTTTTGGTTCCATAGTTTAATATTTATAAAATATTTTTTGCGGCTGTTTGAGTTTGGAGAGGTGGTGGAATCGTCTCCGTCAAACTCGTAGTCTCGGTTCGCTGCCCAGAATCAGGTAATTTTTATTTATTTATTTATTTATTTATTTATTTATTTGTTTATTTATTTATTTTTTTATTTTTTATTTATTTATTTATTTATTTATTTGTTTATGTATTTATTTATTTATTTATTAATTTATTTATTTATTTATTTATTTATTTATTTATTTAGTTATTACTTATCTACTTATTTACTTATTTATTTACTTACTTATTTACTTATTTATTTATTTATTTATTTATTTACTTATTTATTTTTATTTACTTATTTATTTATTTATTTATTTATTTATTTATTTATTATTATTATTATATTGTTTTTTATTTTTTGTTTAGTTTGCTTATGTTTCTTTAGGAATTTATTTGTTTATTAATTGTAGTTTAGGAGTTATGGTAATATTTTTAGTATAATCTGCATTCCCGTAGCCTATTTAATCTTTATTTTTATTTAGCTCAATTTCTGTGTAAACTTGTTGCTTTGAGATATTTTTATATGCATATATGTATACATATATATAATTTGTCAATTACCCAATTTGCTAACTATTTGGGTCTTGAGTTTAATTAATATTAACATTTAGTTGTTATTATTGTCATACTTTATGTGTGTATTAATCTGCCATAGCCAATTGGATTCATTTCATATCATGTTTAAGATGTGCCTTAGTTCATCACTTTATGGCTAATTCATTCCTATTTTATTGCATGTGAAACTCTACTCGAGTCCTCATGGACTTTAATCCATCTCGTTGCGCTTTCTCATCGAGCCATAAAGTCTCCAAAATATATTTCTCGAGTCGTCCAGCCCCCCTCCAATTGGTGTACAGGTCAAAAGCAGTAAAGTCACCGCTGGAAATTAATTTTCCAGCCCCTCAAAGTTAAAGAACAGGTCGATATACCAGCTGTATACACTGAGATACAACAAGTGTATACAAAAAACGGGAATTGTGTTAAAACCCAAATTTTCAGCAAATCAGGCCCAAAAAGGGCCCAAATCCTCTCTCTCCCTTACTATTAAATTATTTGATTATATTTATTGATTGATTGTTTATTTATTAACTCTAACTTTTAAATTATTAAATAACTTAATTAAATCCCAAGAGATGAACTATGTTCTTTATATTAGTATATTTAAATAAATTTCATTTTTATCAATACTTGGTTTTTGTTCATTTGAAATTTTTACTTGACCTTCAATTAACTTAAAATAGTCTCTATGCTTTAATTGACCAATTTTGTTTAAAATATTATTTAAAAAAAAAAAAGAACACGTCAAATAAGTTTTAACAAATCTAGTCTTGTTAAAATTCTAGTCACTTGTATTATATTCAAATATTTCAATTAAGATTCCATTTTCTAAAAAATAATAATTAAAAAATTGTTCTTTTAATTATTTTCTCAAGTTAATCGAGTTTTGTAAATTAATAAGATTATTTCTATATTAAATAATTTTTTTAAAAAAAAAAATAGTCAATAATAATTAACCTAAGTCGTTGGATAACCGCATGTTAGCGGACGCTTCAAATGCCTTAAAAACCTTCTTGAAGTGTAAATAAGAACCTCTTACCCGTTTTCTCTAAATTTATTAAGATTTAATCTGTTAAAATCTTTTTAAATTAAGTTTTCTTAATTTCTTTAAAAAATTAAGTGGCGACTCTTTTCTAAGTATTTTTCTAAATTATTTTATACTTAGAACATTTCAAAAAGTGATTTTTCTAAAGATAGATAAAATTACGGCATAACAATATTGAAGAGTTCATAGGCATTCCAGGCTACATTCACATCAAAAACATTGTCTTAGATGCTTCATAAGTTACAATTGAAAAAGGTGTAAATATTTAAGACAACTTACATTGTGGATTGTAAAACCACTCTGTGTATGTAGAATCCCCATCCAACCATTCTTGGCCTCTTCACTCCTTCAGTAGCACCAGGAACATCTGTAGCAGTAGCAGCTACACTAGTTGCAGTTCCTCTTCCTCTTCCTCTTTCCCTTCCAACAATATCCAGTTCCTCTACCCCTTCCAGTATGACCAAAACCATTGACAGCACCACCAATCCCTGTTTCATTAACACGAGGTTTTTGTTGAAGTTTTCCACCATGGTGAAATCTTAAAGTAATGTACATATTTATCGTCAAACTGAAAAGACAAAAAAAAACAAAAAAACTTCTCGAAGACCCTGAAATCGGTCAAATGCTACAATCATCTAAAGGAAAATTACTAACCTGGTAAATCTGTTCTTCACGGGATCCTTTGTTTCTTTCACGAATATCTTAAAATCAACAACTCATTCACGCTAATGGAAGAGAAATCTTCAGATTCGATCTTCTAGGTTTGAGAGAAGAGAAAGAATGAGAATCACGGGCTTAGGGTGTTTGGGGATATTTGTTATAAGTGGGTCGGGTTGTATTTGAGAACGGATCTTAAACATTTATGGATATTTGTTTATAAGTGGGTCGGGTTGAATTTTGGGAACGGGTAAGATATTTTTTAAATCCTTAGGCGACGTGGACCACTAAAAACGCGCGTGTGTAACAATGCCCAGCCTTCAACTGGGCTGGAGCTCGAAAGGTTAAAAATAATTCACATCAAACATGTTAAGGGGGTATATAAACACCCGTGTAGTTTAAGTACTAAAGCGAGTTTTCGTGCCAAGTTCAGAGGGGCTTTTATGTATTTAGCCTATTATATATGACAAAGCACATTTAGGATGTGTTAAGAAGGAAAACATATGTCATCATTTTAAATTCATACACCTCCTAAAATAATTATGTAAGTTTATTATATTTTTATTTAATATTCTATTAAAGTTAAATTTTCAATAAATATAAATTAATTATTTAGTTTACCTATTTTGATTATATTAATACTTTGAGGGTTAATAACTCTGGAGTAAAATAGGTAGAATAATTTTATTTATACATTAATTTTATAAAGTGACAAATACTTTCTCTGTTCAACAATAGATGTCCACTATTGACTTTACATAGCTCTTAAGAAATTATAAATATATGAATAATTTTACTATATCACCATTTGAATATAATAGAGAAATTATTATAATTAATGATAAGAGTAAATTAGAAACTAAGTGTAAAATTTTTCATTAATTTCATGAAGTAAATTATTATTGTTGAACATCCTAAAATAGTATAATGAACAACTATTGTTGAACGGAGGAAAATTAAAGACCATATAATTTTAGTAAAGAGGACATACAAATAAGAACAAAGAAAATAAATAAAATAAACTTTATCTTTGATAAGTGTGCAAAAACTATTATTCTCAAAATTTTCACATATATTTAATAAAGACGCGCTAAATGACCAGAAAATTTGATCAAAATTTAGCTAGAAAATTAAAAAATATATAATAGTTTTTTTATTTTAAAATAAACTGATATTTTTCTATTTTTAGTTAAAATATATTAAAATTAAAAAGGTAAAACTATTCAAAAAGATAAATAACATAAGTAAAATATCATTTTAATTAAATTTTGAACAAAAATTTATTTCTAATTAATATCATGTAAAATTCGGAATGAGTGAGCGTAACACTGAGGTCTATTGGAAAATGGAAAAGACACAACTATAATGTAAAATGTTACTAATATTAATAAATATTTTTTCACTCTTTTTATTACAAAAATTAAATTTCCTTATTTTAAAGAAGATTGATTTTCCTAAAATGAAATATTTAACAAAATCAAACATAAAAAATATTCTCTTCCCTATTCAACACACCCTTAAAAATGCTTTTTTCCCCTTTTATTCATGAAAAATATAAAAAATATTCTCTTCCCTATTCAACACACCCTTAAAAATGTTTTTTTCCCTTTTATTCATGAAAAATATATTTAATTGTTACCTATTTAATGGTAAAAGATTGGTGGCGTTCGATTCTTCAGTTTTGTTTATCAAATTTTGATTTGATTCTTCAATTTTTGATTTTAGAAAAGTGTGCACCGTATATTAAATCAAACTATTTTGATTTGATTTTTTCGATTCGATTTTATTCGATATTTTAAAACAATTTTTCAATATGAATGAAAATATAATAAAAATAAAGTACAAGATACTTAAAAATTTAAAATTAAATTGAGGAATAATGTGTATCATCTAAGGGGGGCGGCGGTACCGGAACCGGGACTACCGGACCGGTAAGTTCCGGAACCGGTACCACGCGAACCGGTAACGTTCCGGAACCGGAACCGGTAGACCGGTAAAAAAAAATTGATTCCGTCCCGGTCCGGAATGAAACCGGTAATGGACCGGACCGGACCGGACCGGTTTTTTATTTTATTTTTTAAAATACTAATTTAAATTATTTAAACAATGATTTAATTTTATTTAATTCAATATAATTTAATTATAATACTGAAAAAAATAAAATAAAAAATTTCAAACTTTAAAAATTAAAAAATTTAAAATTTTAAAACTTTAAAGTTATAAAATTTAAATTTCAAATTTTTAAAGTTTGAAACTTTAAATTTCAAACTTTATAGTTTGTAAAATTTAAATTTCAAATTTTTAAAGATTGAAACTTTAAATTTCAAACTTTATAGTTTGTAAAATTTAAATTTCAAATTTTTAAAGTTTGAAACTTTAAATTTCAAAGTTCAAACTTTAGAGTTTGTAAAATTTATATTTCAAATTTTTAAACATTGAAACTTTAAATTTCAAACTTTATACTTTATAGTTTGTAAAATTTAAATTTCAAACTTTAAAGTTTGAAAGTTTGAAAATTTTAAATTTAAACTTTAAAGTTTGAAAATTTTAATTTCAACTTTTAAAGTTTGAAAGTTTTAAATTCAAACTTTTAAAGTTAGAAAAGTTTAAATTCAACATTTTAAAGTTTCTAAATTTTAAATTCAAACTTCTAAAGTTTAAATTCAAACTTTAAAGTTATAAAATTAAAAATTAAAAAATTTAATTTAATACAACAATAATAAAAAACAAATTAAGGCGAATAGCCTATATTTTTATTAATATTTATTTGATGTTACAAGTACATTTACAAAAATATTAGTAGAGTATCAAAAGATTTAATCTACACAGCCACCTTCTAGGAAGGGTTCTGTTTGAATTAAATCTCGAATTATCATACTCTTACTAATAGTTGGTGCCACCATATAAATCCTTTCGTAAATCATTCAACATTTCTTTAGTGACATGTTCGGGAATTGGTTGAATAGAAAGATCTTCCATTGCTTCAATCCCATCGTCACTATAATCCTGCATTACTTCATCAATGTCATCTTGAAATTTGGTCGGTAGTGGTTCATGACCCAAATTTCTTCTCTCCGCATTAATCCAATCACGAAATAATACCGATATCTCCAAGCTGTCGGCTGCTAGTGAATATCTATGATCTCCAATTTGAAACCTTGCTGCACTAAAGACGCCTTCTGAAGCTACTGACGATGCTTGCATAGCTAATATATCTCGAGCCATCGGTTGTAGTTTCGGAAATCCTTTGCCGCGAATTCTCCACCAGGCGAGAATATCTTCAGTAGGTTCTGTATTTTGATTAACATAAGCATCAAAATCATTTCTATTATCGTGTGAAAGTTCAAGATAATCATATAAATAATCATCAATATTATCTTCATCAAATCTACTTCTAGAGCTTTGAGGTTCATCACTTGAATTATTTTTATTAGCATTATATAAATCATACAATTTTCTAGCTTTAATTTTTATGCTATCTTTAACTAGTTGACAACTAGGAATTTCTTCTAATACATCATTAATATCTAAGTTAAAATATATTTTTTCAACCATTTTTGATGCACCTATATCTTTATAATTAGGGTTTAAAAGACATGCGGTTAAATAAATTTGAGGAATAAGAATATAATATTTTTTAAATTTTAGAATCATTTTTTCAATGGTTTGTTGAAATCTTGGTTTATTTTTATATTGATATAATTTAGAAGA
Source organism: Solanum lycopersicoides (assembly GCA_022817965.1). Taxonomy (NCBI): domain Eukaryota; kingdom Viridiplantae; phylum Streptophyta; class Magnoliopsida; order Solanales; family Solanaceae; genus Solanum; species Solanum lycopersicoides. The sequence continues at coordinate 75,525,015 of CM040620.1, forward strand.
AATTCTACAAATATCAGGCAAAACAGTACAAATTGAAGGACTATAAAGTACGAATATTCTTTTTGTAGTTAAGTAAAAAACTTTTAGAAAATCTATAAGTTCATTTATATCACGCCAATCACTATCATCTAGTCTATATGCCATATCAGAATTATGAGCAATCCAAACCATTTGTAAAGTTATCCTATATTCATAAGCGACTACAAGCATTTCATATAAAATATTCCATCTAGTAGCCACTGTTTTTGGAATTTTTCTAGGTGGAAGGTTATTTTCAAAACAACGATTTTGAAAATCTTTACGTCTAGACTTAACTTGACACTTAAATATGAAATGACATGCATTTTCTACTTTTGTACATCCGTTATCATACATATGTACACCATCTCTAACCATCAAATTATATATGTGTGCAGTACACCTAATATGATAATTATCATCAAAAAAAGGACAAAGAGTAGGTTTTAAATAATCAACAGCGACATTATTACTTGAAGCATTATCTAATGTTATACTACTTATTTTATCACATATTCCATAACTTTGTAAAATATCTAAAATTGTTTGAGCAATATAACTACCGGTTTTTCGCATTTGACAACATTTATAACCTAAAATTCTTTTTTGCATGTACCAATTTTATCAATCCTAATGTGCAGTAACAGTCAAATAATCGTTACCATTTACACTATGACCTATATCAGAAGTAATAGCTATTTTACAAGTATTATAATAAAATAAACAACGAAGATATTGAAAATGTTGTGCATGATAATCAAATACAGCCTTTTTTTATTGTATTTCTAGCAAAACCTTTAAAATTTGGATTATATACAATTTGAATATAATGTATAAAATCGGGATTTTCAGCAAAACTAAATGGTAAACCATAACACATATCATTTTAGCTAATTCTTCAAGATCTTTTTCTCTACTATATGAAAGTGGTAAACTAGAGCTAGAAACATTAGACGGATTTAATTGTGTTTGTACCATGTTAAAGCCGCCTACTCCAACATTTTCAGAAAGAGGGGTACCATTTTTTTTAGCTTCCGCTACCGCTTTAGCATGCAAAAATTCATTTTTACAACAAGACATTAAATGACTACTCAAGTGTCCCGTCCCGCCAGATTTACCAACAGTTTTTTGATTTAGTCTATGTTTACATTTGTTACAAATAGCTTGTGTTTTATCTTCATTTTGTGTCATAAATTGCCAAACAACCAATTTTTTAGCACGTTCTACCTTAGGCCTAGGATGTACGGGGGGAACAGGGGCAGGGCAACGAAAGGGAGCGGGACTAGGAGCGGGACTGGGAGTATTAGTAGCCGTAAGTGGCTCAGTTTCATCATCATCATCATCAAAAGAAGGCGTATCAGTATAATTATCAATATCATTTTCATTATCATTATCACTAGGCAAATCCTCATCAAAACTACCAAAGCGACGTTGTAAATGTTCATGATAATGATCTAATTCTGAATTACTATCAATATTAACAACAGTATCATCAACATGTGTATAATCATCCGTATTTATTCTTAATATAGTAGATTTTTTAGTTTTTGATTTAGAAGAACTACCGATTTTTGCATTATAGGATGATGTAAAGTTACACATATTTTTTACACGCTCAAATGCACTTTTTTTACCCTTCCTTTTCGAACAATATTTTTATCGGAATCCGTATTAAAATATTAAACGTGAGATGTAAATAATAAATCACAAAATAATACGAAAAATGTAATGCAAATAATAAATCACAAAAATAAATAAATAATTATTTAAATATAAATGTAATGTAAACTAAAAGTTGGAACGAATGTACCGAACGTCTACTTAAATTATGACGTTGAAAGCCGAACGTGGAAAGTTGAAAGTTGAATTTTGAAGCTCCAAATCCAATTTTCAAAGACCAAATAAGGCAACACCGAAATTTAAGAAATTTTATATTAGAGAATTAGAGATTAGAGAGTTGAGAGAATAGAAGATGAGTAGATGAATTTGTGATAAAATAATGAATTTTAGGAGTATTTATAAGTAAAAAAATGGGTTAAAGTGTAGTATTTAGAACTTTAGGGTATTAAAAAAGTTAGGGGGGGTAGGGGGTTTAATTGGTTGGTTTTGGGATAAAATAGCCGTTGGGGGGCCCACTAGCCGTTACCCAACGGCTATAAACGGCTAAAATCAAAAAAAAAATAAAAAATTTTTGACCGGATCGGTAACGGGCCGGTACTTTCCGGAACCGGGAATGACCGGTAAATCCCGGCTTCCGGTTCGGTACCTGTCCCGGAACCGGACTGAACCGGTCTGTACCGGTACCGAACCGGTACCGGATCGGACCGGGACGGACCGGACCGGAATCCGGAATTTACCTGTTCCGTTGCCCCCATAGTATCATCGTGTAGTACTAATTGTGCTAACTAAAAAGATTATAGTTGTCTTTATCAAGAACATTGTGTCTCCAACTATTTCTCGAGAGAAACAGGTACGAAGATGATTTCTTTACATAACGTATATTGATAGAAATATGTTTGAGTTTCTCTTGAAAATTAACTATATATATATTTGATTATTTAATGCACCAAAATTTTAAGATCCTGACGTTGAGTACCGAATAAAAAATTAAACTTCTAAAAAGATAACATCAATATCGAAACTGAAGAATCAAATTCCTTCGATTTTTCGGTATCACTCGATTAGAATATCTACTAGTGGCGACGTGATTGGTTAATATTGTCCAAACCGCAAAAGCAGCCACTGAGAGAGCTTCTTGAGTTGGCCAGAAATGGAATTAGACAGCACCATAACATCATTACCTGTTACAAATCGACTCCATAATCAGGATAAAGCCATACAGTATTATATTGATTTCTCTCAAATCTTGGACTAATTAATAGTTTGAAGAGTATTGGTTAGTGTAATTTCCTAAAACTCTTGTGGTTTAGAGTTTAGACCTCCCTTTTTTAATCTAATTTTACTTTAGAGAATACTTTGGATATAAGAATAAATAAATTTATCCAATCATTTTTCTATTTTTGCAAAATTATGATATTATCTAAAATCAAAAAGTTATCACTCCAAATATATTTATTGCAATTTGAAATAGAAAAAGGAGTTTATTGATACTTCTTTTGCATCTCGTACAAGTTTTCCTGGGAATATAGTATTGATATTAATGATTGCATGTGCAGTGATATAAGAATGTTGAGTGCCATATTAACCAATTAAAAATGAATCCTAGACAAACTCCAGGTTTTTATAAAAAAAAAAAAAAGAATGAAAATGATCTTAGATTTAATATGAACACTAGAATATCTCATAGAAAAAAAAACATGTATACTTGGGGTGAACTTGGCTCTGTCAAAATTTTAGCCCAAGATCCGAACAATAAATTTACAAAGTTAGAACAAAAAAAAAATCATGTACTCCATAGCAAAAGAGGATTTAAATTTGTTAATAATTACTAAGTGAGTGTTTATTAGTAAATTAATGCGCTCATAACAGCGCCGTTGCGATTAATCCCAAAATCATAACTCCAGAAATAGCAACAAATCCTTTCTCCTTAATCACTTCATTCACCACATACACTACCACCTCCGACGTAATCTTCTTCCCATCCTTTGCAAAAATACGGCGTCGTTTTCCGACGAAAGTTAGGAGTACAACCACCGTAATCCACGTCACAACGGTGGTCCGGACGGCCAGAACAACGAGTCCGGCCACCACAACGGCGGCGGCAAAAATAAACGGGATAACGAAAGCGGCTTCCCTGTCGCCGGAGGAGAAGATAATAGTAGTAGTGGAGAAAGAAATTAAGAGAAAAAACAAACAAGTCGTCGTTGTTGTCGTAGCAGTAGTTTTATTGAAAAAACTTTGTTCCGATATATTCATGATTTCTAGGAAATTGCAGAACGATTTACGAGAAAAGATGTATAATGAGTATTTGATAGGAGGAAGAAGAAGAATGGAAGGAGCAAAATAATGGATGTTAGTTGAATTAATCATTAAAAGTTAATAATAGTTTTTTTTTTTTTTGGGAAAAACTAATTTCATGACAGGAATTGGAAGGCATATGGGTGCACATGGCAAGGTTGGCAAATTAGGAGACGCTCGTACATGAATTTTGGGAACACTTGCCTTTTTTAGTTTATATTTAAATTTATTTAAATTATAATTATAAAAATCTTATATTCTTTCTTGTATTTTTTATCAAATTGAATTTTGGGAACACTTGCCTTTTTTAGTTTATATTTAAATTTATTTAAATTACAATTTTAAAAATCTTATATTCTTTCTTGTATTTTTTATCAAATTGAATTGTGATGTAAATTTTAAAAATCTATATTCTTTCTTGTATTTTTATCAAATTGAATTGTGATGTAAAATAGAAATAGGCTTAAGTGGGATTCAAACCCTGATCTAGAGGGTGGTATCTCTACCTTTCTACCAATTGCACAAGAGCACTTCTATGCTTTTTATGGGTGCACTGTTAAGTATATCTTAATTTTTACCAATTTTTCAAAATAAATATACATATATACATATAATTTTTTCGAAAGTTACCGGATGCACGTGCACCCCATTATAGTGTGGATCCCCTGGATGGGTGCTTCAAATTTAATATAAATTTTAATAATAGAACACCAAAAACTAAAAGAAAAATATAAAAAAGAGAACATTTATTTTCATCGTAATAAGAGGATAATCAGGGGCAGATTTAAGTAGGTTCAATTGAACCTACTTCATAAAAAAATTGTATTATACATATATAAATTATTTGTAAAGATGTTTATTTATATAAATAAAAAATGAACTCATCCTTTACTCTATGGATGGCGTGGGTGAGTGATAGACTGGTGAATGGGTTCAATTTACCCCGTGAATCCAAGTTTGAACCCTAGTCGAGGCGTAACTTTTTTTTTTTTCCATATACTTTTTATTTTAAAAAGTAACTAATAAATGTAGACTATTACAGTTCTAGATATCTAGTTGAAGTGAAATACCAATAGTAATATTCTAAATTTGTTAGTTAAGTTTTTTTCTTCTTCTTTTTTTTTTGTGTGTATTTGAGAAATATTTGAAATTGTCAATAATTTAGACGATATGTTTATACTTTTTAAATATTTTCTTCTATTCATATAATTTTATCATTTTTCTTTACAGGCATATTAAGAAATTATAAATAAGAAAATAATTTTATTAATCCATCCCTTAAAAGCTTCTTGCGAATTTTACAAATAAATGTGACCTTAGTTTAGTTAAGGTGCACAAATTTACAAAAAAATAAAATTATTTCGATCATAGTCTAGGCGGATCTTTTCCCTTTACTTTTAATTGAATCGTTCTTTTAATTTGATCCGTCCATGTATCCTCTGTTAGTCATAAGGGTATATTTAGCCTGAAAATATAACGAGAGTGATATATTTAGTCTGAAAGTATAACTAAGCGTATATTTAAACTATTTTCTATATATAGTACTGTGGTATATTTGGCCCTTTGCCGTTTTTATTATTGATCGTCACCATGTTTATTTTTAACTTGAACCCACTTATATAAAATCCTAGGTCCGCCACTCGGATACTATTGCATATAAATGATTTTGTATCGCTATAATTCTTACTATTTTTTTATAGGAATTATTATCCTGATCTGGTTTGATCATAAACAATTACTACTTTCATGTAAAAAAATACATTTTGGAAGTTCATCTTCTTAAGTCATTTAAGTCCTGTTGAATTATAAGAACCATTTCAAGCTGATGGGTAATTGTGTCTTTACTCAATTAAGATATTTTGTAAAGTTGTTATAAAGTTTGTTAGGATAGTTAGTTAGTGGGTTCATAGAGTTAGTTAGATTTAACACTATATAGTGTACTTCATATTCAGTTTGTGTATAACAAATTGGGGAATTCTTCTCTTTTCCTCTCAAGTTCTACTTCTTCATTCTCTAGCTTATGAGTATCCATGGCTGCTAACATGGTATCAGAGCTTCCATTATCGATCTGAAGCAAAAAAAAATCTCTTCTTCTTCTCTGTTTTCTTCTTAACTCAAAGCAGCAAGCTCGTAGGAAACTGTTTCATCTAAAGCAGATCTGAATCAGAAAAAAAGGAGGAAAAAATGGCAATTGAGGAAGAGCAAATCAACACAAATGCAGTGAATGTTCAACAAACAATTCACTCTATTCCTACTCTAGATGCACAATCACCCACTGTTTCTGCAGCCAACTGACACTCCAGGTAGTTCTCTCATCTCACTTCAGCTTACTGGATCTGATAACTATGCTTTATGGAGTCGGTCTATGAGAATTGATCTGCTAGGTAAAAGCAAGTTGGGGTTTGTAGATGGTAGATTTCCTAAATCTCAATTTCCAGCAATGTATCACGATCAATGGGAGAAAGTGAATGCTGTAGTCCTTTCCTGGATCATGAATTTTGTTAGACCTGGACTACTAAGTAGCATAGTATATGCATCAAACGCTAGCAAAGTGTGGGAGGATCTAAAGGAGAGATTCAATAAGGTAAACGGATCTAGAGTTCTGTTTCTGCATAGAGAGATTCATACTCTCACTCAAGGAACAGTGACAATTGCTGATTATTTCTCTAAATTGAGAGATCTGTGGGATGAGTTTGATGCCATTATGCCTTTGTCGAGGATGTCCTTGTCCAGAGTCTCAAAATTATTTGCGACATTTTGAATATCAGAGGTTACTCCAATTCTTAATGGGATTGAATGAGTCTTATTCTCAATCTAGAAGTCAAATTATGATGATGAGTCCAACTCCAAGTGTTAACAAGGCTTACTCAATGTTAATTGATCAGGAGAGCCTGAGAACTTTAGTCAATTTTACACAGGGAATGCACATTGGTGATACACATGATGGATCTGCTCTGTTAAGTCACACTAGACTTAGTCACAATGATGTTACTACATTGTTTGGTAACAGTAGGGTCACTAATCAGATGAGTGATAGTGTAGGTCCAAATCGTGGTGTTAGTACTAATACCAACTATAGAGGTAAGAAACCTCAGGTCATTTGTGAGGTTTGTGGTTTCAAAGGACACACAAAGGAGACTTGTTACAGGATTATTGGATATCCTGCAGATTGGAAAGGGAGAAGGAAGGGAGTACCAGTACACTATCAGTCCAATCATGCAGGTAATGTTCCGTTTGCAAATTTTACTGGTGCTATAGCTGCAGGCACAGGGACAGGTGGTCAACACAACTACTGGTCTCAACAGGTTGGTAACCAAATACCTCTGCAGCAATTCACTACTGAAGGCTCTTCACCAAGTCTGCAAATGCAGTCTACCAATTCCAGAATTATTCTTCAGATGCAACAGTTTGATCTTCAGCAAAGTAGAGGAGATTCTCAACTCATGCATCATGTCAGACCTTACTTCACTCCTGAGCAATACCAACAGGTGGTTCAAATGCTGAATAAAAGTCATGGTGATGGCTCATCCACAAGTACCACTGCAACAGGTAACCTGCTATCTCTAATGTCCAATTACATGAGTCATAATTGGATAATTGATACAGGTGCATCCAACCATATGACATCAGACATAAACACATTAAAAAACTGCCAAGCTGTTTCATCTTCTACCAGCAGTCTAGTGCAATTACCAACTGGAAACATTATGTCAGTTTCTCATACAGGGAATACCACTGTGTTTAAGGATCAGGAACTAACAAATGTGTTGTTCATACCTGAATTCAAATACAATCTTCTATCAGTATCCCAACTCACCAAAGAATTACAGTGCTCAGCAGCATTGTTTCCTGATTTTTGTATATTTCAGGACCTCTCTACTGGACAGGTGAAGGGGATTGGTAGAGAACATCAAGGTCTATATGTACTACATGGAGGGTCCAGTCTTCCCACTTGTTCTTCTTCATCTTATACAGCCAGTCACACAGTCCATTCAGTCTCTACTAATAATGCTCATCTTTGGCATCTCAGATTGGGTCATGCTCCTTTAGAAGTTTTAACCAAGCTTGGTGGTCTTACTCACCTCACTCAGTCTACTAAGTCATCTCACTGCTCTGTGTGCCCAATAGCCAAACAAGCAAAATTATCTTTTCCTGTCAGTACTAGTAGGTCTCAATTTACCTTTCAATTACTTCATTGTGATGTCTGGGGTCCTTATAGAGTCCCCACGTATGATAATAAGAGATACTTTGTTACTCTAGTAGATGACTACTCTAGATATACTTGGTTGTACTTGGTGCATTCTAAGTCTGATACTGTTGTAGTTCTGAACGACTTTATTAATAAAGTTCAGAATGTTTTCTCTTCTAAAATTAAGACTCTTAGAACTGATAATGGTTGCGAGTTTCTAAGTACTTGTTTTCAAGACTTTTTAAAGAACTCTGGCATCCAACATCAAACCACATGTGTCTACACTCCTCAACAAAATGGAGTGGTTGAAAGGAGGCATAGAACCATACTTGGTATGGCCAGATCCCTCAGGTTTCAATCAGAAATGCCCTTGAAGTTTTGGGGAGAATGTGTTCTGTCTGCAACCTATCTCCTCAACAGAATTCCTTCTAGAGTCATTGGCTATAAGACACCTTATGAATTGCTATATTTGCAACCTCCTCATGTGAATCATCTCAGAGTATTTGGCTGCTTGTGTTATGCCACAAGTCCTAAGGAAACTGATAAATTTGCATCTCGAGCCATACCATCTGTTTTTATGGGTTACTCACAATCACAGAAGGGCTACAAATTATATGCACTCACCAATCAGTCTTTCTTTGTGAGTAGGTATGTTGTATTCAAGGAAGATCTCTTTCCTTTCAAACATATGAAGGGTGTTATATCTCCTATATTTCCAATACTTGACTTGTTGTCTCCTGACTCTCATTTGGGATGTGATAGTAATCCTGCAGGGTCTACTATCCTTTGTCATGATAACCAGGTTGTGGTTGATCAAGTGCCACATGTTGCTGTCACTCCAGTTGTAGTTCCTGAACCAAGTAGGTCCACTAGACATCACAAGCCTCCAGGCTGGTTGCAAGATTTTGTTTCTAGTTCTAAAGCCTCTTCCTGCCTTTATCCCATTAATTCATATGTCAATTATTCCACTGTAAAACCAGCTCATGTTCAAGTTTTGGCTTCTATTGATACTCATCATGAACCACAATCCTTTAAAGAGGCTTCTCTTGATCCAAGATAGGTGAATGCTATGAAGTTAGAAATTTGTGCACTAGAGGATAATCATACTTGGAGTATAGTGGATCTTCCTCCTAATAAGTCCCCTATTGGTTGTAAGTGGATCTACAAAGTCAAATACAAAGCTAATGGTGAGGTGGAGAGGTTCAAGGCCAGATTAGTAGCAAAAGGGTTTAGCCAAAAAGAAGGCATCGACTATTGCGAGACATTTTCTCCAGTGGCTAAGATGGTATCTGTGAGAACTGTAATTGCGTTGGCTGCCTCGAAGCAATGGTTTATCTATCAGATGGATGTTCATAATGCCTTCCTCAATGGTGATCTTGTGGAAGAGGTGTACATGAAGCTTCCTGATGGGTTTGCTAGACAGGGGGGCTCTCCTAAAGTCTGCAAACTCCACAAGTCACTCTATGGTCTCAAACAGGCTCCTAGACAGTGGAACAAAAAATTGACTGAGGCTCTAGAAGATTTGGGGTTCATACAAAGCCATTTTGACTATTCATTATTTACTAAGAAGGAAGGGGAACACATTACAATAGTTCTAGTGTATGTTGATGATCTGTTAGTCACAGGAAGTTGTCCAACACTGATAGATCATACAAGAGCTGAGTTGAATAATAAGTTTAAGATGAAAGATCTTGGTGAACTAAAGTTCTTTCTGTGAGAAATATAGCAAAATAATATTATTGAATTGTTGTTGTATCTACATTATTACATGAGACCCTATTTATAGACCATAGAATACAATCCTTTACCAAATAGGATACTATTTAGTAGTCCTATTCCTATTCTAATAGGATTATATAAACCTATTCCTATTCTAATAGGATTATATAAACCTATTCCTATTTTAATAGTATTGTATAAACTATTCCTATTCTAATAGGATTGTATAAACCTATTCATATTCTAACACTCCCCCTCAAGCTAGTGCGTACAATTCATGCACCTAGCTTGTTACAAATGTAATTAACACGGGGACCGATGAGGGGCTTGGTGAGATATTTGCAGACTTCACAAAATTGACGGTCAATCTTAATGTGCTTGTCTTCTCATTAAATACTGAATTTGATGGATTTGATGCATAATGCCAGTAAATCTCAATGTGCTTAATCTTCGCATGAAATACTGATTTGATTCATAATGTTGGTGTTGAACTTCCCAACCCAAGCTTGAGAAAAAATTATTCTAGACCATAGAGTGATCTGCACAATTGATGACACAACACAATCGACATACAAGGCTACTAAACTCCCCCTGAGCAACAAAGTGCTCAAATCTAATATAAAGTATATGGATCATGTTGGCATCAATAGATGAGTTAATATTAAATAAGAAAGTCACCAAAATAATTATTGGAACATGCTCATATGCCGTAGTATTAGATTTGATGGCTAAAAATGGTCACAATCTAAGAAATAAAATTATATAGGTAGGGTCGGAATGATGTCACGACCCAACTAGAAAATAGAAATTATATAGGATAGTTGACCCCATTGACAAAAAAAGAGAAATAATATGGGTAGGGTCGGAATGATGGCACGGCCCTAATGAAAAAGAGAAATTATATAGGTAGGATTGGAATGATGGCACAACCCTACGCAAATCAGATTTGAGGAGTCACCGGAAAAGACGAATGGAACTATGCAAATCAAATCTAAGTTACTGAAAAGACATATGATGTTATGCAACTCAGATATGAGAAAATAGTTCGAAAAAAAAAATCCACGGTACTACACAAATTCAATATGAAAAGTAGTCCGGGAGATGCACGGTGCTACGCAAATCAGATATGCAAAAAAAGGTAGTCACCGGAAAGATGGGACGGTGCTACAAAATTAAATATAAAAAAATAGTCACCGGAATGATGGGACGGTGCTACAAAATTAAATATAGGAAAATAGTCACTAGAAAGATACACGGTGACCCAACTTTTGCTAACATAATCATTGGCCAGACGGGCGGCATATATGAGTAATAGCCGCCCGCCGACAGCTGAAGCTCTTTGATTGTTTACCAAGATCGTAGAGGCTCTGATACCATGTGAGAAATATAGCAAAATAATATTATTGAATTGTTGTTGTATCTACATTATTACATGAGACCCTATTTATAGACCATAGAATACAATCCTTTACCAAATAGGATACTATTTAGTAGTCCTATTCCTATTTTAATAGGATTATATAAACCTATTCCTATTCTAATAGGATTATATAAACCTATTCCTATTTTAATAGTATTGTATAAACTATTCCTATTCTAATAGGATTGTATAAACCTATTCATATTCTAACACTTTCTAGGCATAGAATTTGTCAGATCAAAGAGTGGGATAGTAATGTCACAAAGAAAATATGCTTTAGAGCTAATTGCAGAATCTGGTCTAAGTGGCTCTAAACCAGCAGGAACACCTTTAGAGTTGAATCTCAAGCTCACTTCTGAAGAATATGATAAATGTATAAAAGGGGAAAACAATGACACAGTGCTCAAGGACCCTGGTCCATATCAGAGGTTAGTGGGCAGGTTATTGTATCTAACCATGACTAGACCTGACTTAGCTTTTGCAGTTCAGGTTTTAAGCCAGTATATGCACAGTCCAAAGGTCTCACATATGGAAGCAGCTCTACGGGTTGTAAGATACATAAAAGGGGCACCTGGTCGAGGATTGTTTATGCCAGCAGAATTCACAAATAATTTGACCTGCTACTGTGACTCAGATTGGGGAGCATGTTTGCAAACTAGAAGATCAGTGACAGGCTATCTTGTGAAACTCGGAGGAGCATTGGTTTCATGGAAATCAAAAAAACAAGACATTGTATCTAGAAGTTCAGCTGAAGCTGAATTTAGAAGCATGGCATCTGCAACTGCTGAGGTTATCTGGTTAACTGGTCTGCTAAAGGAGCTGGGAGTTGAAGTACAAGTTCCTGTTCAACTAATGTGTGATAGTAAAGCAGCTATTCAAATAGCTGTGAACCCTATATTTCATGAAAGGACCAAGCATATCGACATAGATTGTCACTTTGTGAGAGAAAGGGTACTGCAGGGTCTGATCAGAACTAATCATGTATCTACAAATGATCAACTAGCAGATATACTAACTAAAGGCCTAGGAAGAGCTCAACATGAATACTTACTTAGTTTACTAGGTGTAAAAGACTTGTTTGAACCATCAGCTTGAGGAGGGATGTTGAATTATAAGAACCATTTCAAGCTGATGGGTAATTGTGTCTTTACTCAATTAAGATATTTTGTAAAGTTGTTATAAAGTTTGTTAGGATAGTTAGTTAGTGGGTTCATAGAGTTAGTTAGATTTAACACTATATAGTGTACTTCATATTCAGTTTGTGTATAACAAATTGGGGAATTCTTCTCTTTTCCTCTCAAGTTCTACTTCTTCATTCTCTAGCTTATGAGTATCCATGGCTGCTAACAAAACAACCACGAAGAGAGTGATGAAATGATTAAAGATCTTTCTATTCTTAATCTGTTAATCATATGTCTTTGAACTTTATATGATCTTGAATTTGAACCATGATAACGACGAGTTCTTCGGTTACAAGCGTTTTACACCTAATTAGTGAGATACCAGCCTAAAAAAAAGTCTCCATTAAATATAACAACCATCGTACCAGACATAAATATATTTGTGGCTACAAAATTTAGATGCGTGAATTAATGTATTTTTGGTTTTATTATTAACGTCATGTTTAATCACAAATCATACTGCTTGCTATCGTATTTTTCCTCTAATAATGGGCGACTTTTTTTGGTATGTGCTTATGGGAGGTAATAAGTATTTGGATGAAATAAATAAGGTGCACTCAAACAATTCATACATATTTTGGAGTTCCTGTTCAGAACTATAGTGTTTCTTGTTTTACACACAATTAGATTAAACTCAAACTTGCCTGAAGCTCCCAATTTGTGCGCAACGTGATAAGTAGAAGAAGTAACGCTTGAAGACCACTACCACTTATGATCCCTGTCCAAAGACCCTGTTACCACCATAATGCCATAAAAGAAACAATATGAGCCTCAAATAAACTGTTACACTGTCTAGTAGATCAATACCAACATTTGCAGGTGAATAATTTGTTACCTTTCCTCCAAGGTGGAAGACAAAGGTTAAAATGACTGCACAAGGAAGTCCAACAAGATAATAGGCTCCAAGATTGACCTGTGCACCAAGTTTCTGCCAACCACATCCTCTTGCAGTACCTGAAGTTTAAAGTTATCATCAAATGCACTTAATTTTTGTGTTATCATCAAATGCACTTAATTTTTGTGTTAATTAGCAGGGCCAACTCTATGCTTATTTGAATAAGGACATTGGCTTAGGCCCCTAATTTTAGGAGCCTCAATTCTCGTTAATCTCATTTAAATAGAAGAAATCAAGAAGAATTGACGCTAATACACATTATTTTATTCTTCTAACTTGGAGTAATACTGTATCAAAAATATGAATCAATAGTCGAAAAGTGAATTGTAAATTCTTTTTACATCACAAGTATGTGGCTTTAATTAGATTGTTTGGAGTTCAAACCTGAAAGAACCCCTTGGATTCCATCCATGAAATTGGACAATGCAAGCACTGGCATAATCGTTGACAGATATTTTACCACTTCATCTTCGTTAGTGTATATATATCCCCATACATTTCTTGCAGCAACTGCTATTCCGCTTAGAAATAGGCCCTCTACCGTAGCCAGAAGTAAGACTGTATGTGCTGCTAACTTGGCTGCTTTAGGTTTCCCTGCCCCCAATTCATTTGATACCCGCGTACTTTTCCACCAACCAAAGAACAAATTAAAACAACATGAAAATTTTGTTATATACGCTAGCAAAAGCAAAACTTACCTTACTGCACTACCAAATCCGAAGGGAATCCTGAACACCAGAGAACTGATACTTAGGCTGGGGAAAGATTTAAAAAGAATTAACATCTTTGATGAATTTGATCAAATTAATCTTGATACAAAAATTCCAACTCAAAGTCACTAACCCCCTTTGTTGGTCTCTATTTTTGTTATGGATGAAGAAACTCTTGACATTGTGTACTAACCTGATCGCCATCATAGATGTCTCGAGCTTTGGATTAGGAAGCCACCCCGAAATGAACACCAGAAACTCATATGCCCATTGCTCCAAGCTAAGCTTGTTCCCGATTTCAAAAAGTTCATATCAGATTTGAGCGGTGAAAGAGAAAAAATGATTTAAGAATAATGACACGGTAACTAACCAGACCATAAGTGCTGACGGGATAGCTAATGATAGAAAACTGAAAAGGTTTCTTGCACCCTCCTTGGAAAACCCTGTCCATGTTTCCTTGCATGATGATGCAAACCTTATATAAAGCGCCAAAATCAACACATTGATCCAATAAGATATAGCATTACAGAGCGCGGCTCCTCTGTTTCCCATTCCCAATCTGAAAACCAGTGCCCAACAGAGGAACACATGAATTAAACTCGTAAAACAAGTGCTGATCACAAGTGGTTTAAGTTTGCTTTGTGTTTGCATGAATCTAAGTTGGCATTGGAGGAGTCCATAAGGAAAAATGCTGGGAATCAACCAACGAGCATACAATCCGGCATGGACTGAAACTTCCATGTCTTGTCCACAGAAAGCAAATATATGCCCTGCAAATGCCCATATAATCGATATTGGGATGGAAATTGCCACCACTACAAGCATACCCCTTTGCATATGTATCCCAAGCATATGATACTGTTTTGCCCCATATGCTTGTCCGCATAATGTTTCCAATGCACTTGCCATTCCAAGCTATATATTCAGAATAAATTCAAACAATCAATATATGACTAAAAGGGATCGAATGCATGATCTGACTAATTTGTATATATACCATGAAGCGGAAACCAGTTACTTCAGCAAAAGAAGTAGCTAAAGTTGCACTTGAAAGAGAAAGCTTTCCGAGGCGACCAACAAACATGATCGATATCATCTGTAAAAAGTACTGCAGAAAACTTACAAGAACCAAAGGTCCTGCTAACTCTAGTTGCTTCTTTGTCTCTTCAATAACCTCACCTATATCGCAACATCCCTTATCGCGATCTTCAGGCTTCCATGATCCCTTTTCAATGTTGTTGGAAAGAAGAGGAAATTCGGAGTTCCTTTCACTCATCATGGTTTATTTTATTAAAATGGGAACAACATACAACAATTTAAACACAGAAGATATCAAACACAATGTGGTGTGGTGGCAACTAATTAAGTATATTTATTTTAGAAATATAGTTCATTAGTGGCCAGCTAGTTTGTTGTGATAGAAACGTTTTGGTGATTGATCCATTAAATATATTTCATTATTCAGTCATGTGTGGTCTTTTTTGAGCTTTTTTTAAAATAATTGAAAAGCTATTACTCGTTTACAAAGGAGTTGGGGTTTAGGGCATCTCCAACCTATAACATTTAAATAGTGTCGGCACTAGTTAGTGTAAATCAACTTCAAACATATTATACTAAATGTTACGCTAAAAAAATGGGTGCTGTGTTAGAGCCCCAAAACAGAACTAATTTTATACCAAAATATGTGTTATTTTGACGCTGAATTTGATGTTGTGTTGAACATGGTTAGATGTCTTATTTTCCTAAAAGTTAGTGGACATTCATAGTTATTACCTTGCCATTCGACCCAAATCGCAATGCAAAGATGAAAATTTGAAGGAGTAAGGTTAGTTTGACATTTCACTAAAATCATGCCAACATGTTGTATCAACTATCCCCTAATACAGCAATTTTAGGAGGTCCTTATGCCCCTACATTTGGGCCTTACTTACTTTGACTTATTGGCTAGCACTTTTAAGAAAAAAATTATATAGATTATGACATTATGCTATATTAATAAATATTTATCATTATTTGTTGTTATACTATCTTTTTTCATCTAATACTTATAATCAGTGGCATGTGCAAAAGAAATTTAAGTAGTATCACTTTTAAAATGTAACACGATAAATTTGATGTAAGGACTAAGGAGCGTCACTTTACATTATATATCATTTATATTCCTTTTTTTCTTTTACAATATATATACATATATTTAGTAAAGAATTTCTACGGACTAATGTCATACTCCACGGGCCTGGCTAAATCCGCTCTTATTTATAATAATTTATATAACACGTATAAGTTTTATTCATGACTATATATCTATCTCACATTTAAATGAACTTATAATACATTGTGTCAATTTCTTACCAAACAAGCATAACATATTTTAGAACACTCACAATACATTCATATTGCTTGCATAATTCACCTTTAATACATAACAAATTTATCATAGTATAATTATGTATCACTATAGATGGTAATACATAAAAAAAAGGGAAACTTTCACATATAGCCACTTAAAAATAATTAATTACTCTCCATAGCTATAGTTTGATAATTATAATTTGTAGCTACATGTTATATAGAGGAGAGATGCGAGCGAGACTGGGAGAGAGAGGAGAGAGGCGAGAGAGAGGGGGAAAAGAGTGGGAGAAAGGTGAATTGTATATGTATATTGGTTAGATAATTGTATATTATACATATATAATTGTATATATGACAAGAGAGATTGAGAGAGGGAAAAGAGAGGCGAGCGAGACTGGGAGAGAGAGGAGAAAGGCGAGCGAGATCGAGAGAGGGAGGAGAGAGGCGAGAGAGAGGGGAAAAGAGTGGGAGAAAGGTGAATTGTATATGTATACTGGTTAGATAATTGTATATTATACATATATAATTGTATATATGACAAGAGAGATTGAGAGAGGGAAAAGAGAGGCGAGCGAGACTCGGAGAGAGAGGAGAGAGGCGAGCGAGATCGAGAGAGGGAGGAGAGAGACGAGAGAGAGAGAGAGCAGAGAGTGGGAGAGAGGTGAATTGTATATGTATATAGGCTAAAAGATTGTATATTATACATATTTATTTGTATATCTTGGCGAATTATACATATACAAACATGATTAATTATACAAACTCGAGTCAGCCTATGTAATTAATGTATAATGTTAGTCGTGAGTGGTAATTATAGCAAACTATAGCTATGATGAGTAATTAAATAGTATAAGTTTGTTTATCCGCGTAATTTTCCCTAAAAAGAATATCTATTTAACAATCCAATGAAAAAGGTGAACACGAGACTATTTTGTATGTTATACTGGATGAAATAATTTAGGTGCATGCAAGAAATCAGTACATATTATCATAAAAAATAACTACATGAAATGTACTTTCTAATCATGACATAATACTTAATAGGATGCTGTTTCAGAAACCTGTACCTCAGGCAGATAGCCTTTCATTGACTGATCCAAAATTATAAGAGTTTCTAGTCAGAACAGTAGTGGCATTGGAGGAGTCCATAAAGAAAACTCACAAGAACCACAGGTTCTGCTAATTCTAGTTGCTTTTTAGCTCTTCAAGAACATCAGTTATATCGCGATCTGCAGAATTCCATGATCCCTTCTAAATGTTGTTGGAAAGAATCACAAATGGGAAGAACAAATAACAATATAATTAAACAAAGAAGAGAACCAAACACAATGCGGTGATCATGCAATTGCGTTCACAACTAAGTATATATTTCATTTTTTTTGTGCGTGTTAGTATATATCAGGGCTCAAGATTGAGTTATATCTCAATCTAGTTGATTCTGATGAAACATTTTTGGTGATTTGGTCCAGAGAGTGACTTTAAATATACAATAAATAAACAATGAATGTGATTCGTATTAATATAGTATTATGCTTAAATATACTCTGTATCTGTGACTTAGTCTTCTGGATGCTGACAATTCACAAGTAACATACTTTGAAACATAGCCTGTAATTTCAAGTGAGAACGCGATCAAGACCAGACTACTCCGCCTGCACCCAAATAACAAACTCCTATATTTTTTCAGAACGAATGCCTTGTATATATACCTTTGGTGAATCTTGCAAACAAGTGCATTTAGAGTACAGAGAGAAATACAAATGACAAAACTTGTTTCTATTTTAGCATTATAATTTACAAACAGAAGATTTGACAAAAATGAGATTAGAAACAACCTAATCATGACATCAATAGCTTCTCAGGTTTCAAGAAACTTGTACTCTATACATAGCCTTCATTGCCTGATTATCATAGTATAAACACGAGATGGTTTCTTGTTAGATTCAGACAGAAATATTTGGTAATTTGAAGTTAAAAAGTTAAAATTACCTGAAGCTCCCAATTTATCCTCAAGGTAATAAGTATATAAAGTAATGCTTGAAGACCACTTCCACTTATAATTCCTGTCCAAAGACCCTGCGAAACAATACTATGAGCCTCAAATATACTCAATCTAAAATATCTTGTAGAAGGTCTATAACTGGTGTGGGTAAATACTAATCCGCACCAGGTGTTTACACCAACTCAGACTACTCAGTGAAGCGTAGCATAGTTAAATGATTTAATGAAGGGAAAATTACGCGGCTAAGCAAACTTATACTATTTAATTACTTATCATAGCTATAGTTTGCTATAATTACCACTCGCGACTAACATTATACATTAATTACGTGGGCTGACTTCGAGTTTGTATAATTAGCCATGTTTGTATATGTATAATTCACCAAGATATACAAATACATATGTATAATATACAATTGTTTAACCTATATACATATACAATTCACCTCTCTCCCACTCTCTGCCCTCTCTCGCTCGCCTCTCTCCTCCCTCTCTCAATCTCGCTCGCCTCTCTCCTCTCTCTCCCACTCTCGCTTGCCATTTATACAAATGTATATGTATAATATACAGTTATATACAATTATATACATATACAATTCACCTCTCTCCCACTCTCTGCCCTCTCTCTCTCGCCTCTCTCGATCTCGCTCGCCTCTCTCCTCTCTCTCCCAGTATCGCTCGCCTCTCTCCTCCCTCTCCCAATCTCTCTTGCCATATATACAAATATATATGTATAATATACAATTATCTAACCAATATACATATATAATTCACCTTTCTCCCACTCTTTTCCCCCTCTCTCTCGCCTCTCTCCTCTCTCTCCCAGTCTCGCTCGCCTCTCTCCTCCATATAACATGTAGCTATAAATTGTAATTATCAAACTATAGCTATAGAGAGTAATTAATTATTTTTAAGTGGCTATATGTGAAAGTTTCCCTTAAATGAAGTGAAATTATACATTCATTATCCATAGCTAAGTGTTAGTTGTTTGTGTTCCAATTATACATGTTAAGTATTCATTGTTTGGTGTAAATATCAGACACGAGTAAGTTTTTACCACGTATGTGCTATTTGGAAGTGAAGAACTTGTTACCTTTGCTCCGAAGTGGAAGACAAAAGTTAAAATCACAGCACAAGGAAGTCCAACAACATAGTAGGCAACTAAATTGACTAGCGCACCAAGTTTCTGCCAACCACATCCTCTTGCAGTACCTTTAATAATGTTGTCATCAATAGAGTTAATTTTGTATTCGAGCAACTGTATAATAGTGCTGAATTGATGGAACACTTCGTGATCAAAGATATGGCGTCAAATTTTATGTGATAGTTTGGAGTTCAGACCTGAAAGAACCCCTTGGATTCCATCCATGAAATTGGACAATGCAAGTACTGGCATGACTGCAGCCAGATATTTCACCACTTCCTCTTCGTTAGTGTATATATATCCCCACACATTTCTTGCTGCAATTGCGATTCCACTCAGTAGAAAGCCCTCTACCAGAGCAATAAGCAGAACGACCCGTGCTGCTAACTTGGCTGCTTTAGGTCTCCCTGCTCCCAGTTCATTAGATATCCTCGTACTTGGCTCCAAGAGAAAGAACATACAGAATTCGTAACTCGTTATATAGTGATTGCACAATCTTCTCCTTTTCGTGTATAATATACCTAGAAAAAGAAAGTGAAGCTTTTCTGGCAACTTACCTTACTGCACTACTAAATCCCGAGGGAATCCTGAAGACCAGAGAACTAGTACTCATGCTGGGAAAACGAAAGAAGAAAAGAACTAATATTGGTGATGTAATGAATCAAATATGACTATATCAATGTGATATTTTTCGCTCTTGACATTCAGCTCTACTAACCTGATGGCCATCATAGATGTCTCGAGCTTCGGATTAGGAAGCAACCCTGACATAAGCACCAGAAACTCATAGGACCATTGCTCCAAGCTTTTGGTATCGGTCCAAAAAGGTCACGTCAGATCACACGATTGAAAAGACAGAAAGGAGTCGGAGAAATTTGTTCTAATGGGACATTTATAAAAGAAAATACTTGGAAGTATAGTCAAGGATACTGAAACTAACCAGATCATACAGGCTGAAGGAATAGCTAATGATAGAAAACTGGGAAGGTTTCTTGCACCCTCTTTGGAGAACCCTGTCCATGTTTTCTCACATGACGATGCATACCTTATATAAAGCGCCAAAATCAGCGCGTTGATCCAATAAGATATGGCATTACAGAGTGCAGCCCCTTTGTTTCCCAATGCCAACCTTGAAACCAATGCCCAACACAAGAAGACATGAAGTAAACTTGTGAAGCCAGTACTGATCAGCAGTGGTTTGAGTCTACTTTGTGTTTGCAGGAACCTTAATTGGCATTGGAGGAGTCCATAAGGCAAAATGCTGGGAATCAACCAACGAGCATACACTCCAGCGTGGATTGAAAGTTCAACGTCTTGTCCACAAAAGGCAAATATATGTCCTGCGAATGCCCAAACAATCGATATTGGGATGGAAATTGCCACCACTACAAGCATACCCCTTTGCATATGTATCCCAAGCATATGATACTGTTTTGCCCCATATGCTTGTCCGCATAATGTTTCCAATGCACTTGCCATTCCAAGCTATATATTCAGAATAAATTCAAACAATCAATATATGACTAAAAGGGATCGAATGCATGATCTGACTAATTCGTATATATACCATGAAGCGGAAACCAGTTACTCCAGCAAAAGAAGTAGCTAAAGTTGCACTGGAAAGAGAAAGCTCTCCGAGATGACCAACAAACATGACAGATATCAACAGCAAAAAGTACTGCATAAAACCCACAACAACCAGAGGTCCTGCTAATTCCAATTGCTTCTTTAGCTCTTCAATAGTCTCATACATATCATACCATCTCTTGATGCCATTTTCAGGATCCTTTTCATTAAGAAGAGGAAAATCAAGAAGGAGTTCCGAGTTTTTTTGATGAATCATGGTTTTACTTTATCACCACAAATTCTGGCAAGAACTAATCACAAATCTGAGTCAAATTAAGCAGATTAATATAAGTATCTGATTTCAAGATTGAGTTATATATGTCCACATCATATCATGTAATTGTCCTGATAAAATGATTTGGTCCAAGGCAATATCCTATAAAAAAAACTGATGAATGTGATTCGTGCTAGTATTTTATTATGCTTGCTTGAATATTTTTCTCTCCATGTGACATATATCCTCCTCGGTGATGCCTTCAAGAGTATATCATACATTCCAGGCACTATCTGCAACATGCGTTAATATGGGTTATATATATATATATATATATATATATATATATATATATATTCCACTGCATTTTTAAGTCATTTCATTAGTTGACTCTAGTTTTAAAAGTGAGGGCGTTGGCTCATGGGCATAAATTAATTATCGTACCATGATTCATGTCTGATACTTTAGTACGTTGGGGATTTTATAGCCTTTGTAATTTCCTCACCTATTTCTCCTTCCCCTACCCCATTTTTAAAAAAAGAAAAAGAATTATTAAGTTATACAGAATTCAGAAAACTAATTCAAATATTAATGTTTACTTACAATTTACAGTACATCTATGATATCACCAAATTGTAAAATTTTATCAACATTCCACCGATTTGAACATCAATTAGTCTCATTAGTAGTAATGTCTCCTCAAGCTCTACTATTCGCATGATTTGAAGAATATATAATTTTCAAAGTGTAACAACTACTCATACGATTATTGTTTGATTCCTAAATCCTGTTACTTTTGCCAAAAAACAGAATTGATATAGAACTTCCATCAATTACACACTCGCAAGATATTATATTTGCTCCCTCTGCAATTGGGCCTTGACCCATCGTCAAGTCAGACTAAAACCTTCAACACAGACATTTTTAGAAGCTACAGAGTAAAAAACACTAGTTTGTATTATTGTAACATATAAATGTTCAGACTGCAAAACACCAACATCCTTCAATTCGCTTCACAAATCAAACTGATTTTTTAAAAAAAAAAAAGAAAAAAGGAAAGGGAAGGCGTAGCTGGTCCATATCAACCATATTGTTTCAACGGAAACAGACAGAAGTGAAAAGGCTTAAAAGGAAAGAAATCATTAGCCTCATAAGTCACAACTGTTGGTTGAGATAATGGTCTGGATCTGACTTCCCTCCACCACCCAAATACCCTGCAACAGTCCCAAGAACATTTGAAACAGTACCACTCAACCAGGAGGTACTCCGAGTTAATAAGTCTGTCGGTGTCTGCCCCACCTCTTCAAGCATAATTTCTGGCTCTTCTGCCAACAGTATGTCAAGCCGCCGCTTAATCATATAAGCCTTTACAGCTTCAACCCCTTCAACTACGACTTCCTTTGGAGGTATCACAAGAGGGTTTTCGTCCAACTTAAGCACAGTTAGGTTGTCAAGCCGGCTAATTGTGTCAGGTAGTTCATGGATCTGGTTGTTGCTCAGATCAAGTTCCTTAAGATTTATCAAGTCACCAATTGTGTCAGGAAGCTTAGTTAGGTCACTAAAATTGTTGCTCAAGTTGACAATCTCAAGATTTGTCAAGTTCCCAAATGAAAGTGGAAGCCCATGTAGTTCATTAAAGTGCACATCTAGAAGGCGCAGGGACTTCATCTCACCAAAGGAAGTGGGTAACGAGCGGAGCTTATTAAAAGAAAGTGAAAGCCTTCGCAGATTAACCAGTTCATAGCCAATATTTGTTGGCAAATAAGAAAGCTTGTTGAAGCCTGCATCAAATTCCACTAACGACCTGCAATGACAAATGCTATCTGGCAAAGTGACAAGCTTGTTTCCAGAGACATCTAAGATCTTCAAACTACACAACAGACCAATGGAGTCTGGCAGCGATTCCAAAATATTTGAAGAAAGGTGCAGCTCCTCAAGGTTTTCCAAGCTCGCAATTGAATCAGGAACCACCTTAAGCTGGTTGTTGGACAAATTAAGCACAATTAAGGAGTGGATCTTCCCAAAAGCTTCAGGCAGCATCCTCAGCTGCTTGCCTGACAAATCAACCCTCTCCACACTCTTTCCTGATGCCTCCTGCAAAATCCTGATCACTTCCTCATTCACTTCCTCTTTCAACTCAGAACTCTTCTCACCAGAAGACTCTCCAATTGATTCCACATCACCACCAGCAACAGCAGTCTCATAAATCATCTCCAACCTCTGTTCCGCATCCTTCAACATCTTCTCATACGCCTCGTGCAATTCATCCAACGCTATCAACGCCTTATACTCCTCTCTCTCCTTCTCCACACCCTTTCGACACTCATCCTCTTTAATCGCCATGTCCAATCTCCAATCCTGCCTCTCCATCTCCGGAGGACGTGGAGACAAGACAATCTCCTCGAGACGCTTGGACATATCCGCCTCGATCTCAGCTAACTTCACCCTGGCAGTATCAACAAGCTCGTGAAAAGGCCGCTCACCCAGGGTTTTGAGCATTGACCGGGTCTGTGACACGTCAGCAACGGCTGATCGCATAGCGTTGACAACCTTAGGGTCAGTGAGATGAGGCATACGCTCGGTAATGTCGAAGTGAGGTTCTGGAGGAGGCTGAGGATGGTTCTGGGGCTGTTCGATGTCGAATTCATCGGCGGTGGCGGTGGTTCTACGGCCCATACTGGGTAGCTTGGACATGACGTAGGAGAGAATTGGGAAATTGGTAGGGTTTGGATCCATGGCTACCGGAGATTATCAAGTGAAATTGGGAAGGGAGGTTGAGTTTTGAAGAACAGTGAGCTCTAGCTTTTTCGTCAACTATAAGAGCAGGCCAGGCCGGCTGACGACCTAATCCATGAATAACCGATTTACACGGTAAGATCGCATCTCGATATCTTTTTCCCCTTTTTTCTCCTCTCTTTTATATCTCTATAACTATCTCTTATCTTTTTTAATACATCTTAATTTTTTCCTTGTTTTTCCTCTTCTCTCTCTCCTATCCTAAGTTTGAATTACTCTTCCAACATTTTTTTTTCTGTAGTGATATTAGACATTATTCCACCTTATTTCATTAAAAAAAATATAGTTAAATGGCAACCAATAAAATTATGGAAATATCTCAGATATATTATCCTACCAAAGATAAATGACAAGTCAGAAATAGAATAGGTAGAAATTTGTTTCTATCCTTTTTAAAGCTCTTTGATGACACAATTGCGATAGCTTCTAATCTTGTATCGAATATGATCAATATGTACCGACTACTGAGTGACATTGAATAAAGAGCTGAACAAGTTCTCTGGTCCATTGTTACATAAATTCGAGTTTACCCAAATTGAATCAATAGAATGAGAAGCTGATTCATAAAGTGTACAAAAAGTTCTACCAGAAATTACTATGGTATCCGTTAGTCATGACATCTCTAATGTTAAATCAACTATATCTCAAGGGGCAACATTTGCCTGGTTCTATCAACTTGACAACAATATCTCTCTTTCAACCAACTCTAATATATCCTTTACTCTAGTGGTAAATTTTCCAATAATATTCCTTGTTATTCTTTGCTCAAATTTTGTGTTTTTAAGCCACATTACACCAACACTAACATCACACTTGCATGAATTATGTACAGAGGTAGAGCTCTCGATTTGGTATCTGAATTGTACCTGCAAATTATTAGAAGAAATAAAGGTTAATCAACTCATCATATGCTTTAACAGGTCGACCAACATGAATGAAGAATTGAAACGTACTCGGAAATGATCACCAAACGGGACATCATGCAGGGCCATGATCTCATTGATAGTCCATCCAGCGCCATTTGCAATAGGAGATTTTTGTTGCGTGCTTGTAACTTCACCACCGAATACTGAGATGAAGCGGTTGAATTTGTAACATACTTGTCTCTCAGAAACATCAGGAGCAACAGTTTCCCATGAAGTCGTTGCATAATTTAGACAGCCAGATTTGCTCATTACTCTATGCTCCAAGTCTCCTCCGTCAAACATCCGCATCAGTGATTTAACCTGCAGATTTTCCAGCAAAACCCCAAGGGCACTAGTTACGAAAGAGATCTAGTCTTAGACTGATCAATTCCTCCTGACAGAGGGAAAGAAGTGGATTATTGGATAAGTTTCTCCATAACCTGCCAGTATCAAAGACCTGGACATCTATAATTAAACCACTTATTTATTGCCAAATTGCTCATTTCAAACCTAGCAAAATAAGGAATTCAATTCGATCTGGGCAGCTAAACTATCTCTTTAGAACTAGCAAAGCAAAGATGTCAATGAATATAGGTTTCCCTATCCACAAACACAGAAACTCATGTCAATCCCTCATCCTTACAGCTTCACTTATATATAACAAGAAATCTTGAGAAATTCCACTATAATACTTCCCAGCTTGCCGTTCCAAAGTTCCCATCATATTTTTACAGATAATAATAGACTAGATCGACTAAATCTCAGCATCAAAATAACACCACCAATGTTAACATGGAGAAACTTACAGTGACAGGTAGTTCTGCAGAATAGACTTTAGACATTTGTACATCCTCAACAACCAAGTAGGATGAAGTGTCTTCAGACATAGCAAGCTTTTCATCCTTCTCCAGCTGCTCTTCTACAATTTGTTCTTTCTGATCCGGAGGCAGTGCCCTTGTTCTCCACAATGCCATGATTGTCCTGCTACAACACAATAATGTTCTAATCTTCCAATTGAAACATAATGTGACATCAGATATAAGTTGTATTTCTTGACATTGGCACCAGAAAATCTCCCCCAACAATACCTGCTTGCATCATTGAACGAGACAAATGAATGAAAACAGAAATGCAGTCGGCCTTCTTCATCTTGACACTTCGCACCATGCCTAGCATCAACACCTCGACCTTTGCGCAAAATCATCACAAGTGCAGGACTCCCCACAGTTGACCATGAAGGGGAAACCACATTAACATCCTCGATATCCTCCCACAGGAAGAAAAACTTTGTTTTATGACCAAACAAATTCGCATAAAACCCCACAATTCTGGCAGATAGAAAGATCCGCCCCTGCAGTAGCATTACAAAAATTAAGTGATTTACTATATTTCAACCCCTAGAAGTTGAAGAAAGGAGGAGAAAAATACGTGGATTTGAACAAAAATTAATGCAAAGACATGTCCAGACTACTAAAAAATAAAGCCATCTGGTCTATTTATATGGATAATTTCATTTTGTAGTATACCCGTCTGTTGACAATATGTGAATGCTACTTAGCAAAGCATTCCGGTAATTTATCCAAGAGTCGGAAGCTTCCAGATGTGAATGCTATTTACCACCAAGATTTCAATCTAACAAGAGTGCTTGTTTTCTCAGTTTGGTTCTTTTTCTCCCCCTCCGAACCCCCACCCATCTTTCCCCTAAAGTTTTGAACAAGCTAGCTTTACCAGTTCATATTTACAGATTTGATATCATCATAATGCATTGCAACAACAATCAAAGACCAGAAATCACTTGGATGTTTAAACAGAATAAGCAAGCATATACTACTGGAACCTGTAATGGCATCTTTCTTTTGAGGGAGCAAGAATAGTCATTGATGAGAAACTCTTCTGGAGGCAATCCAAAAATTTTCTGAAATGCTGAGTTCTTGTGTGGTGACCGAAGGTTTAACTGCCAAGCATATCAGTTGGTTGGTTTAGACTATTGTCAGTCCTTAACAATGCGAAACAATTGGAGAGAACAGAGAAGATATAAACCTACTTTTTTTCCAACTTCTTTTTCCATCTTTGTAAGGTAGTCTCGGATAGTTTCAACTCCATTGTTATTATCCAAAAAAATCCTCAAGTGCAACTTCGATTGTGAAGACAATGCAATCTTTCCCTCGAGAGGAACCCAAATATCTGCCAATTCTGCAGAAGTGTGTTTTAGGAAATTGATTTCTGCATGTCCAAGTGATGAAGCTTGATCAAATGGACCGTCGAAGTCAAAAACTTCCACATCTAGCACCGAAGGTGGTTCTTCTGCAGCATCAAACTCTAGTATCTCTGCAAAAGTATCAGGTAAGCATATGACGTTAACAACAACAAACAAAAGAGGATGAATGAGAAATAAATGCACACCACTCCACTGAGGGTCAAGAGTTTGAAGCTGGACAGAGCTGGTTTTTGTTTTGCCATTGCATGTTAAGACCACATATGGATCTGGGGGATCTGTTGGGTCCAAGGAAGCTAAGTTCATTCCCTCAATCAAAGCTACAGTAAGTACCCATCCATCACCTTGTGCTTTAACTCCATTATCATTTCCTGTGAAGACGAGATTCTGTTAGCGTGACTATGCACAAACCATTGTGTGCATCAAACAAAAAAAATTAGTCTAAGAAAGAAATGATGGGACATATTTAAAGACCTCTTCGCAGCCTAGCTTCTACAAAACGTGAAACCATGTAATACACCCGCTCCAATTGAAGGACTAATATTCCACAGGTGATAATTTCTCCAACACTATCCGGTAAATCAAAACCATAAGACTCCAGTCCTTGTAATTTGCTAGGTTCGCTTAATAAGATGTGCACAAAGACATACAAAACCATGAAAATAGTAGATACTACTGTAAAATTCCAAAAGTACTCCTTTGCCATTTCCCAATCTGACTGTTGTTCAGTCTGCAAGGATGCCAAAGCTCGATCCTTCTCTAAGACAAATTTTGAAGTTGTAACTTTCAGTTTGCGAGCTAATAACTCTGCAAACTGGTCAAAGCTCTCCTTCAATCCTTGCCTAGCTCCTCCCTCAATAATTGATTTCATCATAGTGTTCTGGCAGAAGTTAATTGCCCAAGATATAATCAGACGTGCGGATTCTTCACCAGAAGGCTCCTGTTGGCCAGGCATTATCTTGTAAAGCAACTCAATCTTGAAAGTACTCCCATATGGAACATCAGGGGTATTTACAGAGACAAAAACAGCAAATTCTTTTCCATCAGCCTTAATATATGTTTGTTCCTCTGTGGCTTGAACAGCCTTAACTAACTTACTTGCTGCTTTAATATAGGTGACAACTCTTGTTACACAAATGTCATCTGATTTCCATGTCCAAGGACCCTCTTGAACATCTGTTGTACCCTGCAACTCCGCCAGATCCTTCCTGAACTGTGAACTAGGAGCGAAAAGAAACATGTTAAGTTCTTTTGAAGGCAGAACATATGTCTGGTCTAGCAGGACTCCACCCTGCAGGTCCCCTGGCATTTCTTTATCTTCACTGGTCGGCTGCATTCGCTCAATTACTTCTTCAAAGCTACAGCTGACCGGAGGCTCCTCCACAGGGTCTTCAAAGTCAGATGTGATGGTGGAAATGTCAGAAGAATCATCCTTCTTCACTTCTTCCTCGTCACTTTTCTTGGCTTCATGCTTGCTGAAAAGCTTCTCAAAATGACAAGCAATGTTCTTCATTAAATGTTTCCCTTCTGAAATTTTCTTGGAATGAGCTGCAAAACCATGGAAATCTTGAGAAGAAATGCTTGTCACTTCAGTTTCTTTAGAAGTGTCATTTGTTGGATTTACATAACCGACATGGTTGGTGGATAAATCTTTGCCCTTCCCATGTAAAGAAACAGTGAGAAGAATCTTCCCTGCATCAGTAAGGCAAAACATTTGCTTCAAAATCCAAATTAAGGAACACTAAGTACAAAAATAAAGCATCAAACCACCAAAGAGTTTCAATAATCAATATCCACAAAAAGATTTGGGTTCTATCTAAGAACAACCCCTTTTAAACTAGGTAAATTAGTAAACCAAGATCTCGAATAAATTCCTTCATCCAAGAAAGACAATTCTTTGGCTCTTTCTGTTATAGCAAATATATTCAGCTCCTGCAATGGATAAAGCAATACACTTCTTTAATCTAGACTGCCAAGGAAGAGCTCGCTCCCCTGGAATAGTGATCAAATAACCTGAAGCGGATCTTTATTTATCAAGATAACCTTCCAAATCCGAGTCTTCGTAAACAAAAAAGTACAGGCTTGTGATTTATAGTCTACTTATTAAATAACAAACTTAAAGCTTCTTTGCCATCTTTGGTGAATTAGTACAAGCAGGGGTATCATTAGATAACTAATAGAACAATGTACATAAAGAGCAATCAAAATAGGTCATTTGCAATTGTTCTTCAATCAAATTAAATTCGAAAGCTTAAAAAAGACGTCACGCATTTACACATTATATCATCCATAGCATGTCAATATTCAATCTTCCATTGTACTAAGATGAAAACTAGGAAAACACACTAACCGCAATATTTGTCAACAGATTTTGCACTTTTAGGTTTTTTAATTGAAAACCAAGTAGGTGGCAAGTTGTGATTTTCCTCAGCAGCAACAGACCAAACAGGTATTTTCACTTTCCCAACTAAATCTCCATAAACATTAAAAAATCCAGAACTATCATGATGCTGATAAACAGATAGAACAAGTTCATCCTCTAAGTCGTGAACCCTGAAAACAAACTCTTCATTCCAAATAGGGTTCTTACTATTCTTCAACACCCTAGTCTTCGACTTGAACTTGCCAACTTTTAACTTCACATAAGAATCCTCCACTGTCCAATCCTTGCCTTCCAATAAATACACATAAAGTCTCATTGTTTATCAATCAAGTGCAGTTTAATTTTGTTTTTACGAACGACAAAACGTGATGTGCCGACCTGATTTTGCTTTGCAGGGATATATATATATATATATACAGTACAATTAGAAAATGAATTGCATGTGCATTCTTCTTTCTACTAATTAAGTTGTTAGCTTGTTGGGGAAGAGAGAGAATTCATGGTGGAAGCCATGAAGCAACGTGGTTTCGTTTGAAAAGTGACACGACGGGGCAGATTGTGTCATTTTTGAAAAATAGAGGAGGCGGTTTGTCAATCCGATGGAATTGGATAGCATTTTAATGTTATCTTCTTTTTGGCATGGAGAGGGATGGATGGGTGTTACTCGAAAAAAGTATTAATTTAGATGTTGCTGTTTTTAATTTAAAAAAATAAAATTATCTAGAATTTAGGTTTATGACTTTTAATTAAGGGGATAATGGTATATAATCGCAAATTAATAACCTAAAAATAAATAGAGTAGTTACGGTTTCATTTAAGGGATAATTGTATGTAATAGCAAATTAATAACCTAAAATAAATGGAGTAGCTACGGTTTGATTTAATTGTGCTCCATAGCAAACGTTTGTCAAAGTTTGTCAGTCGCCTATCTCCCAAAAATCTCGCTCGCCACTCTCCCATTCTCGCTCGCCACTCTCCCTCTGCTCACCTCTCTCGCTTTATACACAGAAGTGTATAATTGTGTTTCTGTTTTGTATAAAGCGAGAGAAAATTGTATAAACACATCCAAAAACATATATTTTCGTGCTATACACTTAATTATACAATTTACAAATATTTTACTTTGATTTAATTGTAGACAAATGTAATTTTTATACAATTATTGCAGCGAAAAAGGCCAACGAATTATACAATTGCGAATTATACAATTGCAGTGAAATACAATTTTCTCTCGCTTTATACAACAGAAGTGTATAAATTATTTTTCTGTTTTTGTATAAAGCGAGAGAAAAACATATATGTTCTTCGGTTCTTCCTATACACTTATAATTATACAATATACAAACATTTTATTTCGATTCAATTGTATGCAAAATAAATTTTATACAGATATTGCAGTAAATTATAGGCCAACGAATTATACAATTGCAGCGAAATAGGCCAGCGAATTATACAATTAGGCCAGTGAATCATACAATTGTATATGTATAGCGAGGCCAGCGAATTATACAATTGTATATGTATAGCAAATTATACAATTATATGTTTGCTATGGAGCGTAATTATGCAAACTTTGCTATAGCATATAAATATAAATTTTTTATTTGCTATATGTGAAAGTTATTCTTTAATTATGATGGAACGCATCATTAAGTTATAACTTAAGTTGTTTAAAAATTACTAATTTAATGGGAAAATTTTGCTCCAGTTTGTCAATCAGAAAGGAAAAATATTTTGTTTTAAATAAATTATACATAATGTGTTTGATAGAAAGATAAGCACTAGATTTAATCCTTAAATTTTGTTCTTTAGGAAATCTTGAGTTTACATGTGTGATTATCTTTTTGTTCAGTTTATTTTTTTAAAAATGTATTATTTTTATTAATAATATCATTCTTTACGTGAAAATCACACCATTCAAAAGTTATATTTATTTATTTAACTTTTAAAATTTGTATTTAATCAAACTAACACATGAAAATAAACTAACTGGATATTTAAAAACCTCCACACAAATACTTCTGATCTTCTTAACCTAGGATCGAACTAGTTCCTATAAATATGGGAATTATATAAATTAAATAAAGGAGAGGAATGTAAAAAATTTAATCCAATTGCTACAAGATGAATATGACTTTAGTAAAATGGTTAACCTCCCTCTAACTCTTGATTAGAAATATTTTTTAAATATAAATATATATATATATATATATATATATATATATATTAAAAGCACTGCACTAAAAAAATGAAACTTTATAAAATATAAATTTTAATTTAACCAAATTATAACATAAATAATGTATACCGAATTTAAAAAAAATGGGAAACTTACAAAAATATACTATAATTAAAAAATATTTATCATTTATAGCAATAACATTTTTTATTTATTTGATCACTTTTAATTTATTTATAATACGAGTTTAATACATATTACAAAGAATAATTTATTATTCACATATAATACAAGTTTTAATGATGGTTAATACATTTAGCACACATTTTAATACACTTATAATACAATGTGTCAAATTTTTACCGAACAAACATAATATATTTCAAAAAACAATTATAATTCATATAAGTTGCATACATAATTCACTTTTAATACATATTACATAGTATTGCAATAAATGGTTATAAATAAAAAGTATCGCTAAAATTAATAATTATTTATTAAAATGTTCAATTTATGTAATTTTTCCAAAAACAAAATTAGGCAATAAATAGCCAACATAGAAAAGAGGAGCTGCCAACTTCTTTAGATGAAGCTTTGATTACTACATTGATCAATTGCTACCAGGAGAGTGAATTATCTAGACCCTGTAGTATATTTTGGAAAAATATTTTTTTCCAATCTCATTTTAATTGGTTCTTTTAAATATGTGTTAAGTTAGATAAATAAAAAGAAAAAATTATGTGATTAAGTATACTTATACTACTTACATTATAGTTATAGTTTGCTATAATTATTCCTCCGATTAATATTATACATTAATTACGTGGGTTGATTTCGAGTTTATATAATTAATCACGTTTGTATATGTATAATTAGCTAAAATATATAAATACATATGTATAATATACAATTATCTAACTGATATACATATATAATTTATCTCACTCCCACTATTTTCTTCTCTCTCTCGTCTCTCTGTCCCTCTCCCAATTTCGCTCGCCTTCTCCTCCTTCTCCTCCTTCTCCCAATCTCGCTTGCCATATATACAAATGTTGTATAATATACAATTATCTAACTGATATATATATACAATTCACCTCTCTCGCTCGCCTCTCTCTCAGTCTCGTTCGTCTCTCTCCTTTTTATAACATGTAGCTACGAATTATAGTTATTAAAATATAGTTATAAAGAGTAATTAAGCTATTTTTGAATGACTAATAAAAAAATCAAGAATTAATTAAATAAATAATTCAAATTTTAAAGAAAAGATAGATGGCCTCGTTTTCCGTGCAACGAATAGGATATATACATGCATGCATGGAATTCTGACTGTCTCTTTCCCCAAGGAAAAACAGATACTCTTGGGCAACGTCTAGAGCTTGATTTTGAAAATTTTATGCCCACGTGAGATAAAGTTCCAAGTAATTATAAAATCAAAAGATTGCCACACAGAAAATTCAAATTACCTATAAAATAAAATGAAAATTCAAACTGCTACCGTTTGTGTACAGATATACTCTTTACTTCTCGTATCATTCAAAGT
Organism: Solanum lycopersicoides; assembly: GCA_022817965.1. Lineage (NCBI taxonomy): Eukaryota > Viridiplantae > Streptophyta > Magnoliopsida > Solanales > Solanaceae > Solanum > Solanum lycopersicoides. Next base: position 75,558,426 of record CM040620.1, read on the forward strand.
GCAGCTTATTCAAACGCTTGCCGTTTTAAAGAAAAATCCACATAATTAGTTCATTTAAGTTGGGATAAACTGTTGAAATAGAATAATGGAGTACTAGGTAGTGGCTTGAATTGTTCGACAAATATTTTTTAGACATTTTTATTTGACATAAATGTATCTCGTGAACGGTCAAATCCAAACCTCACACATAACTTGCAATTGCAACCAATGTATATGTAGATTATAAATCAATAAACGGCATGTGTAAATTTTAAAAAAAATAGAAAGTAATGGAGTTCATGAAAATTAAAAGGAAATTTAATACTCCTTTGTCCCTGGTAAAACTTATCTGTAACGGGCGTTTATATAAATTCAATACATGCACGATATGTGTTTAAATTAACAGTTCATTTTACTTAATTTTAATTAATTAACATGTGTTTTACTTTATTAAAATCACGTAATAATAAAAATTGTATTAATTTGGTTTAAACACTCGATGAGGGTAAGTTTTTTCCCTTTGTCCCTAGTTACTCGGCCACTTTTTCTTTTTTAGTCAACTACTTGTCCATCTTTGACAAATCAAGAAAGGACAATTTTTTTACATGACACTTTCTTTTTTAGTCTGTTTCAAAAAGAATGTCCCCTTCCCTTTTTTGTAACACTTTAACTTTAACTTTCCACATGACATGTTTAAGACCACAAGATTAAAGGGCATTTTGATACATTTGACATAACTTTAATTTAGAACCACAAAATTAAAAAGTCTTCTTTCTTTTCTTAAACTCCGTTCCAAGTTAAACTAGGTCATTTTTTTAAAACGGATGGAGTACTATGAAAAAGCTAGAACTTCTTGAAAATCTTAAAACTTTTTAATCCATTTACTTCATAATTGATTGGATCAAATGGTAAATTCACTATGTCAATAATTATTTTTTAATAGGTGTATTCGAAAGTGACACAAATAATTAGGGACAAAGAGAGCAACAAAAAGAGAGCCCTCCCCTTCCTCTCCTACGTCCCTTCCCTCTACTTTCTAGTCATAGGCGGACTCACATGGCAAAGTTGGGTGCATCGGCTAACTTCTAAAAAAAAAATCAGGCAGATATATGTATATTTATCTTGAGAAATTGATAGAAACAAGGATATAATTAACAATGAATCTATGAAGAGCATAGGAGTGACCTTTGTACCACTGCTTCCAGCTAGAAGAACCACTAGCAGAATAGAGTTCAAATTTGCCGCACATTACTTCAGATCAGATTTGTGCCAATTCCTCCATTCACATAATGCCCTTATCAATCAAACTTTCTCTCTTACCGGAACTGCCATCTGCAACCCTATCTTCAGCAGCTCCTCAATCTTTCACTTCGAAAATCAAACTTGGATGTCACGGGACTTTCTCACAACTTCGTTCCTTGCGTTTTTTCCATCTTTAGCAGTTCCATATTAATCGATTTCATTCCGACAGTCGAGATGGTAAGCTTGGGCGCTAATGGTATTTTCTATTTAGAATACCTAGACTAATGACAATCGTCCTTACTTGAATTGGGATCTTAAGCAGCTCAATTTCGATCTTCACTGATCTGAGATGGACCTCTGTTCAAGTACCCTTCTTCTACTCGAGCTTCAGCAGAGCGTTTTTTATCTCATTCGTATTATAAGCTAGAGCTCTATTTCATTATTTTTATTTTAAAATTTAGCTTAGAGCTCATATTTTTTATTTACACATTTGTCGTGCCGTTTATGAAAACCTATATATGTGTCCTTACATATTGATACACACAATATATTTAAAGTTTATATTTGTGATTTACACACGCCGTTTGTAAAACTCAGTATATGTATTCTTACATAAAATATACACACAAAATACAAAGTGACAGTAAATTTCCTTATCCTTGAGTTATCAACCACATACCCTCAATCCAACAAAATGAGTATATTAATCAATAGAAATTCAATTATTGACATGATAAAATTAAGGGAAAATTATATATAATGGCAAATTAATAAATCAAATTAATGATATAATCACCCTTTGATTTAATTGTGTATCGTAGCAAACTGTTTGCCAGTCACCTCTTTCTCAAACTCTCGCTCGCCACTCTCCTCTCTCGCTCCATCTCTCGCTCGCTTCCTCTCACTTTTATACAAACACAAGTGTATAAGAAAATTTATATTTGTACAAAGCCGAGGAAATTGTATAAATACATATATTTTTGTTCCACTCTTCCAGATCTCGCTCACTACTCTCCCTAATCTCGCTCGCCACCCTCGCCTCTCTCGTTTATACAAACAGAAGCGAAATATATATATTGTGTTTCTGTTTGTATAAAGCGAGAGAAAATTGTATATACACATGCAAATACATATATTTTTTTTCCTATACACTTATAATTATACAATAAAAATACACACCCTGCCCAGTTTCTTTTGCCTTTCTCTCTTTCTCGTTTTATACAAATTTAAATTATATAATTTCTCTCTTTCTCGTTTTATACAATTCGATTCAATTGTATATTTTCTGCCCAAGTCTCTTTTGCCTTTCTCTCTTTCTCATTTTATACAAATTCAAATTGTATATAATCGTTCGATACATTTATAATTATACAATTCGTTTTATACAATTCGTTTTTATACAATTCTCTGCCCAAATCTCTTTTTCTTTCTCGTTTTATACACTTCGTTTTATACAATTTACTTCAATTGTATATGTGTAGCTAATTATACATTTATATGTTTGCTATGGAGTGCAATTATGTAAACTTTGCTATAACATACAAATATAATATTTTATATTTGCTATATGTGAAAGTTACCCTAAAATCAATAGTAATTGGGCCTTTATGGACCCCCAAACAAACAAGGCCCAATAGAAATTCAATAACATCAACAAAGAGAGAGAGAGGGGGAAGAAAGGAAGGGAAAAAATGTTGCAGTATCCATCATTTATGTTACAGTACCCATGCTCTACTCGGATCATTCCGACGTCGTTTTTACTCCCTGCTCAGTGGCCTCAGCCTCACAGCGACGAGCTCCTCCTTGCTATGGAGGAATCTGATTTCGAAGAAAAGGTCCGCCATTCCCCTCTCTCTTTATAATGTTCCTTGTAAATGTTTATCTTAGGGTATCAACAGTTTACAGTTAGGTTTTATTATAAATGTATGTTGTTTAATTCGCAAAATGAATGTATCACTGATGCCGTATGGTAAATATGTAATGCTTGTTTGAAATAATTTTTGAATTTGTGTTAGGGTTCGAGATGAACCTTAACAGGATGGAGAGTCGCAAATAGTAACGAATAACCACGTGAAATATTTATTTCAATGTACATAAGAAAGATGAGCCGATTGTGTGCTCCTAAGTGATATGATGTTTGGAAGAAACAGAAATAGTGTCAATTTAAGATGTAATTTGTTCCCAATGAAACCACCTATTGCACAAGGCTCTAGATTTTATAGGAGCTTTTTTCTAACTGGATTTTTTCCCTGGGGGTTAAGAACATTGAAGATTTCTTTTATAGAGTATGAAGTGATGTGTTATGCATTGTGCAAAAACAAAAAAAGGATTTAGTGCGACGCCTAGAAGTCGATGAAGTGGGTGCAAATTTTATAAAGAAGGGTTCAAATCCCAACTAATACGGAAAACACTAGGTGTCTTCTTCCCATTTGTCTACGCCTTGGTGGACAGAGTTACCCGATACTTGTGCCGGTGGGAGGTAGCATGTACCCGCTGGAATTATAGAGGTGTGTTCAAGTTGAACCGAGTCACCAGCGCCATTTGTATAAATGAATAAAAGATGAAGGGGAACTCTCTGTAGATTAGGATATATGCATAATACTTCAAACATTTCCTCTTCACTTGCCTTCATAATTTCATTTTGCACAGAAACCCTTTATGTTTTTATTAGTGTATTTTTTATTTTTTGTGTGTTTATGGTCCTTCTTTTAGCTTTTTATATGGTCTCCCACAATGGCCTCAACCATCCCTGTATTTAGTTCTTAATCACCGGACTTATTGTTCCATTTGATATTATATATCAGTGAGTTCTATTCATTAAAAAGAAGAAGAACAAATTGTATTCATGGATCTGAACTTAATTGCTCCCAGTTCAAAAAGTTTATGTAAGATGTTATTTCTGGATTTATTCTAGTGAAAATTACCTAAATAGAAGGTTTGTCATTTGATATTACTGATATGCTACCTGTCAAATTATTAGTTGATTGGGTTCAAGAAATTAGGAGGGAAAAATTTTCATAATGCCATATATACCTAATTATAATTGCCAACTCAGGTGTTGGAAGCCAACAGCTAAATATTAAGTTGCCAGTTTAGAAGAACACTGCCTGTCTGACGATTTGATATTTGTTTGATGTTTGATACAACAATCAACTTGTAGCTATCCAAGCCAGTGAAAATAATTAGGGCAATAAAGGATTACTGCAGAGGGAAAGGAGGGGGTAGAAACAAAAACTAATGAATTACGCTGAAGCAGAGGGAGACAAAATCATGTTGTACTTTAGCAGTTTCTCGAGAAATCTTATATTAAAGTGGGTAGACCTTCAACTTGATACTACTTACCTACTTTCAGCTTTACATCATGCACAGTTCCATTTCAGGCGCCTTTTCATCTAGCATAATATGAAACTTTTGGGTCTGGCCCTCATGCCCTTGTCAATGAACTTCTGACCTCTACAAGTAAATAGAAGAACTCTGCTGCTTTTGTCTACCAAGACTTCTAGAACTAGTTTTGTCCTGAGGGCTTTGATATAGTGGTAAGAGTGTGGCTTGTGATTTGTAGAGGGCAATCCCATTATCCTCCGACTTTGACCACACGCCGTTGGTCCTCAGGAATTTCTTGGTTATAGAAAAAGAGACTTCTAGAACTTGTAGTATTGATCATATGAAACAGTTCATTTTGTATTCTTTATTAACATTTTAGCTACATAGCTGGTGTTGGATACAAACCCTTTGGTGTTTGTTGAGCTTGCACTCTAGAGCTTTTTCTTTTCTTTTTTTTTTTGGGAGGGGGGGGGGGTACGTTTCTAATTGCAGGGGCACAATAACCTGTGATACCTCACTAATCGCAAGTTATCTAAACACTACATTCCAGTTTGGTTATGAAACTTCAAAATAACTGAGACATGGTGTCTTGGCAGTAACAACTTGGGTGGTGCTTGCACGCATTCGTTCTGATATGTAAAGAAAGTGAAGCTGCCACAGTACAGTGCAAGCAAGCAGGAAAAGTTTGCTGAGAATGCCTGAGTCAGAATGACAATCACTCTCCATATCTCTACTCTGCTGAGTTGTACAGAAAAATACAAAGCCTGGAGGGTATACTTTATTGCTTAGAACACTTAGAAGGGAAACATAAGAAAACAACTTAGCTCTTAAGTTTTTGTGAGAAGATGATCTACCTGGTATTCTAGTGTGGTAGCTGCTACAAGAATTTCGGTTTTTTTTTTACGGACATTAGGAATATTTCTCAAGTTACTTGTGCAGAGCTTTTCTTTTGAGGGATTGATCCTCACTAACTCATACTAACTCTTTTGTGGGACCTGTTTCCCCACCTTAAGTATGATTTTATTACTTAAGTTATAAACAATGAGAAGTACTTGCGCAAGACTTCCATTCTTCATGACACTGATTGCAAGTACTAAGATCAGAACCTTAATAATTAAGATGTGCAAGAATTTTGTAATTATGTTAATTTTCCCATTACTCTGATTCTTATGTAGTTAAGTTGGTTAATTTTTTCTTAAATAAACAAGAAAATGATTGAAAAATTGACTTGTACTGATTTTTGGAATATCTTGAATTATGACCGGTTTTTCTGCATGGTGTCTCAGTTTTTCCATGTTACACCACTAAGACTTGCTCACAAGGAAAGTGTTGTCTGGCTTTTTTTAGAAAGGACAATTCTCACATGTTGTCCGGCTTCATTTCGAGAAATTAAGATGCCTTAACTTGGATGCTTATTTTTCGACTCGATATTGGCCATTTGGTCTGTGTTTGGATTTTTCAACTGGCAAGTACTACAAGTTCCTCACTTTTCTGTCTTGATGTTCGTAAATTGCAGTGTAATGAAATCAGAAAAATGAACAGCAACTTAGTTGTAATTGGGAAGACTAACATAGATAATGATAAAGAAGACTTCGACAATGAAGCAGAGGATGATGATGCTGACAATGGCGATGAGTCGGAGGGTGATGACTTTGAGCAGGAAACTGGTTGACAATCCCTTGTTTGGTTTCTTGTATCTCTATGTGCAGTTGTAATACGGTTCTAAAATTTGCTGAAATTTTATGTGTTGCTTTGAACTTCAAGTGTTCTGTACAGCCAAGGAGAGATGATTGGCATTTCCCTAAATAGAATTGGGAAGAAGCTTAATGCTTTCTGGCAGAAGAATCATATATGATGTTTGATTATGTTTTTTGTGTGATTCGAAATTTCGATTTCTACATTAATTTGAATGAGGAGATTCTATTCATATGCAGTTCGATACTATTTAGTCTGCTGACTGCCAGAAAGCATGAAGGCGATTCGCGATTAAAAATGTAGAGCTTGAAAACATTGAATAATGCCTGATGAACAGCTTATGTTTAGTGACTCAGAAGGTTTTGCTTTGTTACCTTATTCTGCTTGTTTAATTGTTCTTTCAGTCTCTCGTAGGACGATCAAGTATATTCTACATTATCTACACCATTGATACAATTAAAGAAAGATTAGTCTATTCAGAACCCTTTTAAGATTGATGTCTATATAAAGAATTGGTTCATCTTACGTATTCCATTTGTAACAATGTTTACAGAAAATAAAAAAGTGTCATCAGTGTACGTAAACAAATATTATAAAACTAAATGTAATGACGGATAAAGTAGGAAAGTGAAACTAAAGCAAAATAATGAATAAACCTATGGTAGAGATTAGGGTAATATGCAATTTGAGGGCCAATGTTGATGTCATGGCCCCTATTGTTCCTTATTCAATATATTATCACTTTGCATGTTAGGGTGCTGGATCTTACTCAAAACTAATCCAAACTAGGATAAGGCAGTGGGGTTCTGTAAATGTGTTATCAATTATCCTACTAGAGCCTATGTCCTACATTAGTCATTCAATGATTTTAAATTATCAAATTGTTTTCTTCTCCTTTTTTTTTTTTTTGAATTTGCAGTTGATTGCATCATGAAAATAGACAAAATTATTAGTGTCATGTACAAGTAGACAATTTCCCCTTTTGTAAATGTCCAAAAAAAGGTTCTGGATTTCCTTTCTTTCTCAATTTATTTTCAATATTTATCTTCAGTATTTATCTCGACTGAAGCAAGGATAATAAGATCGGGTATTTTAGTAGCTTAATTGGTCACCTGAACTCACTCATTATTTGTGAGAGTTCGATCCCTACATTGTAATTCTCTCCACATTTCCTCTATACCCAAGTTTTATTTTTATTTTTACGGTAAAGGGCCTAAAATACCCTTAAAGTATTGGAAATGGTACAAGATTACCCTTCATCCACCTATTGGCTCCAAAATGCCCTTCTCATCTAGCTATTGGCTCCAAAATACCCTTGCCATCCACCTTTGGGTTCAAAATTGACCACTTATTTAACTTTTTTAAAAATATTTGGCGCTCAACTATTGGTTATAATTTAATTCATTAATATAATTTATAAATCAATCCACTACCCATTCATTATTAACTAAACCCCACATATTAATAAACCAATTATAATATTAAAATTTTCATAAACACTACTAAAATACAACGAAATTATAGATTCTTGAAATGACATCCAAAATTATTCGAGTCTAAATCAAAGCCCCAATTAAATTTAGGTTGAGCCCCTTATTTAGGAGGACACTTTCAATAGAATTTTGTTTCAATCTTGAATTCGAAATTTATGATTAAAGGTAAAGATGTAGTACATTCCGAATTAATTCATGCACTTTTTTAAATATAATTTTAAAAATATTTATGGTTTGTTTTAAAACCTTTAACATATTATTTTAAAAAAAAAATCTATGAAGTAACATCACATAATTGAGACAAAAGAATAATTAAGATGAACATAGTCAGACTTTTAAGTTTATCTTTAATTTTTATTTAGACACTTGAATGTATGATAATTTACTTCTATAGATATTTTCGCCTCAAATTTTTAAAAACTCTCATTGGAAGTAGCTTTCTTGTTGTTGCATTAGTAATATGACGGGTTTATTAATTTGGTGGGATTTAATTAGTAATGGGTGGGTAGTGGATTGATTTAAAATTATACTAATAAGTTAAATTATAACAAATAGTTGAGCTTCACGTATTTTAAAAAATATTCAAATGGTTTAAATTTAAGACCGTTAAAAAAGTGGTCAATTTTGAACACAAAGGTGGATGACAAGGGTATTTTGGAGCCAATAGGTTGGTGGAAGGGTATTTTGGAGCCAATAGGTGGATGGAGGGTAATATTGTACCATTTTCAATACTTCGTGGATATTTTAGGCCCTTTTCCGTTATTTTTATTATAGAAAACAAAAAGGATTACTGGTGATTTCTATTTATTTTTATTTTTCCTTAGGGAAACAATCGAAAGATAAAATTAGTTAAGATGGGGAAGACATGTTAAATATTGATAATCTGATTAATCTTAGCCTAAATTACAATCTTGGTTAGACTAGGTGATTATAACCAAAATTCGAAGAATTGCATTCTAAAGATAGGTTACTCAATTACTTTAATAATTATTAGTATTGATTTTAGAAAGTAAATTTCCTTTTTTCTGTGACAGAATAACCATTATTCTAGAAAGTTATTTTTCTCTTGATTTTTTTTTGTAAATAGAAAAGAAACTTAAGTAAAATATCATTTCACCTCCAAAGTTATTCAGCCAATTTAGATTATATCTTGAATAATAGTTACTGATGTGATTTTCTTTTAAAACATTTTTTTTAAAACAAAAAGCTACACTTTAGCTAATTATTTAATATTGACCCATTCCACTTGCCCCGACCCATTCCATCAAGTCTAATCCGCTTAGATTGTGGGTCCCTTTACATATATATCGATTCCTCTCTCTACATAGTACATTCGGCCCACTTATTGATACTCATATTGAGGTGTTTTTTTAAAATAAAATTGATACTCACATTGAGGTGTTTTTTTAATAAAAAAAAAAGGATAATTATATATAATAACAAACTAATAACCTAAAATAAATAGAGTAGCTACTGTTTAATTTATTTGTGCCCCATAACGAATGTTTGCCAAAGTTTGTCAGTTGCCTTTCTCCCAAAAATTTCGCTCGTCACTCTCCCATTCTCGCTCGTCGCTCTCCCTCTGCTCACCTCTCTCGCTTTATACAACAGAAGTATATAAATTGTGTTTCTGTTTTGTATAAAGTGAGAGAAAATTTATATACACATGCAAAAACATATATCTTCGTGCTATACACTTAATTATAAAATTTACAAATATTTTACTTCGATTCAATTGTATACAAATTCAATTTTTATACAAATATTGCAGCGAAAAAAGCCAGCGAATTATACAATTGCAGTTAAATATAATTTTCTCTCGCTTTATACAACAGAAGTGTATAAATTGTGTTTGTGTTTTTGTATAAAGCGAGAGAAAAACATATATCTTCTTCTATACACTTATAATTATACAATATACAAATATTTTACTTCGATTCAATTGTATGCAAAGAAAATTTTATACACATATTGCAGCGAAATAGGCCAGCGAATTATACAATTGCAGCGAAATAAGCTAGCGAATTATACAATTTAGGCCAACGAATCATACAATTGTATATGTATAGTGAGGCCAACGAATTATACAATTTAGGCCAACGAATTATACAGTTGTATATGTATAGCGAATTATACAGTTATATGTTTGCTATGAAGCGCAATTATGCAAACTTTGCTATAGCATACAAATATAAATTTTTTATTTGTTATATATGAAAGTTGCTAAAAAAGAAAATAGTCACGTTATACTTCTACTTGTTTAATTATTAAGCTTTATTCGTATAATTAGCATATTCCTAAATAATTCATATCGTCTGGTCCATTGTGCCAAGTATACAGCCTTTCAAATATGACTCTGGCCAAATCCTTGGAAACATGCACCGCCCTATTATTATTCTTCCTTAATAATATTCCAGCTGTTGACATTTGACAAAATATATACTTATTATTAAAGTAGAACAAGTCATTGCAATCTCTTCAACTAGGCCGTTCTACCTAACTTTGAAGTTTTCCTTTAATTTAGTAGTTGCTCAATGGCTAAATCAAACTAACATTCCTCTACATAAGGACTTATTTATGTTCTCATAGTTTTACAATTGTTTTACCTTCACAAAGATTAAAGCTATAAATTTAATCGTATAGGTACACTTTACCTTTTTCAAATTTTTTCACGTGAAATTATATTAAGGAGAAAAAAAACCTTTAAACCAATGGATTTTGTGAGCTGTTAATAATTAATGTTGGAGCGATAATGTTAGATAATTTATACTAATTGGTAACCTAAATAAAATATTGGAGAGGTTTCAAGAACAATCCTTCAATATTTTAACTTGAGTGCCTTAGCCATTGGTTTAACACGATTGTCTAACTATCAAACAAATCAATTCCCCCAGGCCCCAACCTCGCTTTGTACGCGCTTTGTATCCCCACACAAAAAAGCATAGAAAAAGCTCATTTTTTTCAAAAATTTAAATTCCTTGACTCACAAAATTATGACTTTGGATCCACTAGTTTGTTAGAAAAGATAGTGTGAAATATAAAACAAATTTTTCCTTACGCCATAGAACAGTCCATGTTAGCTCGACTCGTCCAACCACTCATTTTCATTTTGATTTTTATAGTACTGTAGTATTTTATTATGATCACATCACTTATTCACCCTATGATTATACACACATTTGACATTAAAATATAATATTAACATATTTTTATAAGTCTTAATATCTATATCTATTGTCAGTTTAATCTTTAATGTATATATTTCACACATTAATTTCTCCTTAATTAGAAATTAAGGCTTTGTTTGAATCATTATTTCCATGACGAAATCACGCAAGTTGCACTTGCTCCAATCCTTTTTGCCAGCTCAGTATGCCAAATGGGTCCCCTGAAATATCTCAAAAGTAAAAGTGTTAAATAAGGAATAAATTAACACCATAAATTAAGGAAGAAACCAATGAAAAACAACTAAAACGTACCCCCCTCCAAACAAAATTACCCTAAATATGGTTATATATATAGAACCCTAAAATATGTGAAGACTAAATAGTATGTACAAGTGTCCACAAAAGAATGGTCCCAGGGAATCAATTAAGGCCCCAAACAGTGCCTAAAAGATTGGGCTGAACGTACGAGTTAAAAAAAAAAAAAAGAGAAATCCTAAAGCAACACGCCAGTCGCCAATGAATGTATGACGGCAAACGCCGAACCATAACACGGCTGTGTCTACTAACAAAGTCCAAAAATGGGCAAACATACGTCAAATTCACCTCACAATTGAATTGAACTGCAGTCTCAAATAATGTACAATCCAATTCAATGAACCAAAGGCAATTGAGGATAGAATATACGCAACCCTTATGCTATAGGCTATTGTTTATAATTTCATCATCATCATTTTTTGAGAGAGGAGGAGCTTCAGATTGTCTATGTGCTCAATTACTCATATACGTTTTTGAAATAACTTAATTGTTTTTATTATCTCCAATTTAATTTCTATTGGCTATGGTTACGTTGAGCATAGTAAAGATGCCTAGGGCTTCCATGGTCACAGCAAGGGTAATAAAACTTCCCACCGTCTTTCCTTCCGCCGACTGGATATCCCAAAGCTGTAGAACAACACCTAGCAGCAGCAGCCGCATACGACGGAGGTGAATAGAAACATCTGAGCTTTTCCGGTTTCATTCTCGATGCCGGAAAGTCAAAACACGACATTGGAGATGACGGAGGAGAAACTTTTTTCACCGAATTGAGAGGAAATAAAACAGCTCTAATCTTCATCTCCTGATTCGTCAACGCAGAAACTCGATCGTACTCTTGAATCACATTCATCAGATCCTCATCACTAGTAATTGAAACTAAAACATCCAAATCCTCAGTCGGCAACTTACACTTCAAACTCATAGACGATCCACACGATTCTCCAAACTTCACCATCAACTCTGAATCATTTAATTCAATTAGCTATCGAAACAACTCCAAATCCAAAAAATCCAAATAATAAGAAAAACAATAACAATAAAAACGAATGAATGAACACACCTGCAAACGAAATAGACTTTTCAACAGAGAGAACCCTGGTAAAACCACCGATATAACGGAGCTTTCCATCAGAACGACGGGGAACGATTCTCCCACCGTAACTATACAGAAATTTGATCACTTGTGTACCGTTGATAGAATTCAACATGCTTTGAATAGAGTACGATGTAAGGAAAGGAAAGGAAAGTATTTTGCAGTTGAAAAGGCGAGAAGAAAGGGGAAGCTTCTAGAGAAAGAGAAGATGCTGTGAGATTTTTGGGCACCTTCAAGTAACCATAAGGCAAAGGGAATGAGGTGTATATATAGGGTTTGCGGCGCGTGAGGAGTTGATTTTTTTTATTTTTTTACTTTTTTTTTTTTTTGTGTTCCATCTGGTGTTAGGAGACTATATTTAGAACTTTAAATAATTTCGAATCTTTACTGCAGGGCCTATTCGAGAAGGGAAACTTACATAAATATATTATAATAATAAAATATTTATCATTTATATAATAATATTTTTTTTTCACTTGTTATTTTTAATTTATTTATAATACAAGTTTAATTCAATATTACAAAGATCAATTTTTTATTTACATATAGTACAAATTTAATGATAAATAATTTATTTATCACACATTTTAATTCACTTATAATACAATGTGTCAATTTTTTACCAAACAAACATAATATATTTTAAAAAATAATTATAATTCATATATACTGCATACATAATTCACTTTTAATACATATTACATATTTAATATAGTATTACTATAAATGATAATAAATAAAAAGTATTGCTAAAATCAGTAATTATTTACTAAAATGTATCAATTTATATAATTTCTCCATTCGATAACGTTCCCAACAAAAGAAATTCGTACCCACGATTCAAATTTGAAATCTAAGAATAAAGCACTTAAACCAGTCCATCACAATTCAAATTGCGAAAAAAGGTTATTCGGATATTCGTTATTTTCTTGGAATTAGGGATATTGGAAAAAGGAATGGTCCACTGAAGATGGGATGAGTGGCTAAAGTGAATGAGCTGTTGGGCTTACGGGTAGGATTCGTGGAGCTACAAGAAAGGGCTGGGTGGATTGGGGTATTTGGCCCATTCCCTATTCTTCACAACGAACCCAAACCTGCCACTTTTGTCATCTTCCCACTCATATTTTTCCCTTGCCTTGGGTTGTTATTTTTATACATAGGAAAAATTACGCGATAAAAATAAAGATATATTAGTTAATTTTAACATAATTATATTTTAAAGAACTAATATTGCATATGTTTAAAATTTGTATAACTCTATTTTTTATTAGATAAATTTAGAATTTGTATAATTTGATTTCTAATTATATAGAATCATATATTTACTGTAGCTATCTGTGTATTATTTATTTATCCTGTTTGTATGTGATTTGTTGATACATTTGATTTGTATATGTTTTGAATTTTTTTTAAATGTATAAGTACGTAGTTGATATATACTTACCATATTTATATATTGACAAGCGATATATACAACAAAAATACTCATAGCACACAAAATTATATAAAGCGTGATTGGTTAACTGTAATTAAGCATACTTATCAAATTTAATCTCTTTGCTATTTATGAAAATTTTCTTTATTACTCACCATATCAATTACGTATCAATTATCACGATTATAAATAAGAAAAGATATCCTTTAAATTATGGAAACACCATCTAATACTTATGTATTTCTAATTTCCTTTTATATTTATTAATATTTGTTATTATTTAAAATAATTATATAAAATTTCATTAATAATTTCATATTAAAATTTAAGTAAGATATACATACGAAATCGAACCTAAAAATCGAACCAGACCACAAATCGAGTCAAACCGAAAAAAAATCTGACTAGTGATTTGGTTTGACTTGATTTGGTGTTGGAAAATACCCCGACTATATTTGGGTAGGTTTGGTTTCAACTAAAAATAAATAAATCGAGATCAAACCAATCCGACATTATATATATAATTTTAAAATTTTATTTTATACGTAAAAATACTTACTTTAATATAATTTTTAAATATCTCTTATACTTTTTCATAGTTTTTATCTTTTAATATAACTATTTCATGTTTAGAAGTTAGAATTCTTAATGATCTAATAAGTTTATAGTCTATACATGTTGGTAATTATAATAAAGTTTAAATAAAAATCAAATTAATACTAATGCAAAAAGAAAATCAATTCAACACTAAGAATGACAATAATATTGAATATTTATTTTTTAGTTTTACATAGATTTAGAAATTAAAATAATGATCTAATTTTTTTTTCTTTTAATATTTAGTCATGTAACTAATACTTACTAAACTTATTTTAGCATGATCAAGTACTTTAAATTATGATCAATTTCATTATGACTTATTAATTTGCAATATTTATTTTACGCGATTTTATTATTATTATGTTTTTTGGATATTTTAGTGTCATTAATTATATCATATTTTTTGTTATTTTCTTGAGAAATATTTTAGATAGTTGCATTTTGGTAGGATTAAAGAAATATTTGAAGTAGAAGTAAATTATATGTTTTTATGAATACTTTATCGAAAAAACCCGAAAACCCGAAGAAACCTAAAAAAAACTGAAGTTGAAAAACCCGAGTTGATTGATTTGGTTTGGTTTATTAATTCAAAAACCCGACACAAATGGTTTGGTTTGATATTTAAAAAATTTGAATCAACCCGGTCATGTACACTCTTATACATAGATGTGTATTTTTGTTATTAGATACACAAGGAATGAGGCGAGAGAGAGTAAATGTATCTCATTCACATTTCATCTATGTGGAAGCATAGTACATTCTAAAATGCATATATATAGGGCGAGAGGTGAATGAGAGTTCTAGTGTATCCTATACAATGTATCTGAAATAAATTACACATGATTTTGATCACATATATATATATATGGCATATATCTATATACGACGATATATATATATATATATATTTCTTGCCCTTAAATTATTGAACTATTTCCTCGAGAGATTATTTTTCTAAAGTAAAAGTTAATTCGTATGTCATATGAAAAATTAAAAATTACAATTACTGAACTGTTATTTTTTTCAAAAAATAAAGCTAAAAATATATGGAATAGCCTTTTTCATAAATAGTAGCAATGTCGCATCAATTACACATATAGGAAAACAAACCTACATAATTCATATTTAAAAAAAAAAAACTACATAATTATATATTGTTTTTAATAAATCACTAAAAGATAAAATCTTTTGTTCAGTCTCAAACATCATCTTTTGTGTTTTTCTCTAATTTTTTTGGATTGGAGTTCCCCTTTGCTTATCTTTTATTTCTTCGAGATTTTTTTTTTTTTTTTTTTAAAATAAGCCCTTGTTTAGGCCGACTCCAAAAACATAATGCTATAATTAGGGATACTTACGACAAAATCTAAAGATTGAATTGAATATAAAGAAAAATAATTGATACACTTTTTTTGGAAGTGCATCAAAGAGAGGAAGACAAAAATATCGGTGAAGAAGTCATAAATTAGGCGAAGATGATAAATTTACTCTTTATAAACTTTTGAATGGAAATATATATATTTATATATGAATTATATGTTTAATGCTTTAAAGCACTTATAGAATTTTTTTAGTTATTCATTATTATTTAATTCAATTTTTACCTCATCAAGATATGTTGTATATCATAACTCTTTAGTTAGTTTTTTTTGTACAAAATGAAATTTTATGGTAAAAAGTTTTAATCAAATTCTCTTAGAATGGTAAAATTCTTAGACTTTTAAGAAAACTATATACATATAACTTTGATACATTTGTATAAATTTCATTTCTTTCTTAAAATACAATTTATTGATAGTGTTATACTGGAATATAATTATTACATATTTTTAGGCATGCATTTGGCAATAAATAAACGGACAAAGGTGTATAAACCCTTTCACTTTTTTTATTTTATTATAAAGTTCTTGCTTATTTGTTTTAGGCATATGCTTTATTTTTTCTTCTATAAATATGAACAAGAGTGGAGGGTTCCTTGGAATATTTGTACACCTTTTAATCTTTTTAAATTTAATGTTTTTGACCTTGTGCTTTATTTTTCTTATAAATATAAAATACTTGTAATGTAATACGAATTTGAAGGGGTATATATCATGGAATATTTTTATTTTTTTTTACAAAAATAAAAGACACACCTTTCCCCAAAACTGTGTTTACATGTAATTTATTCGCTTTGCACTTTTACACACGCAAGATGCCCACAAATTGTGTACGTTACTTTAATAAGTAATTCCTTAACCAAATTTTGTTCTTTTATGCTACTTTAGTTAATGTGTTTGTACATTTGTTTGGTAGTCAACTAGTAGTAGTTTTATACCCATAAAATCATAACTAAATACATGAATAATATAACATGGAGGCTCCATTATGTCAAATGAAATTATCTGAATTGTGATGAGATGACTGTGATTTCTCCATTTTGAATTAAAAATTTCGAATTCTAGCTTTTGGAAATGAATCACCCCAATAAATAGGTTTCAGAATCTACGTTGTGAAATCCGAGACGTGAAAGAAGTTCCATAAAATCCCTTTAGTGGGAATTGATCTTTTAAATCAGAGTTAAGGTATATGCTTATTCTACTTCCCTAAAACAATTTACATGTTTCTTTTTCATTGCGTACATTATGACTATGAAGAAGTTGGAGTTTTAAGATGCGATTTTCATTGTCTTTACTCAACAAAATGAAGTGAAACGAATTAAATATTGAAGCTTTTGCTTTTTGAGTTTTTAAAATTGACAAAATGATGGTGGTGGATTTTGATCCTTTGAATTAACCGTCAAGTTCTTTTCCCAGTTCTTGAAGGAAAGAATAATTTATTTTTAACATATGAAAATGATGTGATACTCCTCTCCATTTCTTGCTATATTTCTTTATATATCATCTCTTGGGACCACTAATCAGAGCAACCTTAAGGAATTACTATCTAAGTGCACTGTTAAAAATGTCTATACAAATTAAAATTTTAGTACTAATAATTTTTTTTATCTCATTTGCGTGCTAGTATTCACAGTGAAATTTGATTAACTCAGATTTGAGTTGCATAAGGCCTTATTCGGAGTAAAGCGTTTCCTACCAATAATTTTTCGTATCCAAAATTTGAACTTAAAACTTCTAATTAAAAAAAAAAAATCTCATCTATTACACCGCATTACAATAAAGTTTAAATTATACAAAGGTGCAATTGTGTGATTAGCAGTAAGCTCCAAAATAAAAGGAAGAGAGATAGTTTGGATCATTTCACATTGGACGGAGACACTAGTCCCTTCATACCTTATTGCTTGGAAATTTACAATGCAAAATAAACCTTAGACTTGTCAAATCTCTTTGACCAAAGTCACTAGGTCATTTATTGGGCTGAAATAGTTTGGGGGCGAAAGTTTTGATATTAGATATGTTATTGTTATCGTTAAACAAGCTTTTTTTTTAAAAAAAATAATATATTTTTTAAAGTAAATTTGATTAGTACCAATTTCCCTAGTCAGTACCAATTTCCATAAGGTCAGAGTCCAATATGGCAATATAGGGGACCAAAATGAAGAATCTTTCAATCCCCACTTATTAGACCTTTTCCATTAGAAAAATTTGAATATTTGTTGAGGCAACCCATGTTGTCCTATTATTCAAATTGGCCAAGCTAGTTCCTGCATTAGTGGACTCTAGTACTACTGCAAAAATGGAATGGCCATGATGTTTACAGATACACTTTATCTTTCACAGTTATTATTGGAATTTGCCAAATTCTAGGAGTTTACACACTTTGATGTTCATGTTCATGCACATTACTCAGTTGTAACGAATATATATAATAGCATAATATTAAAGGATCGTTTGGTGTGATGGATAAAAATATATACTTTCTGGGATAAAAAAAAAGAGTATTGGGATAAAAGTTTGATGTGTTGTTTGATTGATATGTTTGGGATAACTAACTTATCCCACCATTTATATCATAGTAATGAGATAAGTTATCCATATATATGATGAAATAAGTAATCTCAGAATAATTAATCCCAGAATAAGTAATCTTGAAATAATTAATTTCTAACCGAAGAGTATATTATTCTGTTTGGATGGGTCATGGGTGGGTAAGACATAGGATCATGGCATTTGCTTCTTTAGTATTCTTATTCAGAAGTTGTTCTGTCTCATTTTTTTTTTTTTGTCTCTATATTAGAGCATTTCAAAATTAAGATTGAGGGTATAAATATATACATTACCAAAACAGGGCATTTGTCTATCCAGTCGTGAGATAGATAATATATTTTTTATTTTAAAATAAATTCATCTTCTTTTTATTTTGTTTAATTTAAGAGTATTGAAGGTAAAAATGTTCAAAGTAAAATAACATAAGTGTAAAACCCAATGCAAATAAGTTTTACCTATAAAATATTATTTTAGTCAAATTCTAATTAAATTTTTTAACTAAAAGGGTTTTTCCGTTATATGCGTGTTTACTGATTCTTGGTGGTTAATTAAATAAAAATAGCCCACAAATGTTGATCTGTTTCGTAATTTGTAATCATTGTAGAATTAGTTATCTCAAAGAGTCAAAGCGATTTATTCAAATTTTCTTACTAAAAAAGTCAATTAAATTTATATTCTTACATATCTCTGTTTAGTATTTTATGTTTTTTAAATAAAAATCTAAATTCGTTTTTAATTAAAAACTTCGAATACAAATGCATCAGAAAACCAATTCGTAAAAGGAGACTTTAACTTTGAAAAAAGTCAAACTTTTCTAAGGCTGACATTTTATAAAAAAATATGTCATCTCTCCTATCAAACAAGAAAAATATACCTCATATGCTTGACAAATGTGGTCTATCCTTAATTGCATTTAAGACTTTGCAGCATATGTACACTAGAAGAATTGAACAATTCCACTTTCGATATCTTTAGTAGAAATAAAAAAAAAATGTTTTGAACTTCTCAAAATTCATATTGCTTTGTTCGTACATTTATAATCAAATGAAGTGGCACATTTTCTTGCTTTATTTATTTTAAGGAATAAGATTTAAAAAATAATTAATTTAATGTAAATAGGGAATACTAATAAGTATCTACCGAAAATATTCTTATAATATTTATGGCCAGTGAATGTGTTGTTATAATATATATGGCCAGTAAATGTGTTCTCAATCTTAGGTTATGCTATCAATGTAGGTAGGTGCACATATTTTCTTTCTGTTTTTGGATAAAAGTTGAAATTTTACTTAGTAATGTTTTAATCTAATGTTCCGAGATATTATAATGGATGAATTATTTAAGTAACATATAATAATATATTCCATCTGTTTATTTTTATTTATCATATTGTTTTTCGAGTCAATTTGATTAATTTTTAGTTAAATAATATTACATTAATTTGATATTTTAAACAAAAAATTTAAATATTCAAAAACTATATGAAAAGTACTTAAATTGCATTTTTTTTGCATATTAATATGATGAAAAAAATATATCTTAAAATATTAGTCAAAACTTTTATAGTTTGACTCTAAAAATAAAAACCATGAAAATTAATTGTGGACGGAGGGAGTAGTAATTACTATTGGAAAAAGTTTATCTTCACCGTATGTTTACACCAAGTCAATGCAAAATTATTATTATGTAATTTAATAAAATAAAATAAACAATAAATTTTAATACATGACATACTGTATTGACTTAATATAAACACATGATACGAATAAATTTTACCCATTATTATACAATGGCTCGATCAGTAATAATGTGGATTGTTAACTTGTTATGCTTTAAATAACTTTACATGAATTGTTAGGTAAGAATCCTCAATTATATAAAGATATTATTATCTTTAGATACTTTATATCGCAAATCATACCAACAATACATAGTTTTAGTCTTTAGACAAGGATTAATCCAACCATAACGAAATGAATATGAAGTTTCTTACTAGTACAAACTTATTGT
Organism: Solanum lycopersicoides; assembly: GCA_022817965.1. Taxonomy (NCBI): domain Eukaryota; kingdom Viridiplantae; phylum Streptophyta; class Magnoliopsida; order Solanales; family Solanaceae; genus Solanum; species Solanum lycopersicoides. The sequence continues at coordinate 75,578,702 of CM040620.1, forward strand.
ATGTAATGTTGTGTTTTTTTTACTTGTTTACGTTTAAAATTAAATGATCGGAGGATTTTTAATAATTACTTTTTAAATTTTAATTTACAAGAGAATTTAAATACACAATTTATTATATTATATTCTTTAAATTTTTTACTATTTGAAAAAAATACAAATTTCTGATCTCTTCTATTACTTTACTTTACGCGATATTTCAGTTAGATATCACTTTAAGCATTGTATTGGTTGGTTACATCATTATATGCAATGTATCTATCAGATGCATCACTATATGCGATTAATCGAGACTTATACATCACTTAACGCGATGTAACGGTCGAATACAACGTTATATGCGACATATCGAAACATATATATCACTATACACGATATTGTTCGGACGTGATACATTACTCTACGAAATGTATCGAGATGTGGAGTGATGTTTTCAAAATGGAGACATGATATATTAGAAATATTAAGTAATGTATTCAAAATTGAAAGGCGATGTATGAACATATTCAAATTCTACCAAATTTAAGAGATTTTACTAATTTAAAAAAGAATAGAGGTAGATGTAATTAACACTTATCATCATGTGATTGTATAAAATTTTAAGTTATTTGTTAAAATCATCCCTCAACTATGACTCAATCTAATATACATCCTTATATTATCTAAGTGAGGAAAAAACATCTTTATACTATACAAAAAATATTAAGAGTCATCCTTCAATCATTTTTGTTAAGAAACTAGCTAATTGAACCAATAAAAAAAAATGGTGATGTCTTGCCACGACAGAAGATCAAAGTTACTAAAAAAATAAAAATATGGATAGAAAATGTATCTTTCATTCTCGAAATTTAAATTTTATGTGTTGTCATTTTATATGTTTTTTGCATCATCAAGTAAACTAACTTGCAATAATACATAAGTTTTGAAATATTTATACAGTAGGTTCCGATGGTTAGAAAGATTATGTACAAAAATTATTTTAAAGTATTACGTCCAACTATTTAGAGTTTTTCTTTCATAAAATATTTAAGGCGCATGTACTAATTATATACAATACAATTCGCATTTTATACAATGTACAAAAATACTAAAAATTTAGTGAAATTACATAGGCGTTTAGTTATGAAAATAAAATAAATTGTTATTGTATTCGAAAATTTGAAGTTGGAGTAGTATTTGACCATATTTTTTTACAAAATATTTAAAATTTGAATATATTTTATCTGAATATGATTTAAATTCTCAATTTCTAAAAAAAAATCACTTAACTTGACTAATTTAATCATGTGTACATATATTCATTCGATTTGACACATTTAATTTTTTGTTAGTGGCGTGAGTTTTTTAATAAAAATAGACAAAAGGATGAATCTTACAACTTTTTAAATAATTCAAAATATTTTTTTTCACTTATATAACACAAGAATGTAATTCGAGTTCAAGTTCAAATTTTAGAATGATTTTAGTCAAAACTCTAAATTTCCTTAAATTTATATGTTTTACCCTTTTTAATCCGTTTAAAGACAAAGTAGGAATCAAAATAATTAGTCAAAGGATGATCAGAACTTAGTCATCTTCATCATTTTCAGAGAAACAGCACTCATCTCTGATTCCCTTCAAATACCATGTAATTAACACATAATTTCCAGTTTCCTTCAAATTCTCTTCTTCTCTTCATGCAAACCCCAAACTATGCCACCATTATCACTGTTGTTCATTCTCATCAATTTTACAATCTTCCCATCCATTTTCGCCATCGAATTTCTCTTCAACTCCTTCACTGCTAACACCACCCCTGCACTCACCCTCATCGACGATGCCCGCCTTGAGCCACCAGTTATCCGCCTCACAAATGACTCCAATCAATTTTCCCTTGGCCGAGCTTTTTACCCATCTCAAATTCCTATAAAATCCGCTTCAAATTCCACTTCAATTTCTTCTTCTTTCTCTACCCAGTTCATCTTCTCTGTACTCCCGGATGATTCCTCTAGTCCCGGATTCGGAATTGCTTTTGTTCTCTCTGCTTCAACTTCCCCACCTAATGCCCTCTCCAGTCAATACTTTGGACTTTTCTCAAACGCCACCGTGCACACGGTGGCCCCACTTCTCGCCGTCGAGTTTGATACGGGTCGTAACCCGGAATTTAATGACCCAGATAGAAACCATATCGGGATTGATCTTAACAGCATTGAATCTATTGTTACCCAAGCGGCTGGGTATTATAGTTCTGGTAATGATAGTGATTCTTTTGTGCCTTTAAATTTGCGGTCTGGGCAAAATATACATGCTTGGATTGAGTTTAATGGACCTGAATTTGAGATTAATGTTACTATAGCTCCGGCGGGTATGTCAAGGCCTGTTAGGACTTTGTTGAGTTATAGAAACCCCATAATTGCGAATTACACGTCTGCCCAGATGTATATGGGGTTCTCTGCTTCCAAGACTCAATGGGTTGAGGCGCAAAGACTTCTAGCTTGGAGCTTCAGTGATTCTGGAGTTGCAAGGGATATTAATACTACGAATTTGCCGGTTTTTCAGCTGGAAAATTCCGGGTCTTCGCTATCTCCTGGTGCTATTGCTGGGATTGTTATTGGTTCTGTGGTTGCTGTGTTGGGTTGTTTATTTGTATTTTATTGGTTTTGGTGGCGTAAGAAGGAAGAAGATGATGTAATTGAAGATTGGGAACTTGAGTACTGGCCTCATAGATTTTCCTATGAAGAACTTAGCCAAGCTACAAAAGGGTTCTCTAAAGATGAGCTACTTGGGGCTGGTGGATTTGGTAAAGTATACAAGGGAACACTATCAAATAACACCGAAGTCGCGGTGAAATGTGTGAACCATGACTCAAGACAAGGAATTAAGGAATTCATGGCTGAGATATCTACTATTGGAAGGCTTCAACACAAGAATTTAGTACAAATGAGAGGGTGGTGTAGGAAGGGGAATGAACTTATGATTGTGTATGATTACATGCCTAATGGGAGTTTGAATAAATGGATATTCGATAAGCCGGAGAAAGTTATGAATTGGGTAGACCGGAGGAGGGTCCTAGCTGATGTTGCTGAAGGGTTGAACTATTTGCATCATGGATGGGAAGAAGTTGTTGTACATAGGGATATTAAATCTAGCAATGTCTTGTTAGATAGTGAAACGAGAGGTAGATTGGGTGATTTTGGGCTAGCTAAGTTGTATACTCATGGTGGTGTCCCTAATACTACTAGGGTAGTAGGTACATTAGGGTACTTGGCACCTGAAGTGGTGACAAGGGCTAACCCAACTGCTGCTAGTGATGTTTATAGTTTTGGGGTGTGGTTTTGGAGGTGGCATGTGGGCGAAGGCCGATTGACTTAGGGATTGTGTTGGAGGAAGAGGAAGTGTTGATTGATTGGGTTAGACAAAAGTACAGGGAAGGACGATTATGTGAGGCAGCAGATAAAAGGATTAAGGAGCAGAGTTCGGAGGAAGAAATGGAAGCTATGTTGAAACTAGGACTTACATGTTGTCACCCTGATCCTCTCCGTCGACCTAATATGAAGGAGGTTGTTGCTCTATTGCTTGGTGAAAATGTTGATGCAACGCCAAATGAGTTGATCGTTGAATTAGCACCTACTGAAAGCAACACGAGAGATAGAAGCGACTGGTCAACTGAGGAATCAGAACCACTTTCGGCTGTGTAGATATTGTACTTTTGTTTGCCTTATTGCCTTGAAATTATTGTTTAAAGGTTTGTTATTTGTATTGTAACTCTAAACTCAGCATTAGTTGCAAATATAGTTATGGGTATACAGTTCAAATTTTCACTGAAAGGAGATTACAATCATTACTCAAGATAATCAAAAGCAGATTTCATTGGTTTTGCTTTGCTAGTTATTAACAAGGTCTGTTATAACTTAAAACCGAATCAAGTCCCTCTCTACCACATCGGTAGTTGAACTCAGAAATGAACCATTTAAAATTCTTCCAACCGCAACTGATGGACACGACCTTACTTGAACAGGATCTGTTCTATAGGCTCGTACCACTGTATCCTTGATTTCTAAGGAGACAGGATTTCAAGTCTGGTGGATGAATTGTTGCCATGATGCTAGAGCGTGATTAACAGCTTCGGTGGTCCTTGGGCTTACTGCGCAGTAGATGATCGTTCTCAGGCCTCTCGTGGGTCTGGGGTGGTCTCTTGGCTTTCTGACAGACTTCTAACATTTTGTATTGAATCCTTTTGGTAATACTCGGATTTTTTTTATTAAGTTAATTTGTAGACAATGTGCTAGACGGATGTTCACAAAGAGTATTAGAGACTGAAATTTAACGAATTGAATCCTTTTGGTAATACTCGGATTTTTATTAAGTTAATTTGTAGACAATGTGCTCGACAGATGTTCACAATGAGTATTAGAGGCTGAAATTTAACGAATGAAAGCTGAAAAATGGTTTATGATCTTGTCCTCCACTTTGAAAACCGTTAGAAAGTAGCTGACAAGTTGTTGCTACCGATTCTTTCAATGTCTCAGGCCCACAAACGAAGACGCCAATACTAGATCCTTTGGATTCATTAGCAAGTTGGGAAAATATATCTGTAAAATTTCAACATGTTACAAGGCCAATAGTTTGGAAGTTAAATAGTTAAAGCAAGGACATTGATGTATTTGATACATACCTTTAAAGTTTGGTCTTGCTCCGTAATGGATTTTGTGTGGATCGTAAACTCTGTTTGCTCCTGTTGGTTTCATTGCTTTACTTTCTTTTTCAGAAAATGATGGAGTTTCTTCTCTTAGCCTCTTCCATCTCCATATGGTAGCCACCAAGGTGCCGGATATTAACGCTAATGCAAACGAGCATATGAGAGAATGTCACTACTGAAGTAGCAATTTTCTGTTCAGGTGACTTTTTATCAGGCTTGATAAAAACATGGTTGGTGATGATAAGGAATGCTAGGAAAACAACAGACACCACCAGAAGCAGGACGGACATCCATTGTAAGTTCTCAAGTCCATATATTGCATGACCGGGACGATTGTTGGTGAAATGAATGTTCTGTATTTTTGGGACCTCGTTTACCACTTCTCGCAGCGATCTGTTGGATTGGTGTTCACGTGTCACAAACACTTTCAGTTGTAGATAATGTTGTTCTGCATCGAAAACATGTGGTAGAACTGAATCTAACAAGCAGATGCCTTGGGAGTCTTTTGTAGTGTAGACAAGCTGTATTTTTACAGGTAATACATTTTTGCTACTTCTTGTAGAGGCAATTTCTTGCAGAATGCTCAAAAATGGTGTAACCCCAATTCCACCTGCCACTAGAAGTAGACTATCGTATCTGCGGAAGGTTCAACAGGTAATTAATTATATATGGGAAAAGATGAAAACTCGATTTACAAACGTGGAAGAACATCATTTCGTTACCTCAGAAAGTCCATTGATGAAGGTCCATAAGGGCCTTCTGTTGCTACTTGAAAGAACCTCATTTCACCAGCTTCTGAATCAGGCTTTGAATGTAGCATATTACAGAGAGTGCTTGTCCACCTTCCCTCAGCTTTGATCAAAATAGAGATGGTGTGTTTATCTACTTTCGAGCTAGAAGTTATGCTAAAAGGATGCCATTGAAAATTCGAAATCCTCGGAATCTTGATAAAAATCACGCTTGTTGGTGCATATGTCAACCCTGAAAATAGTGTGTCAAGTACATGATTATTTAGGACCACTAAAGCATAAAGGTAGCTTTTGGAAAATTGGAAAGAGATTACTGATATTGTACTTGGATCTTTTGGCAGTGTCAACTCGATGGCTTTGGAAGGAAAGATTCGAGCAGAAAGAATATACGTTTCTGGCCTTGACTGAATCATTCGGAGTATCTTGTCAAGGCAAAACAAAAAGAAGCCAGGCAAAACCATGTAGAAGTGGCGATCTCCAGTATGAAACAGGAAAAACACCAAGAAAACTATATACAAGTGATGTGTGTAATAGAAGATCTCGAATCGTTTCCTTCTTATCTGTGGGAGTGATGTGATCCAGATGACCAATCCTGTAAGAAGAGTGATCTCCCCCGCAAGGTAAATACGCCCTGTCTTTTGCCATTTCCACATCTATTTTTTTCTCCATACAAAAAATAGACTTAGATAGTAAGTAGCGAAGCATAGACACATGTTCGAACTAATTTGAAAAAAGGAAGTAATGGTCAAAATGATCACATAAGGTTACCTCATCTCCAAGGTGATGTTTGATACCCCATATTAGTAAAGTACCTCCACCATGTAATGTACCAAATAATATCATTGTTGTCCCAAGCCAAACGTGATATCTCACCGAAGCTTCAAATTGGATGCCAAGTATTCGAAAGACTGACATTCCCCTCAAGATGGGAATAAGAAGAAGAGCTAAGCAAGCTTCTGCTAATAAACCACTCCTAGTTGCCACTCTAAATACTCTGTATTGCCATCTGTAAACAAACACGTTCGAAAGTATTACCATATGATTTATATATATATCATTTCTTGCATGGAATATAGGAATATATATACTTACACAGACAAAGTGAATGATTTCATTGGTACCATCTTCTTGAAGTCATTGGAGATGCGAACATAGAATGTCCATGCTAGAAAGATGACGAATAGACATACAGCAAGGATTTCAAAACCAGACAGAATTCCTATGTACTTATTCACAACTACTGGATTGGAGAGAACAGATAGCGAAGACCGCCCTTTCCTGTCAACCAAATTCCGCAGAGGTAAGGTTTGCATACACCCTACTCTACCTATGTTTTTGTTGTTATGCCTATATGAAAGCAGCATACATACCTGCTGATTGCTTCCTTCTGTTTCAGTGCTAAGTAAACAAAACCAACTATAGCTATAGCAATAACAGGAAAGGTATAGACAGCAAAATTAAGACCTACAAGACCTCAAAAGACGAAAAAATGTCATTAAATTAACACTTTTAGTACATGAACATCTAAACTAATTTGAGTTTTGGAAATTAGAACTTCACCAGATTGGGTTAAGAATGAGGCTGATGCCTTGTTTTCTGCAAGCTTCCAAGTTTTAGTCCATAGTTGTGTGGGCTTGAGAAGCCAAACAGATAGCCATCCAGCAAATATCAAGAAAAGTAGCAATTTAAGGAGAGAGGAAATTTTAGTCATGTTTTAAGAAGAGCTGACTTATGTGCTTTGAATATAAAGAATTTTGTGTCTATATAGAGTACATCGGTCATTTGGTTGGTGAGACTGAAAAAGTGATTCAGAAAATAATAATAAATCCAACAATATCTCACAAAAAGTAACAATTAAATTTAGCTTTGTTTGGATGGTTGATAAAGATTGTTTCATGTATCCTACTGTACAACCGCTTTAAAAAAATGTAACGCTCGAAATCTGAAGTAAATTTTAAATTTTGAATTTCTGAATTACTAAGTCAATTTCTAGTCTTGTGTTCAATTAATTCAAAATACATACACTAAACATTAAAATAAAAATAAAAGTACCTATATGTATAATTTTTCGCTGAGAGAGTGAGGGTGTTCTAGATCCTCTCCAAACGGATCGTAACAAAAAATGAGACTTATTTACGATAACACTAATCTCCCTTATGAAATGACATGTATTATGATCCAATTATTTATAGAAAGTGATGACATATTATAAAGAAACATAAGAAGTATATATTTGCATTTTAAGTAAGAATGCAAAATAATATAAACTTCAAATACAAAAGTAGCAACCAAACAATATACTATCAACTTCCGAATAACAACTTCATCTTCTTTCTCTCTTTTTTTTTTCAAATTTCAACCAATATCAGTATTAGCTAGAAACAATGTATCTGTTGCCCCATTCTTAATCGAACAATAGAAAGAAAGAGAAATTACTGTTGCACTCTGCACAATCCATCAATTTTAGAATCAATTATTCCATAAGAACCAGTTAAGACTGAGATTAATGGTTTTGGATAATGATGCCATCAACTTATGACATTTGTGATGACTTTCAGCATGGGAATATATCTTTGTTGAGTGGATGTTATTATCAGCACATCCATTAATTACAGAAGAAGCACTTTGCAGTATTAGTGGATACATGGTCCACTCCACGGTCCGCTTAGGTCCAACCCCACTATTGCTACTGCTTTTTTTATCTGCTTTGTCCGCAACGATCAAGATACTCTATTCTAGCTGGTTGACTATAATTCACTTATTGCATAGGCGGATCTAGGGCTTTTGGGTGGGAGTTTTCGGACAGCAATAACTTTTGCACAGATCCTGTATTTATTTTGAGAAAAATAAGAAATAGGTGTGGGGAATCTAGTGGCAGAAATGGAACTCATTACTTAAGTTTTGTTTCTCTCCCTCTTGGGGAGTTATAATAATTTTCGATCTCTAGGAATTCATAAAGTTCAAATTTTGAATCCGTGAAATGAAAGACGGGGTGCAACTGGTAAAGCTATTGTTCACAAAACAGAACAGTGAGCTACTGATTTTTGCTTCTAGTTGCACCAGCAAAAAGAATTACGTGATGTCAAGTTACTAAAGAATATACTACAAGTGGATGGTCCTAACGAAAACGTGGTTGGTTAGATAACCCATAAACTTTGTTATAGTACTTTGTGATCATTCAGATGTTTAAAATAATCAGTTAGTGTGACATTTGCACCAAAATATGTCTCTCTGCGTATCTAAAAAGTGCTTCAACAGAATACTTTAGTGGAAACTCAGATGAATAAGACTAGCAAATGAAGAATAGCTATAAATGTATATATAATATATATGCCAGGTGGTTGCTGAAGACAGCATTTGGAGATGTACTTGTTGAATAACCCTGGTGATTACTTTTTGTTGTATAGTTTAAGCACTTTCGTTGTTTGATATTCTGGTGTCTTAAACGTGGAGGAACCACACTAATCCATCTTGAATTTAGTGGTTAAAATCTATTGCAGTGATTCATGGACGTTGATAAGATCTATTCATGACAATACCTTAGGATGGGATAGCCTTAATAGTGAAGGCCAAGTTGAGACGAGGAAAGGCTTACAGTGGGAAGAAAGGGGATCACAAGCACACCTAGAGAGCACAATTGAGAGTTGTACGTTGTGCTCGAGAGGGATAACCGTCTTCTTTATGAATTTTTTACTAGTTTACCTGATCAAAGTTAAAAAGAGAACAACTTGGATGAACAGTAAAAGAAAGATGGGGAGTTATGTATTAGCAAAGGGACAAAATGTTTATGTTTTCCTGTCCTTGGAAAAAACAAGGAAACCATGTGGTCATGTATTAGGAACAGACAAATGGAAATTAGCAAATCAATTTCTAAACCAGAGGGAAGATAAAGCTTCAAAAATTTTCTGATTTTCATACTAACTGATTCCAAATTAAGCATAACCATGGAATTTTGCTTAAAGAACAAATAGTTTCAGGGATACTGCTATGATCAGAAGAAGTTTATGATCTTAATCTATCTAATTAGCCTCGGCTGATATTTTGTTTCTCAATCTTGTTCCATATAGTATTATTTTTTGGATTTTTTTCGAGATCTTCACACAAATAGTTGGACAGATTTACTGTTTATTTTTTCTAGTTGGTATACATTGATTATAGATGATAATACACATGTTATACATTCTCTGGCTATTGTTAGTTTAATCATTTGGGTGAACTCCTATAAAGGTTAATTCTTAAAAAAAAATATATGGCATACTGGAATTTTGTGTGCAGAAAAGATCGGTCAAGGGATATCTAAAGTAGATGGCGTGGTTGATTAAGGTATAGACCAGTAAATACAAAGTTTATACCGCTCTTATGAAAATCTTATTATCATTCATGTTACCTAATGCAATATTGCCTGAGAAATTCCTACTCCACCATGATTTCGTCATTTCAAGAGCATGTTTGAGTTATCTTTTGCATATGAGAAAGATCACTGTTATGAAATATTTAGTGTGGAAAACATCACTAGCAGGAAATGAAAATCCAAATGGTAGTAACTAGTAAGTACTACCAATTGGCATGCATTTTAGGCATCATAGTATGGTCCAAAACTACTTTAAAAAGAAACTAGATGATTCAATATATTCCCTCTTATATCACTATCTGAAGTCAGTCCAAAGGAGAAAAAACAGGAGGGGAAAAGGCATGTTTCACTAGAGAAATAGAAAGCAAAGTTCTCTTCTTTATTTTAACACAAAAGGCACATATAGAATGTGACATGTCCAGTAAGCCTGCAAATGTTGACAAAAAAAGAAAAAAAAAAGGACCAAACTTTTTCCTTACTTTGTGTCTTCGATAACGACGACTTTGCTTCTTTACCTCATATTCAGTTAATTCCATAAAGCTTTTAATATTTGTTTCCTTCTTTCTATTTATTAAGTCCACAGTGTTTATCTTTACCCAGAGTCCCCACTAAACCATTTGCTTTTCCCCTTTTTGGACTGGTAGAGATGAGGGACTGAGAGTAAAATTCACTACTACTTGCATTATTGGGAAAGAGATGTCTTGGGAAATCGAAGAGATCGGAGAAGATAGCAAGAGTGAAGTGATTGGGAACAACAAAGATGGAGGAGTGATCAATGATGTATATGTAGCAGTTGGCAAGAATGACATGTATGTTCTTCAATGGGCACTTGATCATGCCATATCTCCGGGAATTCGCGTTTGCCTTGTGCATATTTTTCCTCCCATTACCTACATCCCTTCACCAGGTAACTTTTATATGTCATTTTTTTTTCAATTTTATGAATTTGATGCTTCTTCCAAAACAGCGGCACACATATAGAAAAACAGTGGTATTGTTCCTTACTGTATCATCGTTTTTTTCCTGATTAGTCCAAAGGCCTTCATAGCAAACCATATTTCGACTTGTGATCAATCCATAGATACCAATAGAAAATAAATAGGCACATATATTCGAGAATCATAGAACGATGTATTCAAGAGAACAGGGGAACGTCAAGTTAGGATGATCAATAAATCAAGCAAAATAGGGAATTCGAGATGGTGAACAGTATTTTTCTGTCACGTGATTTGGATATTTACAAAAATAAACATTAATTTGAGATCGGAAATAGAGCCTTGTATAAGCTAATTGTAATAATAGGTCGATACAGCTTGTACAAATATATCTTACATTCACTACTGTACCAGCCCCATCACCAAAAGATGCAGAGCAATCAAATAGTGCTAGGTTCATTTAGACATGATTAAAAATCAGATTAATTTGAAGTTTAAATTTTGTTATGGACATGCAATTTGGATTTTTTTAAAAGTTGTACTTTTGTCATAAACATGAAAAACCCCAAATTGTGAAAACTATCAAAATTTCCCTAATTCTTATACAATCTTACCAAATGAGCAAATCATACTCCATCAATAAGATATCAGAATATCCTAAGGCGCCCATTGATAAATCATATATTTTCATGTTATAAAAATAAATGTATGTGATCACAGACGTGAAATTACGATCCAAAATCCATGTCCAAACACCTAATTGTTGATGAATACGCCTAATTTCTCTCAATGTGAGCCAACCTAAAATCTGGTGCTTCTAACCTTGTAGTAGCTTAGGACAAAACTAAAAAGCTGCCTACCTTTACAAGATGCATAAGTTATGGTTGAGACAATGTATCTGGTCTTTTGTCAATTAAGTGGTTAGTTGAGGGTAAATAAATTGTTTGCACATAGCATTATATGTATTGCATTTATGGTTCTTGAACAAATTTTAGCAAAAAAGGAAAACATCAAGTAAAAGCCCAAAACAACAGAGGATCTGTTGACCAACTTGTTTAACAAATTGACTTTTTCTATTGAAAGTTGGCAAGTTATCAAGTAGCCAACTGACCAAAGAGCAGGTGCAAGCTTACATCAATGAAGAGAGCAACAGGCGTAAGAATCTGTTGGAAAAATACATCCGCCTATGCAATGATGCCAAAGTGAGTTATACATTATTTGCAAAATCCTCAATTGCCCCGATTTAGAGGTTAATTTCTCATATGGTCAATCAACTAATGGAGTAGTTATTATCCGAAAAATTAAGTGTCAAATTCAGAGTTTGACATTTTTGTAACCGGGGATTGCAGGTACCAGTAGATACTGTACTTGTGGAGAGCAAATCACCAGGCAAAGCATTACTTGATCTAATATCTGTTGTGAATGTTACCAGCCTCGTTATTGGAACTAAACGATCACTTTCCACCATGTAAACATCCTTCTCTGTTACTGTTCAATTTGATTAATTTGCAACAAGTGCGAGTAGTGGCAGAGCCGCACACGAAAAGGCTGGTCAATTGAACACCCTTCGTCCAAAAACAAAATTACTTTTCGTTTTGAACATTCTTAGTGAATTATTATTTATATTTGTTTCAGACGAGTGATGAAGGGACATGGAATTGGAGAATATGTTCAAAAGAATGCACCAGTTTCCTGTCAAGTTAACGTCGTTGGTGAAGAAGGCAAAAAGATTAAGAAAGGTGAAGTGGTGCAGCTAAAAGGCAAATACTCCAATCCTCCGGAGATTGCTAAACAATCTAACAGGAATTTATTTGAATGGATGTGTTTTTCTCCCAAGTTCCATGGAGAAGTTGGAAGAAAATGACAAAAACTAATTCAAAATTTGAATCATATAAATTCGATAGGCAACTGAACCTATTAACAATCCGTAACTAATACTACTATATCAAATTTGACTTTCTGTTTTTTTTTTTTTCTTTCTCAAATCTTATTAACGATAGTACTTCCAATAAGATTTTTTCTATTTCAAAAGTTTTAACCGAGACATCTCGCTTTTAAGTAATCTATCCCCTTGCAACTGTTAGCACATGGTTATATTCCTTTAAGAATTGGATGCCACAAGGCTGCTCTCTAGTCTCTACATTTGCAACCACTTTTGATTATTTATATCATCGACATTTATTATGTTATTATTATTTGGTCAATTAAAATCTAGAACTATCACAACTGGCGGTCTCATTAATTTACTTGTATTTAAAATAGCACGACTAGCTGAACGAATAGACATGTGCTAGTCTGCTAGACTTAAACAGTAGTTCACATTTATCGTAATCAAATTTTTACAACACATAACTTAATGTTATCTCACCAAAGAATTAAATACTCTCTAAAGTTCTTTTTGTTGCAGTAAATAAATTATAGTATAATGGTACCAAAAAGAATTCTGAAAATTTGAAAAGAAAAAAAAATCAATCAAAAGGTTGTTTTTAATTATACGATTAAAAGGTCAAACTATTCTTATGTAAAATAATATAACCTTGTCATATGTCTTGTTTAGACAAGTAAATAAAAAATATACTCCCACAAGTTTACTAGCTCAAAAAAAAATCATTAATGAGCCTTCTAGAACAGGGATAAGGGTCAATTTTGAAATAAGGTGTTTAAAAAAAAAAAATGAGCAATAACTCATATGGAAAATTATGGGACTACGTTGACTATTTTAAATGACAAAACTAATAAAGTATTTGATTTTATGTAATATAAAATTTAATTATCAGTGTTAATTATATTAATTAAAAATATGTACTACCCAGTTTCATTTCGAAACTATTACACCCTGATTAAAACTTACGCATGACTTAAAGCTATACTAAGGACCCTTTTGGCCCCAAGAATATTTGGGGAAAACTTGAACAATGGTGTTTGATTATAAAATTAGGTAAATATATTTATCAAGTATCTCAAATTTTTAAATATTAGAAAAATTTAGTGTTTCGCCCAAGTTTTAATATTTGAAAATTTGAAAAAAAATAAAAATTATCCCATTTTTTCATATTACTGCTTCCTTCGAAAAAATTTGAGTTCTAATTTGATTGATAAAATTGAGAAAAAGAAACGTGTTTAATGGTTATAATTATACTTGAATGAGTGACAAGTTTGAGTATACGGTTAATGTATTGTCTTGTCTATAGTGATATTTTGTTATTATTGATTATTATCAATCATATTATAAGGTTATTTTTTAAGGAATATATTCATTATAAAATGATAATATAAATTTATGAATATTTTTTAAAATAATTTTTAGAACTGATGGGTATAAATCATATCTTTGAAATAGTCAAATATTTTTGTAAAAATTAGGACCAAACACATGGTGAAACTTCTTCCAATCCAAAATATGTGAGAACTTGGAGCCAAACGCTAGTTAAGCCATATATCAGTTTTGTTCTTCATGAGCTTGAGAATACTAGAAAATACATATGCGGAGCTGATTTAAGAATTTTTAAAAGCACTTAAAAAGAAATATGAAGTTTTTAATTTTGATTCAGTAATTTGATAATCGTTATCTGGTTTGATACATTGAATAATACCATATTGAAATTATAGTGGATTGTAATATAAATTTAATAGAATCTCTTTAATTATTTCTATGTTTTTATATAGAGACACGATATAATAGAAGATCAACAAATAAGAAGAGATTAAGTAAAGTAAATTGATATAACTAAAAGACATATATTTGAGTGGTTTATGTTTATTCTTTAATTTTCTATTTGGACTAGTAAATAAGTAATAGACATATTGATATATGGTCTTTATTAAATAAATAATTCAATATTTAAGAAATACCGAATACCAAATGCTATTAACATCTCATACCAAATACAAACCCGAAAATTATAATTCTAAAATTTTACTCTCAATTATTATCGAATTTTAAATTCCAGAAATCTAATTCAACTCAGAATTTTGATTTTTGATAATTTATACCTAACCCTGTATGGGAGAAAATACAAAATATCTACTCAGAAGAAGAAAGTTGATGTACAGAGAACTTGAACTTAAAAAAAGAAGTATTTATAAAAAGAAATGGAAATTAATTAGTTTTAATAATTACTTAATATATACAAGTTGGGCCAAATCAGATAAAGTGGGCATAGTTAAGCTATAAACGATGAATTAGATAGCCGAATAGTTTTCCTTTTTTATAATTATCCAATCAAACGAATGATCAGCAGCACCCTAATTGGAATTCTCCGGCGACTTTCAACTAAGAAATAAATACACAATTGGTCCAATTTTTCTTAAATTATATAAGAGAGTTCACGCAAAAGCAGGCACGTTATCTTCGTTGATGTATCTATTTAGCATATTTTTAAAAAAATTAAAAATTATTTTTATGTTCTATTTTAATTATGTAAAATATTTTAAAAATTATAGAATTTGTTTAGTTATGACTTTTAGTTTTAAATTCATATTTTTTAGTTATTGTCTTATTAATTTGAATGTCGATGATATTTGTTATATCTTATAACTATTTTAAATAAAAAATTTACTATCAATAACAAAAAATAATTTAATTATAAATATCTTAATAAATCTCTTTACATAAATTTGTACAAATAAAAGGATAATTCACAATTTAAATATCTAATATTAATACTAGAAATTTTTGAACAACTTTCTAAAATTCTACTGATATCACATAAGTTAAAATAAAATAATACCAAAATAGGCACCTGTATCTAGTAATGAAAATTGACTAAACAATTAACCTTTTTTTTTAAAAATATTTTTCAAACACATGGAGCCATCCATTATGACCGCAATTGCTTTTTAGTTCTAGAACATCAAAGCAGTCAGTCCTTTACGCCTTATATATTTTTTTTCCACTCTATATTTAATATTATTTCATTTAAATTTATTATTAGATAGCGATAAAAATCTTATTTTATGTGATTATATTATAATTTTAATATTGTTTTTATCATTTCATTGTAAGTTATTATTTGACAATTCTACTTTTATCGAAGCAATATAAAACAATACCATACTTTATAAAATAATATAAACTAATCATTCAAACAGTGTGTTAACCAGATCATCCAAGAAGCTGCCTTTCCCTCTGAAAGTCAAAATTTTCCTCTTATCTTTTTCTTCCTCCAATAATACTCTTCTATATTCCACAACTGACTTTTTCCGACTAAATAGAAAAAAAACTCTTTTCTTCTGTTTCCATTTTCATATATATAAACCAAAAATACTCACCTCCCTAGATTCATTACTCCGCCTTCTCCGGCCGGCAAAAATTCCCACTAAAAGCTGCCATGGTTAACTTTAAAGCTCTTTCCGTTAATCTCCTCCTATTAGTATTACTATGTCCGGCGTCAGCTCAGCCATCAAATTCCTCTGATTCCGAGAATCGGTTCGAGTACCCGAGTGTTAGTCCTGCTATGGCTATTATCATAGTGATACTTATTGCTGCTCTTTTTTTCATTGCCTTCTTCTCAATTTACATACGCAACCGCGGTGCAGCTAACGGAAGCATCGGTCAAACCTTCTCCATGCGACGGCGTACTGCTGCTGCTACTCGTGGACTTGAAGATTCCGTCATCGAGACTTTTCCTACCTTTACTTACGTCGAAGTAAAGGATCATCATATTGGGAAGGGAGCTTTGGAATGTGCCGTGTGTTTGAACGAATTTGAAGATGATGAAATGTTGCGTTTGATCCCTAAGTGTGATCACGTTTTTCATCCTGAATGCATCGATGCTTGGCTCAAATCTCATGTAACTTGCCCTGTTTGCCGAGCTGATCTTACTCCTAAACCTGATGAACCGATGCCGGTTCAAACTCTTGAGGTGAACCGGGAATTGGGGCAAGAACAGGAGAATTTGCAGCAAAATAACCAAGTTTCGATTCAAATAGATGTAGATGAGAATTTGATGTCACAGCAAGAGGAGAGCTCTGTAAAACCAGAAGTTAAACGAAATTTGAGTTTCAACGCGGCGAACCGGCCGCCGAGGTCTTTTTCTGTGAAGAGACCAAAGATGTTCAGCAAATTCAGGTCACATTCGACCGGTCACTCATTAGTGGTACCAGGGGAGAATTTAGACCGGTATACTCTCAGATTGCCGGAGAAGGTGAGGAAAGATGTAATGGACCGGGCTTTACTAAACCGGACAAGGAGCTGCGCAGTCACGCTACCAAGACACGGTAGCACCACAAGAGGGTACAGAGCCGGTCCAGGAGAGGGAAGCAACAGAGGTGCAAGGTCATTCAAGAGAATCGACCGGTTCGATCCGGAAACAAAATCAGACCGGTGGTTTCTGAAGATTGCACCGCCATTCTTTACCAGAGGTTCATCAATGAAGTCACCAAAAGTAAGAGCTGATAACGAAGAAGCATCCACATCCCGTAGTAATGTGAAAGTAGCAGTAAAAATGCCGTCCTTCCAATGCCTGGAGCCGAAAGGTGATGAACCGGGTTTATTGGCAAATGACTCGGCTCGATCTCCGGTTTAAAGAATGTTATAATTGCTGACTCGGGTTTAATTAAGCGTGGCGGAAAGGGAAAACTTTTTGTTCGCCGGCAAATGTGGAGAACGCGTGGTCGATGCTAATGGGCTGGGCCCCACCAACCTTTGAAACTTCCGCTATTGACTTTAATGCACATATTATATAATGTCCAAAAGTTGAATTCAAGGTTTCGATTTCTAGAATATTCTTTAAAATGTTGATTAACTTTTATTATTTTAAAAAACAAATAATTTTCAACTTTGATTTATTTGGGGTGATGAGATGGTGTTCAAGAGTTTGTGTTTATCTAGATGGATGATGTAATACCTAAATACAGTGTAAATTATACCATATGTTTTATTTTGTTCTTGATTGATAGAGATATGATGGTTTTCCTTTTATTTTAAAGGCATTAATGAATAATTTAATCCTTGATATTTTCGTAATGTTTTTTATCTAAGTTTTTATTATAATTGAACATTTCAACTCATAATAAAATAATTTAATTAGTTATTTTTTATTTAAATTTTAATTTGGTGTGTATTCTCATTCGTCTATTAGATATAATTAAGTTAATTACAAATATATCATTACTTTTAACCATATATAATTCCATGCATTTTCTACTTTATTAAAGTTGAGATGTTCAATTACGAATTTGAGGGCAGCCTAAGTGCATAAAGTCTTCAAATTTTCAATCTACTTCATGCAAGGTGTAGCTTTAACTATTGTAAATCAACGAATTGGAATTGGTCTTGGTTTATTAGTTTGCATTTAGTTGTTCAAATAATGTAACATCAAAGTCAGATAAATACTTCAAAAGAATAACATAAATATTGATAAATTGTGTTATAAAATAACGATAATATACTAAAAATAACAAGAAAGAAACAAGAAAAGGCCAAGTATAGTTTTGTTTTGTCTCTTTGTTACAATAAGAGGAATATATATATAATATACATGTATATACCCACAAAGTATATTATATGAATATCTATTTGTTATGTATATATTTACCAAATAAATTTGTATGGAGAACTAATTTACAACAATAGTATATTGTGTGTATATCTATCTTATAATATAGTGCATATTATATGTACATGTATATGACAACATAAAATATATTTATATCGATATTTATTTTACGACACTCAAAATTTTCTATCAAAAAGATTGCATGAGAAGAAATCAAATCATAACTACTCTTGCAAGTTGCAGCGCAGCGTTTGAAATAGTCAATTTTTTTTTTTTTTGAAGTGTTGCAAAAAAAAATATTAAATATGTTAGTAGAATTGTTTTAATATCTATTACTTAGATCTATAAGGAAAAGTTAAAAAAATACATAACAATAATAATTGCAAAAATGTGAAGCTTGTGGTGTTTGGTAAGAGTTGAACTCAGAATATACACTCTGATCCTTTCATCGGCCTAAAGATAGTGTAATTTCACATTAAAAAATCATGCGGCGATGACATGTTAAACTCAATACTTTTTACATAGCTAATGTTTGGGAACATGAGTTGTATTATTATTATTATTATTATAAATTTTTGTTATAGAATAAGAAATATTTTAACAATATAATTTTATCATTGACATTTGGGATATTCTCGGACTATTTGAAGAGGTTTAAAAATACTTCTCAATCATTTACTTGCTAAAAATATCTCTCAATCTTTATGCTTGTTTTTACCCTTAAAACTTAGCAGATTTTAAAAGATATTATTATTTATTACATGACATTTTCTTGTTAAATAAAATTAAACAAAATTACCTATCAGATTTTTATCAAAAGGATATATATTTAAGGTTTAAATGGTACCTATATATTATAAATTAAAGAGTGTTTGACAGTAAAAAACTTGTTCAAAGGATGAAATCCCATGAAATTTGAAAGAACTCACTTGTAGAAACGTCATTATGTATTTGAGGTCATAATTAATGATCTCGATTATTACAATAAAAATACACGTTAACAACCTAGTGGATAGGTAAAAATGATACATTTTCAGAGGTCTAGAGGCTAGAACAAATTGTGGATATCATTGGTAAAATAATGTTGATGATAAAGTTAAAGATGATACAATATATTTGAAACTAGTTTCGCATAACATTTAGAACTCTTCACAATTTTATGGTGTCATTAGGTAAAACAACATCAAAACTTTTGGCTGCAATAAAAAAAAGTAAGAGATGAACTTCAACTAGATTTATATCTTTAAAAAAACAGAACATAATAAAATCATTTTTCACTACAAAAATTTTGATATATTTGTACTCTTAAAGAATTATATTATATAATATTAATTGGACCATATATTTATGTAAGGGTTTTCTGAAAATGTATTATCTTATCGAATGAGTGATATTTTTCGTTAATTCAAATCGGAATCGAAGGAAATTATCATCTTAGCAAGATTATTAATTAATCTAGTATTAATTTAGTGAGTTTTTACTGTAGAAGAAGTAGAAGAAGAAGATGACTTTGATGCTTGTAATCACTTTCCTTAAAGAGCTATTGCCCATATACATAATACAAACAATTTTCCACAAGGATACAACAAAACCTTTTTGTTTATAAAATTATTTTTTCTTTGGCTAGTTTTGGAGAGTCTAAATTTATAGAACTTAGGAGATGACTCTCCATAAGAGTCATTTTCTTCTATGAAAAAACATGACCTTTATGAATAGTTGTTCATGAAAGAACATGACTCTTATGAAAAGTTATATGTTAATGAAAGAACATGACTCGGATGAAGAACTATCTCTTAAGTTCTATAAATATAAAAATTATCTAAAAGTAGCTAGCTTTAGAAAATTATGCAAGTATAAGTAACTTTCACATATTCTAACTTAAGAACTATAATTTTATATTTGTCTCAATCAAAATACGTGACTTATAATTTTGATTATCAAATACAAATTTTTTCAAAAATAAAAATGTTCTCAGAAAAAGTAGTGCATTTTGCAAATATGAAATATAATGTTTTTGAGATAGCTTTTAAGTTTATGCTGTATTTTTATTATAATATAATACTACTACTACACAAAGGAAAAAAGGTAATATTAGGACGATATACTATTAAAAAGAAATATTAGCGACTTTAATAGAAAATTCAGAAACTATTTTGTACTGTAGTAAAATATTACATTTGCGAGAAAGAAGAGAAATAAAAGGTTTAACACATAGCAGAGAGGAGGGAAACACGATACGATTGAAGGGGAAAATCCAGTTTTCTTTGCCTCCCTTTGAGCTTTCAAATCCGAAAAAACCCTAATTCTCTCTTGCGACTATGAGCTACCCTAATTACGACTCCAGATACGGTGATTCAGGCTCCTATCGACAGCGACGAAGGTAAATGTTCTCTACAATTGTTGATTTTTACGTACTAATATGTTTTCATTTGATTACTCTCGGTTCGTAATATAGTTTAATTTTGTGATTGGTATTCATTACTTGCTTGCGTGTGTTTGGATTGTAGTGACCTAATGGGTCCGCAGCCTTCTATGTATCCACGGCCTATGCCTGGTGGAGGTGCCGCTAGCTATGGCCGTGGTGGGCCGCTTCCTTATGGAGGTCCTCAGGCAGGGGGTCCACCGCCTATGGATGGTGGTTCTAGAGGGGGTATGGGTGGATCTGGACGCGTTGGTGGTGGGTATCCACCTTTTGAAGGTGGGTTTTCAAGAGGGTCGGATATGGGCAGGTTTGGAGGTGGAGGAGTTGATAGAGTGGCTAATGGTGGTATGGGAGAACGGTCTGGGAGATTTGGTGCTGGGGCAAGCTACAGTGGAGGTAGGAGTGGTGGTGGTGGTGGGAGAGGAGGTAGGGGTTTTGATGGAGGCTACAGTGGTGGACGAGGAGGTGGAGGTGGAGGTGGAGGTGGAAGGTTTAGTTCGGATGGAGGACGTGGTAGTAGTGGCGGGAGAGGAGGTAGGCATGGGAGATCACGTGATGATCTTGACAACCTTACTCTTCCAAAGCAAGACTTCGGAAATTTGGTACCTTTTGAGAAGAATTTTTATGTTGAAAATCATGCTGTGAGGACAATGACGGATCAGGAGGTTGCTCATTATCGTGCACGGCGTGACATTACCATTGAAGGACAGGATGTCCCTAGGCCAATTCAGATGTTCCATGAGGCGAACTTTCCTGGTATTACTTCGGTAGAACTAAATGTATTGATTAATTTAGCTACATCTGTTGAAATTTGTCTGATTGAATTGGTGTGATAGATTATTGCCTCGAGGTTATTTCAAGACTAGGATTTGTTGAGCCAACACCTATCCAATCACAAGGATGGCCAATGGCTTTAAAGGGCAGAGACTTAATTGGAATTGCTGAAACCGGTTCTGGAAAGACTTTGGCATATTTATTGCCTGCTTTGGTCCATGTCAGCGCACAGCCCCGGTTGGGTTAGTACAACTTTCCCTTTTTTTTAACTGTTTAGACAAACTGGCTGGTTTTTATGACTGCCTCCTTATTGATTTCTCTCCCCTGAAATCCAGCACAAGGTGATGGTCCAATTGTGCTGGTATTAGCACCTACAAGAGAATTAGCTGTTCAGATTCAAGAAGAAGCTGTCAAATTTGGATCACGTGCCAACATAAGAAGTACTTGCATTTATGGTGGTGCCCCAAAAGGACCTCAAATCCGTGACCTTAGAAGAGGTATTCATTTTGTTTGTTCATTAACTTGTTAGTATTAATTCCCTTTTTGCCAAACTGGTTTTATAACTTGAAATTTCATGTCAGGAGTTGAAATTGTGATAGCAACCCCCGGTCGGTTAATAGATATGCTGGAAGCTCAACATACGAACCTGAAACGAGTGACATATCTTGTATTGGACGAGGCTGATCGAATGCTGGATATGGGGTTTGAGCCTCAAATAAGGAAACTAATTTCCCAGGCATGCACAATCTGTTTTTTTCTGTCATATTTTAATTGATGATAATCCACAATTTAGCTCAATAATCATTTTGTGTCCTCATCTGTGTTGATACTTCATCATGTTTGTTCACTGTAGTGACAACTATTATATCTTTTGGGACCTGCGTCAGTACAAATTTTCAACTTTCATTGTTTATCTTGCAAGCTACAGTTGGATGAGTGTATTGAGCGGAACTGTCTCTGACAGTTCAGTATGAGTATATTTTTGTCTGACTCGGTCGGCAGTGGTTTATCATTTTTTCTGGGGTTGGTATATTAACTTTTTGAGCCATTTTGTGAGCTGAAAATAGAATGTTTTGCCAACCTCATATCGTTCCACAGTTTGTAAATTTTCTAGGACCATGAATAAAATGTGAGAGAAGGAAGTTATCTTGACTGATTTGCTTGCCTGATTTTGCACCTTAAATGTGGAAATTTTGCTGATTTGCAGATTTAGGGTGTTGAAATGTTTTAAAAGTTTAAAGGGGTAAGTGAGATTCTGTTCTTTTGTTTAATGTGTTACGGAGACACAACACATTCATGTGACTTTTCTCCTCAAAGAGGTTTTAACAATATATTTATCAATTCATTGTAGTTAAGGTATTTTGATGAGAGTAGTCAGCAGTTTGCTTTGAACATTGGTAAACAATGTCAGCTTTGACTTTTTGGATATTACCTTGTGATTGTGCTGGTCTCAAATGACTTCTGGTTCTTCTCATGTAACCTAATGCATGATTTAACCATATATGTCACAGGCTTCACATTCTAAGCTTCTGCATTTTCTCTGGCTATGTTTGAAAGACGGATATTGCATATGCGTTGTTTCTTCCCACTTTATCTGATTGGGCACTAAATTGGTTTTGTTGCGTCTCAAATCCTCTCAACTGTATATGCTTTTTGTTCAAAATAGGTCGAAAATGCAATCTCTTTCTTAATTTCGTACAGATACTCATGTTGTGTTACCATACATTTGTCTTGCTGGTATTCTGTTTTGTTGTGTGTGTCTTTGAATTATTACGTCATTCTGGAAATTCAGCTGAGAGAAGCTCAAAATCTGAGGTTCATTTTTTTTAATGATGCGGCAGATTAGACCAGATAGACAAACCTTGTATTGGAGTGCCACTTGGCCCAAGGAGGTTGAAGCGCTGGCTAGGCAGTTTCTACGTAATCCCTATAAGGTTAGTAGTGAATCCATTTTATAATGCTTAATTCTATATTATGTTAACATATCAGTGCGTCACAAGTAGGGTGCCAAATGGGTGGGTTGGGCTGGAATTGGGAGGGTTAACATGAGCTGATCTAATAAATGGGCCAGTTAATAACCCATCCACATTTACTTGAGCTAAAATGTATTGGGCTGAAATAGGTTAAAAACTGGATTGGGTCATGACTTCTTTAATTTGACCCACTTATGTGTAACTAGTCATATTGTACCCTGGTTATAAGAGGACACAACTAGTCATGTTGTCCACTGACTCATTATGTTGTCCACTGGTTCTTGCCTTGTTTGATTTTTGCCTTTAAGAGTCTTACTTTTAATTCTATCATCCTTGAGACCATTAGTGTTACTTGCCTGTTCTTGTTTGTGTGTTAGTAGTGTTTCTGGTGTGTTTTGTGATCACCGTGTTTACTTTATATTTGCTTTAATGGTTCGGGTAAACAATGGTAAGTAAGTTAGGGTCTTCTTCGTGGTCCGGGATGGGGGAGAGGGCCAAATGAGGATCTTTCAATCCAACATGGACTCTTGTTGATGGATTTGGAGATCAAGAAGGGAGGGTTGTGGATGACCATCCGAGGATTAAATGGACTAGCTTGACTATGGCTAGTGCCCTAGAGATAAGGGAAGAAGTTGATGTCTACGAGGCTTGGGGGAGTAGGGGGGATGCAGACAGTATGTGGGATGATACTGCAGCTGCATTAGGGAGACAACTAGTGAGGTGTTGGGTGTCTCAAGCGGGGGATGCACAGTATGTGGGATGATACTGCAGCTGCATTAGGGAGACAACTAGTGAGGTGTTGGTGGAATGGGGAAGTTCAAGGGAAGGTGGAGGCAAAGAAGGGGGATTATGCGAAGTTGGTGAAGAGTGAAAATGAGGAGGAGAAGCAGACGAATAGGTAGAAGCATAAATTGGCTAGGAAGGAGGCTAAGTTAGCGGTTATGGTGGCAAAACAACAACTTTTGAGGGCTTATATGCAGAATTAATGGACAAAGGTGGGAATAAGAAGTTATACATGCTAAGCGAAAGCTAGAGAGAAAAGGGTTCAGGACCTTGACCAAGTGAAGTGTATTAAGGATGAGGATGGCAAAGTACGGGTGGATGAGTTACTTATCAGAAGGATATGGTAGATATACTTGACACTCTTGAACGAAGGGAGGGACAAAAACAATGTGAGGGGGATTTGGAGCTCTTATTAAGGTGGCTCATTATGGCTATTGTAGGCGGATAAAGGTTGAAGAGGTTAAGGATGTTATTTGCAGCGGATGTAGGGGTAGAATGGCTGATCCAGACAAGATTCTGATGGATTTTTACAAGAGCACATATGGGGCAAGTATGGAGTGGCCAACTAAGTCGCGTAATGTTTCAAGATGAAAAAGATGCCCGAAGCGTGGTAATGAAGTATAATAGTTTCAGTGTATAAGAACAAGGGTGACATTCAGGATTGCAACAACTATAGGGGTATGAAGTTCGTAAGTCATACTGTGAGGGCTTGTAAATGGAGTTGAGGTTTAGGATCATGACTATATCTAAGAACCAGTTCGACCTCATTGTTTGAGGCTCAACCCCCATATCCAACATTTGGTCGGGCTAGTCCAATACGTGATAAGTCACTCTTTTCAAGTTTGTATGTTGAGCTTCCAACATATCTTTTAACTGACAGGGGTTGCTATCACAATTTCAACTCCCGACATGAAGTTTCATGTTTTAAAACCAGTTTGGCCAAAGGGATTTAATACTAACAAGTTAATGGACAAGGAAACCAAATACCTCTTCTAAGATCAGGGATTTGAGGTCCTTTTGGGGCATCAACATAAATGCAAGTACTTCTTATGTTGACAGGCGATCCAAATTTGAGAGCTTCTTCTTGAATCTGAACAACTAGTTCTCTTGTAGGTGTTAACACTAGCACGATTGGACCATCACATTTTGCTGGATGTTTTGTGTGTGTGTGTGGGTGGGTGGGGGGGGGGGGATAAAAAAAGGAGGCAGTAATAAAAACCAGCCAGTCATAAAAACAAATAGGAAAAGAATCTACCGGGAGGTATAATGAAAGATCAGTAACTAGTAGAAATAATTGCACTGATCCTGATCTGGGGTAATCTTGAAGAACGGAGGAGCCTCATTTTGGGTTTGCTAGTATCCAAACATTCTTGAACAGATAATGGAACCTGATCTTGAAGGTCACAGAGAAGAGAGACTAGAATTACCAGACCTAGTCTTGAGTGGTGGTGTAATGATGCCGGCTGTTGGTGGGTTACAGGGAACGGTGAGAAGGAGAGAGACGCTTCGTTAAAAGCTCCTGTTGCAGTTGGTCAGGATCTCGGTCAACATCGTTTTTGGGTTCCGCCGGTGAACCAGATCTAGGGTTTCGGCAGCAGCCGAAAGGGATGAAGGGTTGGAAAATTGAGAAAGTAGAGCGGCAGGCCAAGAATAGGAATAAGTTTACCCGTCATGTTCGATTGACGGAAATGTGAGGATTTTGCCGTAGATGGAGTCGGCAATATTTTTGAGCTCAATCAATATTTAGCCCAGTTATAGAGGTATGAAGGAGAAATATATAAGAACAGTTTTACCATTTCTAGGCATATTCGTATTAAATATTAACAAATGAAGAGATCTGTAAATTTATTGAAATCTTAAATATACAGAATTGCCCTTATTAATAAAATGGTTAAGGTGCCACTAAATCGTTGCCATAAGGCAAGACGGTATTCTTTTTGGAACGTCTAACTCAAAAAATAAAATAAAATGAAAAAGTGCCACATAAATTGAAACTAAGGGAGTAATGAACTTCTGTATTTGTAAGTTTCTGCATTGATATGAGCATTTGTAAATAGTGTAACAGATTCTCTAACTCACGATTACAGTAGCAAAATCAGTAATTCATATTTTAAAATGGGTTATGATTAAACGTGTTAAAAGTTATAGTCCATTATTAAATTATTTTGTGCCCAACCCATAAAATTCTGTTTAGGTCACTAATTGGTTACATTTGACCCCTAGTCACAATAAATCAGTGTTTTTATATAGAGGGTTTGGAATAGGTTTAAATGTGCTTAACTTGTCAGGTCATCATTGGGTCTCCAGAATTGAAAGCAAATCAATCTATAAGGCAAGTCATTGAAGTTGTCACAGATTTAGAGAAATATAGCAGGTATGATCTAATAGCCACCAATATGTTACTCAATGGGTATCTGTACAAATTTGATTGCTCATGGTTTTTGATTTCACAGG
Organism: Solanum lycopersicoides; assembly: GCA_022817965.1. Lineage (NCBI taxonomy): Eukaryota > Viridiplantae > Streptophyta > Magnoliopsida > Solanales > Solanaceae > Solanum > Solanum lycopersicoides. The sequence continues at coordinate 75,605,317 of CM040620.1, forward strand.
TTGATTGGGCTTTTGAAAGAAGTGATGGATGGAAGCCGAATTCTAATATTTGTGGAAACAAAGAAAGGGTGTGATCAAGTCACCAGACAATTGAGAATGGATGGATGGCCAGCTTTATCTATCCATGGTGATAAAAGCCAGGATGAGAGGGATTGGGTCCTGGCTGATTTCAAAAGTGGAAGAAGTCCCATAATGATTGCCACTGATGTTGCTGCACGTGGTCTTGGTAGGACCAATCATGTTAAGGATTAGGATTTTTTTAGTCTGTCCATTTAGGTCTTTCACAGTAGAGCTAACGAGTCTCCGGCTGCCGTCAACTTTCCTGAGTAAATAATCTGTGGTTTGGGACGATAGCTAGGGGCACGTTAACCACAATAACAGTGTTTTTGCACCATGAGCAGAAGAGGTTATAGGATTTATGGGATTAGAACCATTAGTTGAGTTTCAATAGAACTTCAAAAGGAGCTTAAGTAAACATGTCACAGTTAGGTCCTTTCTTTAAAAGCCACCCATAAAAAGCCACACTTTGAGTTTAACTGCAATTTTATAGGGTTTTGGTTTCAGCTGGTGTTTGAGTTGTTTGAACACTTAACTGGCACCTCTCAAATTGTCCAAACATTGTATCAGTTGATTAATCTTATCTCTTGATAAGATTTAAGGCAGAATTTATAGTGTTCTCTTTGAAATGGTATTATGTGACCAGCTCTTGAGTAACCTCTAAAAAAGGATGTTTAAATAGGATGAAACCGCTCTTACAGTGAGCACTATGGTGATGTAATAATAATAATTCCTTTTTGGGTCTCTATTGGATATTTGGTAATAAGAATACGAGAGGTCGGGCATCTTATTTCAAATGTGGGGAGTACACCTTTTTAAGTTGGATATACTAGAAAATTAGAGTGCTGAAAGAATCAATTTTCAAGTTGGTAAATGCTGTAGCTTTTAGATGGAGGTTAATCAGTTTCAGAAAACCCGAGATAAATCAAGAGTAGGTTACAAAAGGCTCTGCATGGCGAGTACTATTCTCATTAGTGGACTTCGTTTATGCAGCCTTGGAAATTTGTCATACAAATTGCAGATTATGTTTAATGTCTATTGGCATAGCATCACACGAAGAACTTGTAGATTGTTCTTCTGATTATCTTATCCTCGCAATCTAGAGAGAAATGAAGTCGCATGACTTCTTTTTCTAACAAGTAAAATTACCTGTACTTTCTTTTCTATCTATAGGCTAACTGGAATACATGTTATTTATTTATTTAATTGAAATCTATAGGAACTTGTGAGTATTACACTCATCACCCCATGCTAAGAGCACACAAGAGAACTGAATATCTGGTTGTGTTTCTTTCCACATTAGAAAGTTGTTGGGTGGTTATGATACTGTAGGGACCGAGTATTGCACCACTCTGTCTAGCCGATTAGTGGAGCATTTGAGCAATCAAGCTGCATGAGAATTGGCCAGTTGCTCTATTCAACATTTAGAAAGTAGGATGGTGGGTGTAAAGGGGAATGCCAACTGCCTTTGTGAAGAAGGCATAAGAAGGAAACTGGAAACTGGTCTAGAATGTGACACTTGAAACTCTAGCTGCTTATGTCAATGAAAGTGTTGAACTTCATTGTGCAATTTGTGAAAGATCATAAGAGATGCTCTTCCTCCATGTGGTTGGAAGAATACTTGTGTTTGTTATACTTTAGGAATTTTAAGCCTAGGGAGGTGACTTCTTCTCCAATAGGGGTGTGTCTCATGTCATTTTGTCTAAGTAAGGTCGAGGTTAACGTTGCCCATCCACAGTTATGGAGCTGGTTGTCCTGACAGTCCGGTAGACTCATGCAAGATTATTGTGTCACTGGAATTGATTTTGCAAGTTTTGGTGGAGCTGCTCCTTATCCCTGCCAGGTTAAGGTGGGCACATTTATGTGAGGATGTGTTACATAATGATCACTTGGATCTCAGTAGTGCAGGGATAAGGTTGCAAGTATCTACTCTTCCACCAGTTGGGTGTGACTCGTGTTCTTTTTTCATTTGTTGCAGATGTTAAGGACATAAAGTGTGTTATCAACTATGATTTTCCTTCAAGTCTCGAGGATTATATTCATAGGATTGGCAGAACTGGACGTGCTGGTGCAACAGGAACTGCCTTTACATTTTTCACTCATGCAAATGCTAAGTTCACCAGAGAGCTTATCAAGATCCTGCAGCAGGCAGGACAAATCGTTCCCCCTCAACTTTCTGCATTAGCAAGGTCTAGTGGTCCTAGCACTGGAGGTTTGTGTTCAAATCCTCAACTTTTTATGTATCGTATGCAAGTAAATCCCAAATTGTGATCATGATAAATATGAAGAATTGATTTATTTGGCTTTTGCTTTCTTACTGCAGGAAGCAATTTCAGGTCTAGAGGACGTGGTGGCTTTGGGAACCGGGGACAGAGATCTGGGTCTAATGTAATTCCTATTGGAGGTTCAAGAAGGCCTTGGTAGTTACTGAGTCTAGTATAGGAAATGTATACTAGACATAATTTTGGGATTCTCTATGCTTTTTCGCCTACAGTTGAAGCATATAGATTTTAGTTGAAGTCATCTCTTTCTTTTCTAGTTTTGGTCGAGTTGGTTCATTATACGGCCAGTTATTAGGATTTTGGATATGTAGATGGAGATAACATAGTTTGTGCAGGAATAGAATATTATGCTGTCTGGTGCTATATTTACACCCTTTTAAACGTTAAATTCATTGTGTTGTTTTGAGTAACTTTTACATTGAGCATCAGTATGGTGATGCATTCGACTGTAGTAACCTATAAATTCGTGTTATTTAGCTTTTTAATTGACGTCAACTAGGCCGAATATTGCAGTAATCTCATATTGGTTAGTTTAAAGGTATTCCAGTATATGCCTGAAAATCATCTCCTGTTTTATATTTCATTCCTAAAGGCTAAAACCCAATTGCAAAATCGTTAAGATTAACCAAAGTAACAAAATGGAACAGCTAGCCGGAGTGTCATTAAACTTATTTGAGGATGTAGTAGTAGCCTATCGGCTATCGTTCATTTTTAACTGTCCAGATATGGTAAATATATCACTTTATATTTATTATATTATATACTATTTGTTTACAACGTTCAGATGAAGTGCTTATTCACAAAAAATCATTAGCGACTATGAATAATTAGTTGGAATACATAAATTAGTATAATAGTTAGTGTATAATTCATCTAAGTTAATTAATGATAAGATTTGGTCCAATTTTCACAAGGAAGACTAGAGATTCTGAAAAAACACAAAGTTATATTTTTTCTTTTATATCTATAAATGGATGCGAAACTATCAAAAGCCCAAATTAGTTAAAAGCCTACGGGAGGCCCAAGCCCAAAAAGCTTTTCCATCTATAAATCTCTGAAGCCCTAATTTCTCCACACACCTCTAGGGTTTTTCACCTACTTCCCCATTCCCCTCTCCCCTCTCCCCTCTCCTCTTTTGCAGCCGACGGAGAAATGACGACCCGTTTCAAGAAGAACAGGAAGAAGAGAGGTCACGTCAGTGCCGGACATGGACGTATCGGTAAGCACAGGAAGCATCCAGGTGGTCGTGGTAATGCTGGAGGTATGCACCATCACCGTATCCTTTTCGACAAGTATCATCCTGGTTACTTCGGAAAGGTAGGTATGCGTTACTTTCACAAACTCCGCAACAAGTTCTATTGCCCTACCGTCAACATCGACAAGCTCTGGTCACTTGTACCACAAGAGGTGAAGGACAAGGCTGCTGCTAGCAAGGGCAGTGCTCCCGTGATCGATGTTACCCAGTATGGTTACTTCAAGGTATTGGGTAAGGGTGTTTTGCCGGAAAACCAGGCTGTGGTGGTGAAGGCTAAGCTTATTTCAAAGAATGCTGAGAAGAAGATTAAGGAGGGTGGTGGTGCCGTTGTGCTCACTGCTTAGGTTTGCTTTTCTTCGTAGTTTTTGTTATTCATATCGCCGATCTCAACTTGTTTGGGGTTAAGGCTTAGTTGTCTTCAATTTTGTTTTTGATTATTAAGGGATGTTTAAACTTGAGTATCACTGTCGTTTTTACTTTGAAATACATTCGGATTCTGATATTGTCTATGCGTTTTGCTTGTTCCATTGAATACTTCTTTCCTTGTGAGTCAATGCCAGCATATACTTTGGCGCATAATGCCCTATTTATTCGTTAATGTTAATGTCATTGTGTGGTTTTGTGCGTTTTGCGATGTTGTTTTGACCATTTACAAAGCACACATTGATGTTGCTTTGTGTGATTGAATACTGGTTTACCATGTTTGATGATTAGTTTTGTTTTTTGGATGCGGTATTAATATTTTAAATTGGGTGCATCATTTCTTCAAGTGTGTTAGTTTTAGCAATTTGTGTCTCAATTTTTAACTTTGGCATTCCAATTAATGGGAATGTGTAATACTTGATTTCGTCTTTCTAGTGCAAGTTTTACCTTGGGTTATGATTTAGATCAGAGGGTACTTCCTAGTAAATGATCAGTTAGGAGTTGTGTTAAATTGTCATTGTTTCTTGAAACTTTGAATTGGTTTCAGTATGTTACTGCATCACCATCACCACCAACATTTATTGTGTAATCCCAAAATCTGTGTTTTGGAATGGTAGGATACATTCAGACATACCTTCTACCTTTGGTATAGGGGAAGGATAGACAGTGATCTTATTGATTTTGAATATCTGTTGGGATTAGTTATTCCACCCATATATATGTGATAACCTATCGTATCACTATAATCCTGGACTATCCAATACCTCTACGCAAACACATGTATTTTATCCTGTCCTGGATTATTATCATGTATCCCTCTTATGGAACCTCTGATTTTCCATTTGGATTTGCTTTGAGCACTTGCGCAATTTCTACTGTGGTTTATTTTTGTTTATGATGTTAGAGTGATTAATGACCTTGGGAATTAAAATTGTGCACTTCAGTCCAGATCCCAGTGTCTATATTCTGTTCTTTGAAACCCAGCAGCACTTTTTAAAAAACATAAACGAGAATATGGTGAGTTGGAGTGCATTGCATTCTTGCTCAATCTTTTGGGGTGCTTACCTTTTTTGTGTTCTTCCATCACACTTCCTGTGGAAAAAGGGGCAGTGGTCATGTAATCTGTCTTTCTGTTTCATGCCTTTAAAGGTCTCGTTCTGGTGTCATATCTGCAATTTGTTAAAAAGTTTCCCATTGTATAAATTGCACAAAGAATTGCATCATGTAAGATAATGAAATCTGCTGGCTGATTGAATTTTAGGTTCTTAGAACATTACAAATTCACTATTTTGAAGCACTACATTAGGTATTATCCAGCCATCATTCAACTATCCTATGGAGTATAGGAAATACGGTTTATAATTTCAATAGAAACAATGAGAAGATGTGTTGCAATGTGAAGTAGGACCTTGTAGAAGGATGATTTTCTGCCATGAGGGGTCCTTAGTAGTGCACATAGTGCCTGTAAGTATGGTGTGCTTGTGCTACGGTTAGTTGAATCATCAGGTGGGATAAAAGGTAAGAGTCTCTGGAGTTCTATTTGGGCCACTCTATTGTATTTAGAAACCCACTACTTAAATTGAGTAAAACGGACATTAGCTCCTGAAATTGGGCCAGTCTGTGGTCTTGAGGCCCTGTGCGTTACCTAATCGAAATCTTATTATTGATGAGAAAGAATAACAAGACCCCATGTATAGGAGAAAAGTGACATTATTCTGAGTTCTGTTCACAACTGCAATTAGTCCTACAAGGAGGACTTCCAAATGAATTAGGACATAAATACCCAAACATTCTCCTTTTATACCACATTTCATATCTGTTGGCCAGCACCCAACATACCAAATCCTACAAATCTTAACAATAAATGGTTCTTTTCGAAACAATGCTGGATACAGTGTTAGTGAATTCTCTGTTCAAATACACCATATCCAACATTCATAAATACCACACGTTGAACACCTATAGAGAAAATGGTAAATTTTTAGCAACAACTTTTTCGATTCATCTGTGTGAAACATTCATAAATCTGCATTTGTGTTTACGCGGTGAACATTTTTACAGGTCAAGTCCTCTCTACTGGTAATATTGACATTTTAACTATTTCATTTATGGTCAATGTGTCCAGCTAACCCAATTTCTTCGTTATGGAATTGACGAAGACTCAATGGTTTTTTACTTTTCGTTGCCATAGTGAATGTGATCTTTTAATAGAAAGAATAAATCAAGCTGGTACGTAATACTTACAAAAGTTCCTTGATATTACTCCATCATTTCAATGTAGGTTCATATAATAAAAAGGTTCCCCAGCAGTCAGAAGCTTCAGGTCTGGGCATTTGACAAAATGTGCACAATTTCGTAAACATTTTGTATTCTCATGGAATTTTGCCAGGAAAGTTGCCTTTTGACTCTTAAAAATTAAAATTAGAAGTTTCAACTCTTGAGCTCTAGTATTATTATGATATAGAATTGGAGTAACCACTAACAAATTGAATTTTCAAAAACACATCCTTTTTTGAATTTCTAGAAACAAAAAAAGGCAAACAAATTTATAAAGAACTACGGAATCAAATCTCTTTAAGATCATAGTTAAGTACACGTTCATGAATAGTTAGGGGAAGAGTCCTTTTTCTGACGCGTTTTGTCCTTTTTTTTTCCTGAAGTAAACTAGACGGAACTTATGAAAATTCTTATCATATTTGTACTCTTGTTTTTTTAGGAAAAATGTTGAAGCTCAATATTTGGTCATGTGAATACGACTACGCAAGTGGCATCACGGGTTCAGTTATCAATTCCCAATTTGCCACGACTCCTCTAATTACAGACAAAGTATTAGAAAACGTAACGTTTATCAATACATATAATAGGACGTTTTTTATTTATAATAATATATAATTCTAATTTATTTCAAACATATTTGATTTTTGAAATTAATAGTGAGTTTAGAATATTCGTAATGCAAAAATGTTTAACCAATCACTCGAACAAGTTTCACTTACACCATCGCGTTCTTCAAGCTCTTTGACTCGGTCTTCGGTCTATCACAATTTCGTCATCAATTCATTACCACACGAATTTCCTCTAAAATAACATATGATAATAGCCATTGACTCATGTGGAATTATGATTCATCCAACTGTTTAATATAGACTAGTTTTATGTTAGTACTACCAAATCAATTAAATAAATGTTGTAATTAAAGTGTTTTTAAAGAAGACAAGTAGCATTATTTTTCTTTTAAGTAAAAGGAAGTTATGTCAGCTTGTCTTAAATGAAGGAAAATGTTTTCCAATTTTTCCATGTTTGGTTGGGACAAAAGTTTTGGAAAATGTTTTCCAAATCAACTCATTTTCCTCAAAATTAAGGAAAATGACTTCCTTTCCAAAATTAAGGAAAACATTTTCCCAAACTCTCCTCCAACTTCAAATTACATTTTTTTTTAGAAAAACATCAATTTTAAAAAAATATTTTCAATTTCAAAAAATTTTTCATCCGATCCCGGACCCAACCCCCTCCCCCACCGGCCAGCTCCCCCCAACCCCACCCCCTCACCAAAAAATTAATTTTGTTTTTTAAAAATATTTTCAACTTCAAATTTTTATTCTTAAACTCCTACGCCCCCTGGCCAGCCCCCACCACCTCCAACCCCCAAAAAAATTAATTTTGTTTTTTAAAATTACTATCAACTTCAAATTTTTATTTTTTCACTCCTACCCTCTCCCCCTGCCCCCACCAACTACCCCACCACCACCACCACCCCAAAAAAATAATAATTTTGTTTTTAATTTTTTTTTTCAATTTCATAAATTATTTTTTACTCTAGTAAAAATAAAAGATTCTCAAAAACATTTTTCATTCATAAATCAAACCCAAAATCATTTTCGAAAAATATTTTCTACTCACCAACCAAACATGAGAAAATAAGTCCAAAATCTACTTGTTTTCCATGAAAATATTTTCTAGGAAAATATTTTCCATGGAAATAATTTTCCTCCGTACCAAACACACCCTATATTAAAAAATTGCTGCTAGATTTCTATTACATTCTCTTCCCCAATTTTTGAACAGTGGAACACCTTTACCAAATTAATGGCGGAAGAAGAGAAATCAGTGCAAGAAGAGCTTTCACTTCCGATTCTATTAGCTGACAGAGTAATCAAATCTGCTCAAGAAGCTGAATCCTCAAAAGTAGAATGCGCCGAGCTCGCACGCCACGCTACTCAGCTGACCCAGTTTCTCCGATCAACTGTTCGGCTCACCAGTTCTTCACAATCCCAGTCTCTTTACGACCGGCCTATCCGCCGGATAACTTCTGAAGTCACCAAAACTCTTGAACGGGCACTTACCCTTGTACGCAAGTGCCGTCACAAGGCTAATCTACTCCGTCATGTTCTTGCGATTACTTCCACCACTGATTTCAGGAAAGTTTCTATTCTTCTAGAAAATTCCATCGCCGATGTGACGTGGCTGTTATCTATCTTCGACCCGGAAGCTGGCCCGACACTTTCCCTTCCTCCTATTGCTAGTAACGACCCGATTATGGCTTGGGTTTGGTCTTATATTGCTACTATTCAAATGGGTAATCTTCAGCACCGAATTGATGCTGCTCAGGCATTAGCTACCTTAGCTCTCGATAATGACCGGAACAAGAAAATGATTGTGGAAGAGAACGGAATTCCGCCTTTATTGAAGTTATTGAAGGAGAGCAGCTCAGCAGAAGCACAAATTGCTGCGGCTACTGCTTTGTACAACTTGGCTGATGATGAGGAAAGAGTTAGGGCAATAGCAAATGATCTTGGTGTTCAAATTATTGTCAAGGTGCTTGCGGAATCACCCATGAGAGTTCAAATTCATGTGGCTAATTTGGTCTCAAGGATGGCTGATTTGGACTTGTATGCCCAGGAAGAATTTGGGAGGGAGAATATAACGAGGCCATTGGTGATTCATCTAGGAATGGATGTAGTTCTGGATGAACCCAAAGACGCACCGCCCCGTAAGACTCCGAGTTTGCATTCTTTAGTTCAAATAAATAAGGAGATGGCCAGGAATAATTATAGTGTACATTCTAATTCTATGGATGGGAGTAGTAGGGGCGGGCATTACGGTAATAAGAAGGAGAAAGATAGGGAATTGGAGCCTCCTGAGGTGAAAGCTAAGCTTAAGGTAAGTTGCGCAATGGCGCTGTGGAAATTGGCTAAAGGTAGTTTGTTGAATAGCAGAAAGATTACCGAGACTAAAGCTTTGCTTTGTTTGGCAAAGATTATTGAGAAGGAGAAGGGGGAATTGCAGATTAATTGTCTGATGACTGTGATGGAATTGGCTGCAGTGGCAGAGTCTAATGCTGAACTTAGACGAGTGGCGTTCAAGCCTACTTCACCTGCTGGAAAAGCGGTTATTGATCAGCTATTGAGGGTGATAAATGAGGAAACTGATGCTCCATTGGTGATTCCGGCTATTAAGGCAATTGGGTCGTTGGCTAGGACATTTCCTGCAAAGGACACGAGAATCGTGAAGCATTTAGTTGGTAAACTTGGGCATAGAAATACTGATGTTGCTGTGGAAGCATGTATTGCTTTGGAGAAATTTGCATGTCCGGAAAATTTTAACTGTGTGGAGCACTCGAAGGCAATTGTTGAATTTGATGGAGTGCCAAAGCTGATGAATTTGCTGAGGTATGACCGAGGGCAAGTGCACGAGCTTCAACTGCTCTGCTACCTTGCTTTGCACGTTGGTAATAGTAAGGCCCTTGAGCAAGCAAAAGCCCTGAGCATCCTTGAGGGTGCTGCTCGTCATGTAATTGCTCAGCGTCCTGATTTAAGGGAGTTGTTTGCCAAGGCGATCCACCATCTTACTCTTTATCAAATTGGAGGTCATATGCATAGACAGGCTTAATGCTTCATTGTTCGGATTCCTATCCAATCAGAATGGCCTTAGCACTTCATGCTTCTGAAATAATCAGGTTTGAAGCACTCTCCTGACAAAGTCTTATATTGTATTCCTGCAGAATTTTCAGCTTCAAACCTTGTTCTCTGAAACTGTTGTCGGAGCTACATTTTAGGTACGGGATCAGATGAATCTAGTAGCTTTTGCTTGGACTGTATTTGTATCAGTAAATTGATAAAATATGTATAAATATTTAGTTGAGAATCCAGTAACCAAAATAAGTTATGGGCTCGGTGGCAAGTTCAAAACCCATAAACTTCAAATGCTGGCTCCGTCTTTGTGTGCATTAATTGTGCATATTAGAGTCTGTTAAACCTTATAACTAGGTTAACTGACTGATTATGCTATTAACCAAAATATTGGTTCGCGTTGCTCCCAAACCGATGTCTCCCACACCTATGTGATGGAGATGCATCATGCCAACTACTATATGTATTTCATTATAAGTAGCATCCTGGGAATGCACTGATTTCAAAAACAGAGCGAGTCTTCTGTAAAGCATCTAACGGAGTTCCCTCCTATGGATACTTAAGGAGGCTTAATATCGTCATTCTGATGCTCTCATTATTTCCAGGCCAAATATATCATAAAATGATGTTCATTGGTTGTTGGCCATAAGCTTTCTTCTCACTTGTCTTATTAGTGTTTGGTAAGCAAGTTTAAGATGATGTAACAAAGGACAATTCCATTGTAAGCGTTACAACATCTAGATTGAACATTCAGCAGCTTGATTTAGTATGTGTATAAGTCAACATTGTTTCTCTGAAGGTTATTTTTCCTTGCTACTCTTCTGCTTGACCTTTTGCATAGCCTTGGACTATGATGCATAGTGCTTTTATTGGTTGGCTTGGGAGTTGAGGGTATTGCAGTTCTCCAGTTTACATTTAGTCGGGAAATGACGAGCTCCTGCTGAAAACTTAATAATATGATAACAATTGTAGCTTAAATAAAAGAAAATGGTTGACAATCCATATCGTAATTGTATAGTTTAAACTTCATCTGTCTAGCTTGTTGTGAATCATTCTTCGGAATACAAATGGTGTAAAGATAGGCTGCTTCATAGATCTTCTCCTTTAGTTGCATTGCTGCAGATAGAACGTTGCTTCAATTCTATGTCAAATTGGCATATTTGCGGGAGAAGTACAAGCTATTTATGCTACATTAATGTTTTTCTTATGTTTTATTTCTTCTAAGAGAAGATTGAATATGTTATAAACCCTATCACTATCAACTTTGGTCAACTACTATTGGAAGCCCGAAATAGATTAAGTTTTACTCACAGTCGGTGTAAATAATTTTTACTCTAGCAGGTCATCCATATGATATCCTATATGTTGAAATCTTGAAAATAGCATAGGTTACCTGTTACAACAAGTAAAGATGATCGTGATGGTATAAAAATTGTTTACCCTGACGGTGTATATTACTTTGAAATTGATCAATGTATAATTCGTGTACTTCACAATTTCATTTCAGGTTCAGCTATTGTTCTTTTATTGGCAGGCTATTCTGAACACTTCTATAGTGAACTCTATGCAATAATCTTAATAAAAAATCGTTTTGCTCGTGTCTAATAATACTTTATTAACTGTTGCTATTACCTTAAACTAAAAGGGCCAGTGTTTCCCCCCAGTTATTTAAACTATATTTAATTAGTAGCCAGCCTTCTCAGCTTCTTCTCTTCCTTCTCCTCCTACATGTTGCCACAACCGCAATTTAACAGTGACGGAGATTCGTAAACGTGCCCTTTTTTTTGTTTCTTGTTTTATATCCTACAATTGTTGGTATGAAGAAGGTAGGGGTTGTTTCTGATAGACCTTTTGTTGAATCCATCCCATTTTTGGTCAACTTTAGCTATTCAATTGGTACAAGTAATTGTTAAAAAGGAATAGTGACAAGAGTTGAAAATTAAGACTTGGTAGTTGGCAAATTGGTAAGATTTGCAACTCATTTTTGACTTTGCTATATTTACCTATGTCATTAGTGACATAGGCATGGTTTTATCCTTCTATAAATAGAGCATTCTTGCTCATTTGTAGAACACACCAAGTTAGAGAGAAAAACCATTTTGAGAGCAAAGTGAGGTATTCCATAGACTATACAAGAAAATAGTCTGTGAAGAAAAATAGAGTGTGAGCGATATTTTAGTAAGACGGAAACCAAAAGAGTGTTGTTCCTTTTGAGAGTGTAGTAGTCACTTTGAGTATTGTATTCGTGACTACACAGTGTAAAATTTCTTACTATAGTAATATCAGTTGCTCCTCTTGGCCGTGGTTTTCTCCCTTATTCAGAAGGGTTTCCACGTAAAATTCTTGGTGTCGTTATTTTCCCATTTTATTTCCATTACTTTTACCATATATATTTTTGTGCTTGTCCGCGTTTTCCCAACAAACTGGTATCAGAGCCAAGGTTTTATCTGAGTATGCTCTGTGGTTGCAGCACAGTCTGAACTTCCACATCAGAAAAGATTTACTTTGATTTGCGATAACTATATTTTTTGGGGAAAACAATGGAAGCCAACACAACTAGAATGGTTACTTTGAATGGTGTTAATTATGCCATTTGGAAGGGGAAAATGGAAGATCTGCTTTATGTTAAGAATTTTTACAAACCAGTATTTACCACTGTAAAGCCTGATAATAAAACAGATGAAGAATGGAATCTGTTGCATAGACAGGTTTGTGGATTCATTAGGCAATGGGTCGACGATAATGTGTTGAACCATATTTCTGGGGAAACACATGCTCGAACCCTATGGGAGCATCTTGAAAGTTTGTATGCTCGGAAGACTGGCAACAACAAAATGTTCTTAATAAAGCAGATGTTGAGTTTGAAGTATCATGATGGTTCTCCGATGACAGACCATCTGAATAATTTTCAGGGGATCATGAACCAATTATCTGCTATGGGCATCAAATTTGATGAAGAAATTCAAGGCTTGCTTCTACTTGGTTCCCTACCAGACTCTTGGGAAACATTTAGAACGTCATTGTCAAATTCTGCTCCGGATGGTGTGATCTCTATGGATTCCGCCAAGAGTAGTGTCTTGAACGAAGAGATGAGGAGAAAAACTCAAGGTTCCTCTTCGTCGGATGTCCTGATAACTGGCCCCAGGGGGAGAAACAAAACTCGTGGTTCTCAGAATAGAGAACAAAATAAGAGCAAATCCAGAGGCAGACTTAAGGATATTGAGTGCTATCATTGTGGTATGAAAGGGCACACGAAGAAGTTCTGCAGGAAGTTGAAGAGGGAGAACAAAAACAAAGAGGAAACTAAAGAAGATGGCAATGAAAATTGCCTAGCCACCGTTACCACCGAAGATCTTGTTACTGTCCTTGATGCGAATATGATAAATATTGCTTGTGATGAGTCAAGCTGGGTTGTGGATACTGGTGCCGCATCTCATGTGACATCAAGGAAGGATTTTTTCTCTTCCTATACTCCTGGTGATTTTGGAACTTTGAGTATGGGTAATGAGACTGTTTCTAGGGTGGTTGGTATTGGTACAATTGTTTGAAAACTAGTGTTGGAACTAAACTAGTTTTGAACAATGTGAAACATGCTCCTGATGTTCGTCTGCACCTAATTTCTGTTGGTGTTTTAGATGATGAAGGATATGTTAGTACCAACGGTGATGGAAAATGGAAGCTCATCAAGGGTTCCTTGGTTGTGGCTCGTGGTAACAAACGTCGTGGTCTATATTGGACTACGGCCTCTGCTTGTGTTGATATGGTGAATGCGGTTGAGAGCGATAGCTCTTCAACATTATGGCACAAGAGGCTTAGCCACATCAGCGAGAAAGGACTTAATGTTCTAGCCAAGAAGAATTTTTTGTCAAATTTCAAAAGTGCTAAATTAGAAAAGTGTGAGCACTGCTTGGCTGGTAAACAAAATAGAGTTTCCTTTAAGTCCTACCCTCCTTCGAGAAAGACAGAGTTGCTTGAGTTGGTGCACTCTGATTTATGTGGTCCAATGAAGACAAAGACATTAGGTGGTGCACTTACTTTGTCACTTTCATTGATGATTGCTCGAGAAAACTTTGGGTCTATGTCTTGAAGACTAAAGACCAAGTGTTAGGTGTCTTCAAGCAGTTTCAGGCTTCAGTTGAAAGAGAAACTGGAAAGAAACTGAAATGCATTCGTACTGATAATGGTGGTGAATATTGTGGACCATTTGACGAATACTGCAAGCATCAAGGTATTAGACACCAGAAGACTCCTCCCAAGACTCCTCAGCTTAATGGTTTGGCTGAGAGGATGAACAGGACCTTGATGGAAAGAGTTAGATGTTTGCTTTCTGAAGCAAAGTTGCCGAACTCATTTTGGGGTGAGGCTTTATTGACCGCTGCACATGTTATTAATCTATCTCCTGCTGTTGCTTTGCAAAGTGATGTACCAAATAGTGTTTGGTATGGAAAGGATGTTTCCTATGACCATTTGAGAGTATTTGGTTGCAAAGCTTTTGTACATGTGCCAAAAGATGAGAGGTCAAAGTTAGATGCCAAGACAAGGCAATGCATCTTCATTGGATATGGCCTAGATGAATTTGGTTACAGGCTATATGATCCAATTGAAAAGAAACTTGTGAGAAGCCGTGATATTATTTTCATGGAGAATCAAACAATTGAAGATATTGACAAAGCGGAGAAGGTAGAATCTTCAAGTTTTGATGGTATAATTCATCATGATGACGTTCCTCACACAAGTGTGCATGATGTTGTTGGGCTTGATAATCATGGTGACGCCCAGAATCATGTATCGAATCAACATGTTGATGTTGATAATAACAATGATATTGTTATTGATGATCCTGTTGCTCATGAAGTTGTGGACGAATCAAATATTCCGCTTCGGAGGTCCACAAGACAGCGGTTTCCTTCCTCCCGTTATTCACCAATGAGTATGTGTTACTCACTGACGGGGGAGAACCTGAATGTTATGAGGAGGCCATGGAAGATGAGCACAAGGATCAATGGATTGAAGCCATGCAAGATGAGATGAAGTCTTTGCATGAGAACCACACTTATGAGTTGGTAAAATTGCCCAAGGGCATGAGAGCTTTGAAGAACAAGTGGGTGTTCAAAGTTAAAGTTGAAGAACACAACTTGAAGCCCAGGTACAAAGCTAGATTGGTTGTTAAGGGATTCGGTCAAAGGAAGGGTATTGACTTTGACGAAATATTTTCTCCTGTTGTGAAAATGTCCTCGATTCGCACAGTTCTAGGTTTGGCTGCTAGTCTTAATTTAGAGATTGAGCAAATGGATGTGAAGACGGCTTTCCTTCACGGTGACCTAGAAGAAGAGATTTATATGGAACAACCTGAGGGCTTCAAAGTAGAAGGTAAAGAAAATTTTGTGTGCAAACTCAAAAAGAGTCTTTATGGCCTAAAACAAGCTCCTAGACAGTGGTACAAGAAGTTTGAATCTGTTATGGGGGAGCAAGGCTATAAGAAGACTTCTTCAGATCATTGCGTATTTGTACAAAAATTTTCTGACAATGATTTTATCATCCTCCTGTTGTATGTGGATGATATGTTGATTGTGGGCAAGAATACTTCCAAGATTGACGAGCTGAAGAAAGAGTTGTGTAAGTCTTTTTCTATGAAAGACTTGGGTCATGCCAAGCAAATTTTGGGCATGAGAATTACTCGTCTTAGAGATAAAAGAAAGATTTATTTGTCCCAGAAGAAGTACATTGAACGTGTACTGGAGCGCTTCAATATGAAGAATGCTAAGCCTGTTAGTACACCTCTTGCTGGTCATATGAAGTTGAGCAAGAAGATGTGTCCTACAGCTAGGGAGGAAAAAGAGAACATGGCCAAAGTTCCATATTCCTCCGTCGTCGGAAGTCTAATGTATGCAATGGTGTGCACTAGACCTGATATTGCTCACGCAGTTGGTGTTGTCAGCAGATTTCTCGAAAATCCAGGAAAAGAGCATTGGGAAGCTGTGAAGTGGATACTCAGGTATCTTAGAGGAAGCTCAGATGAATGCTTGTGTTTTGGAGCATCAAATCCAATCTTGAAAGGCTATACAGATTCTGATATGGCAGGTGACCTTGATAACAGAAAATCCACTACTGGATATTTGTTTACTTTTTCAGGGGGAGCTATATCATGGCAGTCAAAGTTGCAGAAGTGTGTTGCACTATCTACAACTGAAGCTGAGTATATTGCGGCTACTGAAGCCGGCAAGGAGATGATATGGCTAAAGCGATTTCTTCAAGAGCTTGGTTTGAATCAGATGGAGTATATTGTCTATTGTGACAGTCAAAGTGCAATAGACTTGAGCAAGAACTCCATGTACCATGCAAGAACAAAACACATCGACGTCAGATATCATTGGATTCGTGAGGAAGTGGAGAGTGAATCATTTCACGTCAAAAAGATCCACACAAGTGAAAATCCTGCAGATATGCTGACCAAGACGATACCGAAAGACAAGTTCGATTTATGCAAAGAACTTGTGGGTATGAGCTCTCTCTAAAGAAGATGAAGATACCTTCTTCCAGTAAATGGGACTGGAGGGGGAGATTTGTTGAATCCATCCCATTTTTGGTCAACTTTAGCTATTCAATTGGTACAAGTAATTGTTAAAAAGGAATAGTGACAAGAGTTGAAAATTAAGACTTGGTAGTTGGCAACTTGGTAAGATTTGCAACTCATTTTTGACTTTGCTATATTTAGCTATGTCATTAGTGACATAGGCATGGTTTTATCCTTCTATAAATAGAGCATTCTTGCTCATTTGTAGAACACACCAAGTTAGAGAGAAAAACCATTTTGAGAGCAAAGTGAGGTATTCCATAGACTATACAAGAAAATAGTCTGTGAAGAAAAATAGAGTGTGAGCGATATTTTAGTAAGACGGAAACCAAAAGAGTGTTGTTCCTTTTGAGAGTGTAGTAGTCACTTTGAGTATTGTATTCGTGACTACACAGTGTAAAATTCCTTACTATAGTAATATCAGTTGCTCCTCTTGGCCGTGGTTTTCTCCCTTATTCAGAAGGGTTTCCACGTAAAATTCTTGGTGTCGTTATTTTCCCATTTTATTTCCATTACTTTTACCATATATATTTTTGTGCTTGTCCGCGTTTTCCCAACACCTTTGGCTCAAGAAAAAGGTTTCCGAAGCAGGTTTGCAAAAAATAATAATATGGCAGCTACAGAGATGAAGCAAGGAAGTAATAAATAGTAATAAACATTGAAGAATAAAAGACTACGAGACTACTAAATACCAATACTGTGAAACGGAGAGGACGAGGCTAGCTAGCCCCCTCTCTCTTCTCAATCCTTCAAGCCAAAGTAAATAGTAACTTCAAACACATAATTTTTCAACTACAGTCCCACATGTCTTAAAAAATGGACTCTGAATTTGAATTGTACTAATAAGGACACTACTTTGAATTTGAAAGTACAAAACAGGATTGAAGCAATAATGTCCACACAAAACTAGACCCTAAAAAAAAAAAAAAAAAAAAAAAAAAAAGCCTATGTTTATAACACCTTTGTATATTTATTATGTACATAGAAAATAAGAAAACAGGAAACCAAGAATTGGAAAAAAAGAGAGAGGAGGAACACAATAAACAAATCGAATTTACAGTTTAAATTTGCTTGAAAACATGTAGATTAGCCCCACTTAAATTCTTCAGTTAAGGAACTCAATGGATAATTACTCATGAAATCTCCAGTTGTAGTGTTACCATATAGCTGATCTCTTTCTTGGCTTGGACTTGACTTTGATTCTTCATTCTTGATTCCAATGTAAGGATACTGAAACAGAGATTCCATTTTGTTCTCAATATCCCATGACAGAGCTTCACTGTTTTCCGACATCCCGTTTATCTGAATTCCAGCAGTGTTTTGATTGCTACACATATTTGAACTGTTACTTGAACTCATTCTTGAAGTTGAGCTGCTACCAAAATCAGTTTCTGTCATCTGTCCATGTTCTAATTTTGTTACACTTGATCCTGAGCAAAACACATAATTTTGATTGTTCTCGAATTCGCTCTGATGATCATGGTACTGAGCTAATACTTCTGAATTATACTCACTCGGATTCGTATTGGATTGGAAATCATGAACAAATAGAAGATCAAAGACTTGTTTGCTGTCTGTAAATTGTCCATTGGCCATTTCATTAAGATGTGGTGGTATCTGCAACATAGAGGTTTTATTTGTACAATTCTCTTCATCTTTAATTACTTGATTCTCCTTTAGTGGCTTGTGGGTATTTGGATCAATCCCCTGTTTCATTAACTTCTTCTTCAAACTCGAATTCCAGAAATTCTTTATCTCGTTATCTGTTCTCCCAGGTAATTGTGCAGCAATTTGTGCCCATCTACCATATAAATAAAATTATTAGTTAACTACTTAAACAACCAAAACAGAATTACTAATGAAATTCTGTTTTGTATAAAGTACCTATTTCCAAGAACTTCATGGAGACTAATTATCTTATCTTCTTCATCTTGTGAGAACATTCCTCTTTTAAGATCAGGCCTTAAGTAATTTATCCATCTCAATCTGCAACTTTTCCCACATCTTTGCAGCCCTGCAACATTTCACACCATTAGTAAAAAAAAAAAGGTACTAATAGCCCCTTGCCGGCCGGTCTGTTGCGGAGCCAGAATTTTAACTTTATGAATTCTGAAAAAGAATTACTTTTCAAGTATTAGTAATAATAGGATTCTAAATTTGATACTTATACATATTTAATGAGTTTCTTAACACATATACGCTACTGAGTTCAACCAAGGTAAAAACATTATATAAATTACCTGCTAATTTAGGGACTGAACTCCATGAGCCAATACCAAAATTGGTGATATAATTGCATAATTTTTCATCTTCTTCAGGTGACCACAATCCTTTCCTTAGCTTCTGCTTCACACTACAAGAATGGCGCCCCATTAATTTCTGCTCCCAAAGCTTTCAACAGGGACTCTGTGTGTGTGTGTCTTATAAGCTTAGATGATATAATTTACTTTATAAAATTGGGATATTATAAAGTCATCAATATGAATTCTAGAGATGAATGAAAATATGTAAAAGATAATAATCAATAATTTCAAGAATTCTAGAGAAAAATCATACTTAGACCTCAAGCTAAGAGAGAGGAGAGAGAGAAAAAAAGAAAGAATAAGAAGATAGGTGAGGCAAATCAAGTGGTTTTTAAGCAAATTTGGTGCTGCTTTCGAATCGGACTTGATTGAATGTTAAGTTATCGCTTCTATATTCTAAAAAATGCAGCTTAATGAATTCTTAGATAAATTATTTATACATATTTGGTGGTTGTTAAGAGTAAGAAGACAATTATGTGTAGTTTAATAATCGCAATTATACAGTATGATTGAGTTTATGGACATTTGCATAATACTAATCATTTTTTCTTAACAGACAATCGTACAGACAGATGTTGAAAACTAATAGGTGGCTAATGGGACCCTTTTCATTTCATTTTTAATTCTTTTTGGTTTTATTAATAATCACGAGTTTAATTTTGTAATTAGCTACTATAAGCCTATATCTAATCTTGTTACCTCAAATTAAGCACCATTGTCATCAGAAATTAATTGAACTCTTTTTTTTCTGGTTTTGTTTGTTACTCGTCATTGTCTTAAAAAAAAAAGAGAGAATAGTTTATATTTACCATTATGTCAAAACAGCTAAACAAATTTAAACATTTCAAACGGTATATTTTTGTTTAGTACGTTCAATTAAAATTTTAAAAAGAATCAGAACAACAAAATTAATTCTATTCTTAGATTTTTTTATTTTTTTTTTGGAATCGAAACGAACCGAACAAACTATTGTTATATCTTGCGATTGATAACGGTAAATTATCCATAACAATAGGACCATTTTTTAGTTATCCATAAAAGATACGTAATACTTTGTAAAAAAAAATAAAAAAAATTAGAAAAGGCAAGTGAAATTGTGAGAAGTTTTCTTTGGTATTTTTTTTTAAATGTATATTTTGGGTGAAATTGTATTGTAAAAGAAATAATTTAAAGTTCGACCGACACAAAGATTTGAGGAAAGTATGGGGTCCAATATAAAATTTGACTTTTAAGAAAACACTTATAAATGTCACATTTTCTTGGTGTATAAAAAAGTCTGTGAAAATTACGTACCATCAATTTATTTGGAAATGTTCCAATCGTGTTGCTTTTGCATGCTATGTCATTCTCCACCCTGTTATTTTCGAACCTACGTTATATTTTTGGTCGAGTTATATAATTTTTTTTTTATTCTTAACAAAAAAATTTGATTGGAGTCCTAGCTATAATATATTTTTGATAAGGAACACTTACTATTAATATGAAATTGCCCGATATAAATTCAGATTAATTGTACCTCAAAATAGAAAAATAGGAAAGTAAAATGAAAAATGAAAACTTCGAAATACTCTGTATGTATATACGTATATCTCAAGAAATTAAATTGTCATTTTCGAAAGATTCTTCTATATTTTAATGAGACATTAATACGCAAGTGGTATTTTACATAATTTCTTTGTATGTCCAAAATTGTCAATTACATATTTTTTGAAACATTGAAACATAAATTGCTTTCACGTCCAACTGTCAACTGTGTACATTTTATGGAACAGCTTCACTAAAATTATACGTCAAAATAGTTTCTAACATTATTGTTGTGGCCCTGCCTTCTGAAAGTAAATACTACTTTTATCAGGATTGTTGGGTAATACTCCCTCCGATTTTAAAAAGATTGGCCTAGTTTGACTTGGAACGGAGTTTAAGAAAAGAGAGAAGACTTTTTAATCTTGTGGTTCTAATTTAAAGTTATGTCAAATGTACCAAAATACCCTTTAATCTTGTGGTCTTAAACATGCCACGTGGAAAGTTAAAGTTAAAGTGTTGCCAAAGAAGAAAATGGATCATTCTTTTTGAAACAGACTAAAAAGAAAATAGGGTCATTTTTTTTTAAACGGAGGGAGTATAGAACTACTTCATTCTTAATCGCAGATTTGAGTTTCGAACTCTAATATCGACAAAAATTTGCTGGCAACACCACCTCAAAATGAGTATTATAGTGCGCGACTCAAATTTAATCGAAACTTAATGTGGATTCTGAACACAAAGTGAGGAATAAACATAAAAATAAAATATAAAATACTACTCTTATTGTATATTTTTTTTATTTACATACTTCGAAAATATTATAATAAACATAGAAATTTTACCTATTTACTCTTTTAAGATATTTCACCATGTTATCTCTCCTCAATATTTATTTACTAGTATTATATGTAAGCTCTATCAATGACGTACTTACTCATAAATGTTGTAATTGACATAAAGGGTAAATGGAACAAATTAAAGTTACAAATTGATTTATAAAAATGATCAATATTTATAATAATATTTTAAAGAAGAACTATAAATATTTTGAGACGAAGAGAATGTGATCGTATCGAATTATCAGTACATAGAAAGTCTATTTATATTATCTTAGCGAAATGCTTATGCTTCTAGAATATATCCACTTACCATATTAAATATTATAGTCATTTTGTAATCCATATTAATTGCAATGCACGCATTCAATTTCCTGAAATTTGTATTATTGTTTAGTACTTGTGTTATTTTAGTTCAGATCTTGCATATAATAAATCGGCTATCTTGTTACGATTTTACTCCAGTCGAAGATCTCACCGTGGTATGCGTCAATAAGATCACCAAAGACCTTTGTGGCACCAGTGTGCCACAGAAGTCATGGGTGATAGTTGGTCCAATGCTTCAAACGAAATCAATTCCCAGAATGTGACGGACGGTGTGTACAGGGCACGATTTAATTCATTAAAATTTATCAATTAATTAAATTTATTTCAGACAAAAGTATATCATTCCTTATGTTTCGTTTTGGTCTACTGAATGTGGTTTCTTTCACGACCTTTAAATTATTTGACAAATAAGAAATGAACATGTTTTTTTACATCAAAGAAAAGAAAGAAATTTATTAGGTATAAATAGAAAAAGAAAACATGTTTACTTTAGCTAAAGATGGAAAAGATCATAATTTGCCTCATCGTCGCTAGCTTGAATTTGACTTTGAATAAAGTAACAAGTATCTTTTTATTTTATTGAAAAGACAAATCAATTTTTTTTATTTTAAGGAACCTTTTTCTTTTTCACACAATTTTTGGTTATATATACCGCAAATTAGAATTGTTTATGATTATGATTAAAATTTAGTTAATTTTTATCTTTACCTTGCATAACATAGTCAAACTTTCTCTTAATTGAATTACTTTGTTCTTGTAATAATAACTCTAGTATTGCTTAATTTCTTAATTGAATCCCAGTAATTTTTCTGTAGGTTATTTATGTATTAATATGTGTCAGTGTCTACCGAGACACGTATATCCTCAAAAATTTATTACTTTTAAAAAAAAATTGAAACCAAACCAACAATTATATTTTTCGTTTGATTTAGTTTAATTTTAAAAATTGACTAAATTAATTTGATTTTAATTTTATTTAATAATCGATCCAAATCGAAGCACAAAAACTCAACCACCGAACTCAACCACCGACGAAATCCTCTCTTCTTCCACTTTGGTTTCGAATAAAGTTAAGTGTCAAATTTGATATGTATTTCACAAAAGTTTATCATTCAATAATTTAATTTCTAGGACGAACAATTTTAATTTTTCTATTATATTCTTAATTTATTATATTGAGTTAATGTCTTTGAAAAAATTGTAGCAAAATATGTTTAAGATCCTAATAAATAGTAGTAAAATATAAACTAAAAGTATAAATCATCATTTTTGAGTCAGATTTAAAAAATTTGACAAGTAAAAAGAGACGAGTGGAAGCGGAGGAGTGACAAATTGGCTGGACAGATAAACGAAGACTCAATGATTGGTGCGTCGCTAGACGTTAACGTGTCCCGACAATTAACACACACCCTCCTCAACTTTTATTTATTTACATTTTTCTACTTTATATTCTAAGAGTTTTTATAAGTGCTTCACTAATTTTATTTTATTTTTTATTATATATATATATATAATATATTACAAACAAATAGGTTGAGGTAATATCAAGAAAATGACTTAGCGTAGAGTTAACATCATGCTTAAGTATATCAATTAGGTTTGAGCAAATGATAGTTCAAGCTTGTATTGTTAAGTGATTTTCTTGCATGACATTGGCTTCTAATATTCTACTTGTTTTCGAGTGTGTTCAATTTGATGTTTTGGAGTTGACATTTCTTTCTTTTACGTTAGTTTCTCAATTTATTTAAATAGATTTAGTTATCGATGATTAACCTTTTTAAATTATTTGATTATAGAAATATCTTTTATTTAGAAAAAAAACTTCTATTTAGGTCAAGTTTAATATTTGTAAATTTTTAAAAAAATTTTTCAAACTTTTATATTTTTCTAAAAAACACCAATCATTTATTAATTTCAACTAATATTTGTCATATATATATATATATATATATATATTACAAACAAATAGGTTGAGGTAATATCAAGAAAATGACTTAGCGTAGAGTTAACATCATGCTTAAGTATATCAATTAGGTTTGAGCAAATGATAGTTCAAGCTTAGTATTGTTAAGTGATTTTCTTGACATTGGCTTGCTATAAATTCTACTTGTTTTCGAGTGTTCAATTTGATGTTTTGGAGTTGACATTTTCTTTCTTGTTACGTTAGTTTCTCAATTTATTTAAATAGATTTAGTTATCGATGATTAACCTTTTAAATTATTTAATTATATAAATATCTTTTACTTAGAAAAAAAAACTTCTATTTAGGTCAAGTTCTAATATTTATAAATTGTAAAAAATTATTTCAAACTTTTATATTTTCCTAAAAAACACCAATCAATTATTTGTCTAAATTTGTTAAAATTATACAATTAATAACTAAATGTTATTCCTCTCTTCTAATTATACGGAACGTTTTCAAGTTTGAGTATGAGATTAATGTATCTGTATTGTTAATTTTTATCAATTATATTATAAAGTTATTTTTTTAACGGAACATATTTATTATAAATGAAAATACAAAACTTAAAGGCATTTTAAATAATTTTTAAGACTTATTGGTACAAATTATATTTTTTACAATAGTCAATTATTTCTCCAAAATTTTATGATCAAACGCATGATAAAACTTCACTCAAAAATAATTTGCTAAAGGTATTTGAAATTTAAAATTAAACGCTAACTTAAAATATGTTATGTAAAAAATTAAAGCTAAAAGTTGCAAAAAAATAATCAATTCTTTTTATAATCAATTAAAAAGAAAAGTAAAATAAACAACGATAACGAAGAGAATATTTCGTTCCAAGTACTACTTTGGCATTTCAATCAAATTTATATATTTTTAAAAATAAATGGAATGAAAGGAGAAGTAAAAAGCAAGTATTATTATTATTATTATTGAAAAGATGTGGTAGCTCTAAACTTTTATTTTGGGGTCCATGAAACATCTTAGATCACACGTGAAAAATAATGTGTCGGGGTTTGTAAGAAAACATTAAACATCATTTATTATTATTTATTACTCTCTCAACTCTATTTAATTAATATAATTACTTGTCATAAAAAAAGTATGCCTATTAAAAGAATGTTAGACAAAAAAAATCACTTGAAAGTATTTTTATTTAATCTTTGATTTTAATTTAGTATTTTTTTCATCATATATATTGAAAAAGAGTAAAAATAAAATAAACAACCGATTAGATCTTGATTTTGAAAAATGAAAATTATCATATCCATTTTATTTTATTTTACTTTTAATTTATGTTGACTTGATATTTCTATTAAAACGATATTTATTATAGATTTATTTCACAAAAATTAACTTCATCAGTTAAGCTTTGAAAATTTGAGTTTGACTACTAATAATTATACAATTATTTATGATAAAGGTAATATTGAAAGTAAATAATAAAACAAAAGGATAAATCAAAAATATTTAGTTTATTTAATAAAAATATTAAAGATAAATAAATCAAACATTGATCCAAGGAAGTTTTCTGCCGGGTCACATTAATTATTATTAGTGTCAACTAACTCGTGATTTTTTTAATGACTCTAAAAACTGTTAATTACGACGTTTATTAAGTTTCACTTATTATTTAAAATGAAAACGAACGTTTTTGACAAATATTGTGAATAATTTTCAAGCAAAGAGCTTTTTTTAATTCCTTTGCGATCCAGAGATTGTTATCTCTTGTAACCTTGCTTAAACCCAATAAAGATATATTACTGGCTTTTCTGTCATGCCTATTCACTATCTATCTATATATATATTCATGAATAAGCTTTACGTGGTCAGGTTAATTTGGGTTTTTTAAACATCAAATTAAATCAGTTGTATCGGATTTTTAAATCTATAAATCAAACCAAATCAATAAAACTTGAGTTTTTCAACCTCGAATTTTTTGGATTTTTGTATTTTTTTTTGAATTTTTCTGCTAAGATATTCATACAAACATATAATTTACTTGTACATCAAATATGTCTTCAGTCCAACCAAAATACAATTATCTAATGTGTTTCTTAAGAATATAACACAAACAATGATATGATTAATGACACTAAAATATCTATAAAAAATATATAATAATAATGAAATCGCGTAAAACAAATATTGCAAATTAATATGTCATAATTTGAAAATACTAAATCATACTAAATAAGTTTAATAAGCATTAGTTACATGACTAAATCTTAAAGGAAATTAAAATTAAATTATGTAATTTAATTGTCTAAACCAATGTAAAATCAAAGAACAAATATTCAATATTATTTCATTCTTAGTGTTATTGTTTTTCTTTTTGCACTAGTATTAATTTGATTCTGATTCAAGTTTTAGTATAATTACCAACATTTGTGGACTATAATCTTTATGAACTCATTCAAAATTCTAAGTTTCAAACTTGAAATAATATATTAAAAGATAAAAACTATGAAAAAGTATAAGAAATATTTAAAAATTATAACAAAGTATTTTTATGTATAAAATAAAATTTTAAAATTATATATATAATATCGGGTTGGTCTGATCTCGGGTTAATTTTTTTAGTTAAAATCAAACCAACCCAAATATAGTCGAGTTTTTTTCCCAACACCAAACCAAGTCAGACCAACCACTAGTTAAATTTTTCTCTCAATTTGACTCAATTTGCGATTTGATTTTATTTTCAATTCGATTTTATTTTAAAAAATCCAATGCATTAAAGCTATCGTTATGCACGGAGTGCGAGAAATTGTTCTATATGTATAATTTATGTCATACTTCAAAATTTGTATTTCTGGATCAAATAAATTTATGCATGGTCAATATATTTTAGTTATATACTCGTATATTTTTATTTATTTATATATAGAAGCTGTTATACAGCGAAGAGAATCTTTATTTGCTTTGTGATAAGATACGAAACCATGATTGAAAAAAAGATATTTAAAACCATGATTGAAATAAAGATATTCAAAAAACTTGTTCTATCGATAGCTTATTTAATATGTCTAAATTAAATCAATTTGTATTTGTTTTTTTGTATAGTTGGCTGTTTAATCAATATTTTAGTATACGTATAATTAGCAAGGCTGGACCCAACAGCTTTATTAGAGTGTGATATATATTCACAAGCTTAATTTGTTGAAGTATTAGGTAGATAATATAAAAAATATTTCTATAATAATGTCATTGGAGCCAAATTAATGGAAAACATTTATCTTTCCGTCGGTGTAGACTCCAGATTAAATTATATATCTTGATTTATCATCACTATAATATTAATTTATTATTAAATTAGTCTCTCTTCGTAACTAATATATATAGAGAGAAAAAGGTTTGAAAAATATTTTATTTTTAGTTAAAATTATGATTATGATATCAAATTTTATGGAAAATCTTTTATTACTTCACTATTTAATAGTATATTTAAAGGTATATATGTGCCCACATGGACACATTATTATTTCTAATAATGAAATTTTATGATATCCACGTGAGCACATATATACCTTTAAAATACAATATTAAATAGTACACTGAAATAAATAATCATTTTCAAAATTTAATATTATTATTACAACAATTTATATTAAAATTCAAATATATTTAGAAACTTTTTCCCCTTAATTAAATTTGAGGCAGTGCTTGTAAATAGGACAATATAATGGGTACTTGTTTGTTTGCTTTTACGTCTATATCTCTGATAATAAATATTTCTCCGTCCGAAATTGTTTGTCATGTTGCGCTTATTTAAAGTCAATTTGACTAATTTTCAAAGGTAAATTATATTATATTAATTTGATATTTTAAATAAAAAAATTAGATATTCTAAAACTACATGAAAAGTACTATAAATTACAACTTTTTGCATATTAATATGATTAAAAAATACATCTTAAAATATTAGTCAGAATTTTTATAGTTTGACTCTAAAAATAGAAATTATGACAAATAATTTCAGATGGAAGGAGTAATAATGTCAAAAGTTTATTTTAGATAGGGACCAATCATAAGACATCTACAACAACTTGTTTGATATATATATATATATATATATTTTTTTTTTAAGAAGTACAGCTCCCATCTTCTCCTTATAATTTTTCCCCAAAGTGTAATTTCATTTTTGGGTTTTGTTCCAACTAGTGGTGAGAGAGCCGCATCATATATTAATATATATAGGTTTAATAATACAACAATATTATTCATCTTTGGCTGGACTCTTTTAGCCGTCTACCACAATATATAGATAGATAGAGATATTACAGAGAATATTTTTTTTTTAATACAAGCGTAAAATAGGTAGGTCAATCGAATTTTATTATCATAGCATTGGGCTACAATATGAGTAGAGTCGTGAGACGATCTCTCTCTTTTTTTCATTTTTTTGATGGCATTTACTATTTACATAGTGTTTTTAGATATTATTGTGTTTATTTTTTGTATTTTTATGATTAGAAAGTTTTTTCCAAGATCGACAAGACAAGTGAAAGTTAAAAGACATGATATATGTCGATAGAGAGCTAGCGCGCTTAGAATACATTATTTTTATTCATTATTGTTACACTTAATACGAAAACATGTATCATATTATATAAAAACATGTTTTTACACTATCAGATTATAAACTCTAATTAACTCAAAAGGGGAAAAAGAGGGACCAGACTAATTATTTGAAAGATTACAATAAATAACATCAGTTACGTTATCCGTGTAAGTTACTGATTAGAATGTATAAGCCATCAATCACTATGATCTCTTTCTTAGAAAAGAAATTGCATGTAATGTAGGCTTAGCCGTTTTAGAACCATCAATGATTGGTGAACCGGTGGATCCATTTGCAACCCCTTTGGAAATCTTACCTGAATGGTATTTCTTTCCTGTATTTCAAATACTTCGTACAGTGCCCAATATTGAAATGAGACATTTCATTGCTTCAATTATTATACTTAGAAAATAGTAATTTTTAAATAATAAATTCTGTGCAACCCAAGTTTAGCTCCGCTCTTGATTTCTTGTGAGAATTCACGTTATTTTCTCTTTACGATTAACAAGGAGATATTTTGTGCGAAAAAACCCACGCGATATCACACGTATTCTAATTAATTATACTTTTACTTGTTTTTATAACATATTGTTTTTTTCAACATTAATAGTAAAAGAAACACTTAATTAAATATTATTTTTCATGAATTTTGTATTTTTAACTATCTATTGTTTCCTTTATTTATATAACTTATTATTCTTTTTGTATTAAAATAAATAAACCTCAATTTGTAGTGGTGATTATATATTTGAAATAAATAGACATATGGAACAGGTGCGTGAGGTTTAAACCCCTCCCTATAAAACGATCCACATGACAATTGGCATATGGAGTGTTGGTTTAAATAAATAAAGAGAATAATAAATAGATGAAGTATAATAATTTAAATTTGATTTTAACCGCTCTTATTTCTCTACTCTATACGTATATTACGGATTTTTAATTAGTCCTAATATGGGAAATGGAAATCTATGAATAAAGTATTAGTTACGTGAAATGTGGAATGGTGGACCTCATCTATGGATAATGTTCTTCAAATTGTCAAATTTGGATTAATTGAAACACGTGAAAATGTTAAATACATAAAATTATGAACTAAAACAAGTTATCTCGGAATAATTTAATTTGAAATAAGTTCTTTCATTATGTATACGTGATAACTTATGCAATTAATAAAGTATAAATAATGGAATAAATATACATAAATCAGAGATTACTTAATACTTCTAATCAAACGCAGAATAAAATTTTATCATAAAATTATTATATCTTATATCTGAGACAAAATGACTCCTAAATGTCATATGATTAGACAGAGATGGAAATGGAAGGTTTTCTTCTCAAGGCACTACAATTACAACTTTTGACTTAATTGAATGGCAGAAAATTTATAAAGGGTTTTGAGGCCATGGTATAATGATAAACCTAACCCCTGTTTGAAGTTAAGATTGTAATAATTTGACAAGATGTATCCTCACTAATTAATCAACTTATGAGCATCATTATGTCTACTAATAACTAATTAATTACTGTACACATTTCATTCTCCTTCTTTTAATTTACATTCTACGCTATGATTTAGTTATGATCATGACTCTAAAGAATCTTTGGTGGTTGATCGATCCGGCCTGATTTTCCTTTAACTTTCTTAAATTAAAATTTGTGTATGAGTGAGTTTAGATTCAAGTAATTTTAATTTGCTCATTGAATTTTAGACAAACAGAAAGAATTTACCTAGTATTTTTTTTGTCTTTATCTTCATTTTATTGAGTACTAAATCACATTCCTAAGAGAAAAAAATAGTTTATTAATTTGAAAAACATATATTGAACAAAAATGGGTGAGTCAAGATAAATAAATATCTATATTCTTATAATATTAAAATCATAGATATCAAAACAGGATGGGCAAACATATTCCCATAATATTACTAATGATCTTTTATATCCTTTGAGGACTACATTAATATTTTTTTTTAAGAAATAACTTTACATTGAACAAAATGGTAATACTTTTGATGTAATATTGGTGAAATTGAAGATTTAAAATTATGAGGTGTCTTTGGTTAAAAATCATACTCTTCACATCTCCATTATAAGATTAAATTATCTTTAAAAGAAAATACACAGATAAAAAAATAGTAATACAATATCATATTATAATGAATATAATTCTAATTTTATATATACTTTAATTTCTACACTATAACAGTACCATACACTAAATAGATTCACCGTAAAATTTATAATACTATAATTTTAGGAATTCCTTTAAAAATAAAAACTTGTCGTAGGGATACAAATTTTCCTTATAAAAAAAGAAAAGTTTTACTAGATATGTCTATTATCGTGCTACATTATATTTTAAGCCAAACATATTTCTTTATTAAATAATTTGTAATATTTGGAACTCTACCTTGTATAGGAATTTGAATAAAATTTAGTTCCTTTAAATTTTGGGATTTGAAAAAGAAAAAGCACATTTGAAACAAATTCCAAGTTGGCATCAAAGAAGGAATACATACATAAATGTAGTTAAAACAAATATCATTTTATCTAAAAATGAAATAAATAATGGCAAAGTTGTAAATTCATTATCCCAGCAGAAATATGTATTTAGATAAAAAAAATAAAAAATATAACGGAGTTGTAGAGAAATTATTTTTACAATTTTTGCGTTGAAAAAGAAAAGGCATTCATTTGGAGTAATTTCAGCTCAAAATCTTTAAAACTTAGAGCCGATAAATTGCATTTAGATTAGTTTTGTCACTCCTAAATTTAGGTGTAATTGATGAACGCTTAATTTTATTTTCATCAATTAAATTTCACATTTAGGAATAATTGAATACTTAAATAAATTTATAGACAAGTTTATCCGTTACGAAAATAAAATTTAAACAGTGATATCTAAAGGAGGCATTAGTTATAATATTTTTAACTAATTATAGCTAGTCTTCTTTGTCAAAAAGCAAAAAATGACAAGTACGTGTTAATAATGATTCTTTTTTATATTATCAGTATGTTTCAACTTGTTTATTGCAGGTTATTTGATATTGTTTCAAGTTAATTACTAAATTTTGCTTATTTTTAATAGTCACCTATAATTGCAAGTAATTTAATTTGATAGTGTAAAATATTAATAACTCGAAGAAAATTAAGACCCCGAAAAGAGAAAAAACAATTCGAAATGGGTGGGAAAGCATGTCGATTGGGCTGGGTTAACTAGTTGAGTTGAGCACCACCAATCAGGCCCAGAATTTATATTAATATTAGGCCCATTAGGAAAAAGTTCTTCAAAACGTTTCCAAAATTGAATTAATTTTCGGTCCATCACAATCATCATCATCAATCATCAATTATTATGGTCAGTTGCTATCATCTTTGTTATCATCACAATCGCCATGATGCCATTGTCACTAGGGATGGAAATGAGGCAGGACGGATGCAGTGCGGGGTGGGTTTAAGGATACGTGGGGCGGGGCGGGTTGAAGTGGGTTCTTTTTAAATTAATGTGGGGCGTGGCGGGTTGAGGGTATATGTGATTTCATGTGGGTTTAAACTTAATTTTAACATTTCACATGTTATAAGAGTGATATAATATTATTTATTAAAATAATTTCTTGACGTAAACTATTTTAATGACTAAGAAACTAGAAAGAAGAAAAAATTATCTCACTACTTAGATTTAATATTTTGTTATTTTATCAAATGTAACCAATTCAAATCCACCAAAAAAAATGTTGTTGGCATATTAAAAGAGTTATAAACATTGTAATGTTAAAATAACGTTATAATATGTTAATGTTAGCGATTAACAACTAACAAAATTTTAATTTCTTGAGTTAAACGTACTAAGTCTATTATTTGAAATGCATTTTATAAAATATGTGAGATGGGGCGGGACGGGTTGAAAACAACAAAATATGTTATGTGGGGCGAAGTGGGGCCGGTTGAGATCTTAGTAGGTTTGCTCCACAATCGCCCGCCCCGCCCCATTGCCATCCCTAATCGTCACCTCCATTAATACTATTAGTTACTACTATTAGTGCAACAAATCTCTATTATTAATAATTTTCACCATCACAACTAGCACAATTAACAACTATCACCAACATATAATTAACATTATAAATTTTTCAGTCATTACCATCAATACTGTTAATTACTAACATCTACCTGTCATTATCATGCTAATCACTTTATACCAATAATTTTCACCATCACAACTGTCATTACAACCATTACTAATCGCAATTACTAATTGTTACCACTATCACCTTTACAAACCATATTCACCATTATTGACGAACATATATCTAATCAATATAAATATGCAATTCACCTCTCTTCCCTCTCTCTCTCTCCTCTCGCTTCCCTCTCCCAATCTCTACTCTCTCCCAATCTCACTTGCGTTTTATAGAAATAAATATGTACAATATATAATTATTTAACCAATATACATATGCAATTCACCTCTCTCCCACTCTCTGCCCTCTCTCTCTATCGCCTCTCTCCTCCCTCTTCCAATCTCGCTCGCTTCTCTCCTCTATCTCCTAATCGATTGCCATATATACAAATACATATGTATAATATACAATTATCTAATGAATATACATATACAATTCACCTCTCTCTCTATCGTCTCTCTCCTCCCTCTCCCAATCTCGCTCTCCTCTCTCCTCTATCTCCTAATCGATTGCCATATATACAAATACATATGTATAATATACAATTATCTAATCAATATACATATACAATTCACCTCTCACTCACTTTTTTCCCTCTCTCTCTATCGTCTCTCTCCTCCCTCTCCCAATCTTGCTCTCCTCTCTCCTCTATCTCCTAATCGATTTCCATATATACAAATACATATGTATAATATACAATTATCTAACCAATATACATATACAATTCATCTCTCTCTCACTTTTTGCCCTCTCTCTCCCATTCTCGCTCGCCTCTCTCCTCCCTATAACATGTAGCTAAGAGTTATAGTTATCAAACTATAGCTATGAAAATTAATTAGGTTATTTTTTAACGTCTATATGTGAAAGTTCCTCTATTAATACGTGTCCATAGTTTCACAAATTCAACTACTATGAAATATGGAGTAATATTTTTTTTTTAAAAATTGATAGCTTAAAACATTTCATTAGAAAATTTAAAATTAAACAAATGTAATAAAATAGACATTAGTGTTATTTTTAAGTTACTAAAAAAAGAAATACAACTATATGAAAACGCGGAAAAAGTTTACAAAAAGATTTCAGTTTTTTCGTTTCCGACTATAATAAGGATTTGGAGCCTTTTTTTTTCTATAAAAAGTGACTCCCTCTATTCTCTCTTTTGTATTTCTAAATAAAATTTACGATTTTTTTTTTTTGAAAGTTAACAAACTTTTCCAGTTTACAGCAATCGCAATGGATTCTTCAGTCGTGGAGGGCGGCGCGTCGCTCCGTTCGGCGGGTACCGACGCTACTAACCGCCGTGTTTCTTATTTCTTCGACTCTTCCATCGGCGAATATTATTACGGCGAGGGTCATCTAATGAAGCCTCACCGTATTCGTGTTGCCCACAATCTTATTTTAAACTATAATCTTCACCGTAAAATGGAGGTAATTCAACCGTTTCCGGCGACTAAGGAGGAAATTGGGTGGTTTCACTCGTCGGACTATGTGGAGTTTCTCTCTTCAGTTTCTCCGGAGATTGTTAATGATAAGTACGATTCCTTCCAGCGTAGACGCTTCAATGTCGGTTCGGACTCGGAAAACTTTGATTGTCCTCTTTTTTATGGGCTTTTTGATTTTTGTCAAACTTCAGCTGGTGGCTCAATTGGCGCCGCCGCTAAACTTAATCGGAATGAAGCTGATATAGCTATCAATTGGGCTGGTGGTTTGCATCATGCAAAGAAAAGTGAAGCTTCTGGATTTTGCTATGTCAATGATATTGTTCTTGGAATTCTAGAACTTCTCAAGGTCCACAAGGTAAATACTAAATATCTCTTTTTGTTCTTTTAAGCGTAAAATAGTACTCATATTTCTATGTATATGATGAATTTCTTATTGTCTATGATTTTGGGTATTGCTGATGTACTCTGTTTCACTTATTTTATTTTGTTCCACAAGTAATATATCAAAACTAAAGGGCTGTTTTTTCCCTTGAAAAAGTCGAGCTATTTGTGTGTTATTGAGAATTGTTGCTTACTTGATCGAAGGCCAGGCACTATTTGTTCTTAGGTGTGGAGCTTTTATTTGTTCATATTGTTGTTGAGTCTGACTTGAATTGGCGTTGATGTATATAAAATAACGAAATTTTAAATGTGCTTCGATCATTTGAGTTTGTAAGCAATATGTTAATAATGGTCTTGAGGATATAGAAAAGGATTATGGACTGGAAGACATTGTTGATTTCAGTATAATTTAATGAGTTGTCTCGTATTATTGTCTGCAAAGAAGTATTACTATATTCTTTTCTGATATTTTATTGATTAGCTCATACTTATTTGGATGAAGCCAGTAATTTGGAGTCCAAAATACTTATCCGATTTTTTAGAATTAGAAATTAGGTGATCACTTATCAGTCACTGATATGAATTCAATAATTGCTGTTAATTGTGTATAAGCGTGCTTTGTAGGCCATTACTGGATAACATCTTTTGCTTTGCAAGGAGAACTACTTGTTACAAACTATTGTTTCTTTAACATGCTCGTTGTTGTTGTGCAGCGTGTATTGTATGTAGACATTGATGTTCATCACGGGGATGGAGTTGAGGAGGCTTTTTACACCACTGATCGGGTTATGACAGTGTCTTTTCATAAGTTTGGAGACTTCTTTCCTGGTACAGGGCATATCAAAGACATTGGTGCAAGTACCGGAAAGTACTATGCCTTAAATGCACCATTGAATAATGGTATTGATGATGAAAGTTTCCGTAGTCTATTCCGTCCTGTAATCCAAAAAGTGATGGAGGTTTATCAACCTGAAGCTGTTGTTCTTCAATGTGGTGCTGATTCACTAGCCGGAGACAGGCTGGGCGTCTTTAACTTGTCTGTTAAAGGCCATGCAGATTGCATTCGATTCCTCAGGTCTTTCAACGTACCTTTAATGATGTTGGGTGGTGGAGGTTATACCGTTAAAAACGTTGCTCGGTGCTGGTGCTACGAGGTGAATCTCTTTAATCTCTATTTCTCCGTTTTGGTGCTTTTTCCTGTCTATAGATTTTCACCTATTACCTTTCACTTGTCTTATAAGTTGTTGTGCTAAGATTGAACTTCTTCAATATGTACAGACAGCAGTTGCAGTTGGAGTAGAGCCTGATAATGATTTGCCTTACAATGAGTTTTACGAGTATTTTGCCCCTGATTATATTCTTTATCATGAATCATTACATATGAAGAATGAGAATTCGCCCTCGGAACTAGAGAGGATCAGGTAATTTGAACATCATTCCTTTAGGGCTTGCTTTTAGTAAACTGTCAGAAAATACCATCTAATAATGTTCGAATCTGTATGATGTGAAAGCTTTTTCATTGTTCAATCTTTTTGAAGTATTAGCGAATGTGAGATGATGTTATTTAACATGAATAATCGGTGGGTGCAGGAACACTTTGCTGGAGCAACTCTCGCGTTTACCCCACGTACCTAGTGTTCCATTTCAAGTGACACCTTCCGTAACAGAGGTTCCAGAAAAGGTGAGAACTAGTTTATTTTCAAGATCATTTGATTTTCCATGTATATTATCGAAAACTGACCCTCATTTAATAATTTAATGTATCCAGGAAGATGAAGACATGGATCTAAGGCCTAAACCAAGGATACAGATGAGCCAAGATTACGATACAGACGAAGAGGAGAAGTCAAATAACGGAAAGTTCAGTAATTACTACAATTACTTCAACAACGAGAACTGACATGAGGTAAGGTCATCAAGTTATCTTCTACACACACTTGAAACAACAATGCCATGCTTGCTAATTCGAACCTAAATTTCTTTATTTTTCTCTTTTGGAACCCATGTGGGGACTACTATTTGGATGGTGAACCCGCTCCTACTATTTTCCTATGTAGTTTTAGTTCCTTTAGAAATTGCAGTATAATTTGTTTTGCTTGAAACTGAGTTATTTTGTGCCTTGTTTTGATGCAGGTTACTTTCATTACAAAGTCGACATGATTTGATTGGAGGCCTCTGAGACTAAGCTGTTCAACATGTGTTTATTAACAATTTTTTTGTTTAGTTACGATGAGAAATGATAGTAAGATGATGTTATTTGTAGTGATGTAATTATAATAAATTATAACTTTGTCTATAATCTGTGGTGTGTTATTTTCAAACTTCTTATGTTTTTAAATAAAAATTCTAGCAAAAAATTTATATGCAATTAAAAGTAAATAAAATTAACCAAACCAATTGAGATCTTCAACTCAACTTTAATTTTTAAAAATAAAGTGAAAAAATGTTCATAATAATTTCTTGTAGTTTTTAAGTAAATTTAATGGTACAAAATCACTCTACGTAGATTTATATGTTAATAGATATCCAAGAGACTAAATCCTCGGGGGAGAGAGGAAAGACACACTACTCCTAAAAACCGTGCAACTAATCTTTTTTCATTTCGACTTCTTTGATGAGATCTAATCTAGTAGCGTTCAGTTTCCATTCTCAATCTAGGATTGCTCTGAGTTCGGAGCTTCCTTTGTAACTTGGTGACTGTTTATATCAGTCAAGCTAGAGATTTTACTAATTCTTAGAAACTGGGGTATAAAGTATAAATCAATTTTTTTTAAAAATACAGTAAATTTTACCTTCAAAGTTAAAACTCTAAATATATTTTACAAAAAATAAAAATAAAAATCAAACACAGCATCAACACAAAGTTGTTTGAAATGTGCTGATGTTCATCCCCTTCAACTCCCTTCTTGCTCAACTGTCAAAGCTGAAGCTTCCAATCTCAAGAACTAAAGAGCTTCACGCTTTCATAATCAAGACTCATCTCTCACACGACCCATTTTACGCTACAAGAATTATAAGATTCTATGCTCTAAACAACGACATCATCTCTGCACACAACCTGTTTGATAGAACTCCTCACCGAACCATTTACCTCTGGAACTCCTTAATTCGAGCTTATGCTAGAGCCCACAAATTTAGAAATGCATTTTCGCTGTTTAATGATATGCTTCATTCTGAAATAATGCCTGATAACTTCACTTATGCATGCCTTGTAAAAGCCAGCTCTGAGAATTTTGATTTGCACAGCTTAAGGGTTTTACATGGAGGGGTTGTTCTATCTGGGTTGCAGTTGGACTTTATCTGTAGTAGTCAACTGGTAAGTGCTTATTCAAGATTAGGCTGTATAGCTGATGCAAGCAAGGTGTTTTCAGGGATAGCGGATCCGGATTTGGTCCTATGGAATTCAATGATATCAGGTTATGGGGGTCTTGGGGAATTGGAGAAGGGGATAGAGTTGTTTAGTAAAATGCAGATAATGGGGGTGAGGCCTGATGAGTACTCGATGGTAGGCCTGATTATGACTATAGATGATTCTAGTGTACTGAATATAGGTGAAGCAATCCATGGATTTTGTTTAAAACTTGGAGTAGAGTCGAGAGATCATGTAAGCAGTCTTCTTGTTAGTATGTATTCTAGGTGTAAATGTATAGATTCAGCATTTTGTGTCTTTGGTAGTCTTTTAGTACCTGATTTAGTTACATGGTCTGCTTTAATAAGCGGCGTTTCACTGTGTGGGAATTGTGTCAAGGCCTTGGATTTGTTCAGAGAAATGAATATGAAAGGTGGGAAGGCAGATGCATCGCTGATTGCCACTGTACTGACTGCTTGTTCTCAGTTGGCAAATGTGCAGCCAGGCATTGAGACACATGGTTATGCTTTTCGACATGGATATCACTCGGAAGTTATGGTCTCCTCTGCCCTACTTGACATGTACTCGAAATGTGGGTTCTTGGAATTGGGATATCAAGTTTATGAGATGATGGTTTTCAAGAATATTGTTTCATACAATTCAATTATTTCAAATCTTGGATTACATGGACTTGCATCTCATGCCTTTCAGATATTCGAGAAGGCACTGGAGGAAGGGCACAAACCAGATGAAGCTACTTTTTCTGCACTCCTTTGTGCATGTTGTCATGCTGGTCTTGTCAATGACGGACGAGAATATTTCAGAAAAATGAAAGATCACTTTGGCATCTCAGCTAACACTGAACATTATATTTACATGGTAAAGCTTCTTGGAATGGAAGGACAATTAAGACAAGCTTATGAACTTGTCCAGTCTCTACAAGAACCAATTGACTCTGGCATTTGGGGTGCATTATTGTCATGCTGTGATGCTCATAGAAACTATGAGTTGGCAGATGTTGTAGCTCGTCGTCTTTTCGGGAATAAGCTAGAGAATAGTAGTTACAGAATTATGCTTTCAAATGTGTATGCTAGTGATGGGAGGTGGGATTTGGTAAATAAGTTGAGAGTAGATTCTGGATCAACAAAGTTGAAATTTCCTGGAAAAAGCTGGATTACTAGTAAAAAACATTCCTTTGAAAGGAACTCTTGAGGTGTCTTCATCGGTTTATTTCACGAGTTAACAGTTGTTGAATCTAGGATCAGAAGCTGCGAGAGAAGGTAGGATCAATCTAATTTCCTTGTCATGACAGGTACTTTTATCATGTAATTCCATAAAAATTAAAAAAAAAAAGAAGAGATTAGTTTGACCCATTCTGCACTGAACTTAAATGATTCTAACAAGTTATGGAAGGTTCATCTCCTCACTTCTGTGTCTTCTTCCACAACATGTTTTACCATGAGTAATCCATGATTACAATCTGCTTTATCTTGTTAAAAACATGATGTCAACAGATGGTTAAGGCATGAATGATAACTGAAACTTATGTAAAGCTAAAACATACAAGAAACAGCTTACGACCTTTGTTGTTTTGCACTTCGTTGATCAGTTATGTTGCCCTTAGTAAATGGATAACGAAGACCTTTTTTTTTTCTTTAGGTCTCTGTTCTATATGAAAGTTCCATCTGCATGATTTCAAACTGGTGGCCACTTGACTGCTCAAGAATGGTGGTAAATGGTAATCATTGTCATCATACAAGTTCGACACAAGTGGGTAGAATGCAGTCATGGAATGTTTAGGTAAAATAGAAGAAACCAGAAGTCTTTCTCTCTTTTTTCTCTTTTCCTTTTGAGAGACATGGAAACCCCCTTATCTCTCTCTCTCTCTATCCTAACATTCATATTTAAGAGGCTTCTCCAATTTTCTAAGAGATAGAGAGATGACTCGGGATTTACTGCTGTTTGTTGGCTGTTCTGGAAAGACTGCTTCATTTTCTTGCTTTGTACATTGGTGGAACTGTGTTGAAGCATTTACAAGATTATGCATCTGGGGTCTGTGTGGCTTTGAGACCACTGGCTTGTTTGTTACTCTTTACCCTTTAATCAGAAAATCTGTGGATCATCCTAAAGCTCTGTGTTAAAGTTAGGTCGACGTCTATTACTCCCCTCGTTTCACCATAAGTTTATGATTACACGTTGTCACTAGAATCAACACTCAACTGTGAATGACAATTAACCTTTTCTCACCTTCTCTTCAATTGTTTGCAAAATTTTCTCTGCTGTTACGAAATGATTTATTAAGGATACTTTGAATCCTCAACTTTGCTGCATGAATATTGTACAGGTTGTTGTAATGTCTCACTATGTATTGTTTATTTTGAGTGTGGATTAAATCTTGGCTGTTGCATAGTATGAAGGAATTTATTCCTTTGAACGGATTTTCTGTGCATATGTTTGGAAGAATAATCATCTTGCTAATAGTGCTGCATCATGTGTAACGCGCTATGAAATGACTCTATGAAGAACTTCTTAAGAATTGTTGTAGGTTTTCATACTTTGAACAAGTATGTGTGCTACTGATATTGACATCTTTTAGACCATTAACATAAGTCATCGAAAAATTTCTCTAACATAAGGCAAGAAGTACAATGTCTGCAGGCTGGGTTCTCCTCTGTGCAGTCATCATGTGTTTCATAGTCCTCTATCAGAAGTAGTAGAGTTGTGTTTGCAAGCTTCAAAGCCTCTGAAAGACAGGCAATTTTTTTTTTTGGTAAATATGATATGATAAATTGTGGTATCAACTGAAATTTCTCTCAGGCCGAACATTATACAAGACATTTATAAGTAGCAATATTTAACGTAAAGAGACGGAAAGTGGAAGAAGTAGGAGTTGAAATGTTAGAAGTCATATTCAGGACTGGTTCTCGCCATCAGTGCATTTAGTGTATGAAACAAGACCTTTTTCCTGAAAAATTGTGTTCAAATAACTGCACCTTGATTCCTATTATATTCTATCAATTATATCGATCAATTTTAGCTCAATCTCAAACGAGTTGATCCTTCCACGTTTTATTGCCACAAAATTTGAACAATATATGCATCTGTGTAAATAGATTGTGGGAGTCTTTTGGCGTGTATAATCCATCATTGTCAATTGCTATAGCTATATCTTTGATTGACATTCTAGATCTTTTCCATGGCAATGAGTCAAATCTTCGCTAAACTTCATTTATGTTAATTGAACTTTTGAAAATTTTTAAGATTCAAGTATTTGAAATGCATTTTTCTTCAAGTTGCTATACTTGCTAAAGGAGGCCAAGTGTGCTAATATATGATATGGGTGTGTAAGCTATTTGATATAGTTAAAGCAGGCTTCGTTTTTTATTATATGATCAGTTTCTCAGTCAGTATTGGAATCCTTACCCTAGATGCAATTTTAGTGTTCTAACTGATTGCTATCTAAATGTTGCATAAACAAACATTTGCTCTGAGTTTTGAGAACTCTTCTAAAATGCACACTTTTAAATGTGTTAAAGGCGCATAAGCTGATATATAAAAACAGTTCTCTCAGATACTGATATTTCAGCGTCACTGACACTTATGAATCACTTTGCTAGTTGCATCACTAACACACTTATCTCTCAATTTGCGGCAGGGACTTGATGTTTGGAGGCTTGAAGAAATCCTGGATCGTAAATTCAGTTGCCCGACAAATTTGCTACTTCAAGTGAAAGGTATCACAGGTTAGAAACTGCTCTCCTACATAAGCAGGAGGACAGCTAGTGGCTTCTGTTTGTTCGTTATCTTTGTGCGACGAATTGCTTGCTTCTCAAAGACCCAAAATATTTATAATAAGGAAAAGAAGAAAACATTATGGCAACACAAAGCATCAAAGCTGAAGTTAGTATTTGATATTGTACTTATCCTTGTGCAAAGTGGTAACTATGCTGCTTGTGATGAGATCCTTGTAACAGCCTCTTCCTTGAACCCTGGAAGACATCAAGTTATAAGAATTATCAGTATGCAAGCACGTAGCATTTAATTAAAAAATCTTGAAGTCCGATTAGAAGTTTTATAGCCACAGAAATCTTGAATTTATCAAAGGAAAATGGCCTAAACTGTCAAATTGAGTTAAGCATTTAGTATTTCTTTCACTTTCCACTCTTGTAAGTTGTTACCGCTTTACTAAATGGCTGTACTTATCAAGTGCTTTTTTTACTGCTTTCTTTTTGTGTCGATTTCTGTAGAAGTACCGGTGTAGTTCTTTTCTGGATGAGTGGATTATCTACACTTCCATTCTTGTAATGACAATTTTTATAACCATGTGTTAAGGCCAGATTTCATGCAACTCGACTAATTCCATGGGATACCTTCCACCTCCCATCAACAATAGGTACTTCATAACTCAGTCCACCAAGGCTAGGACATAAGAGAAGAAATCACCTAGTGTTTTGTATTGTAAATGACATTTCTTTTAAGTGATTTTATATAATAATAATTGGAAGAATTATTTCATTCATTAAGTACCTACTTAACCAAATCATTGAGGCTTCTCCATCATGTTCTACTATATTCATTTTTGCATTGGATTTGCACTTATGTTTGCTTCTCTACAACGCTGTGAACATTTCATCTTTGTCTCAAGTAGCAACGATGATGAGTTACTGATGATTGGGAGGAAACTTGCAATTGCATGCTCAGCACACACTCTTGATTCGAGTTACTGAATATTTATCACTCAGATGGAGCTATTATAAAACATCATATCATTTTTCTTTCTTGTGCTGTTGAGGTTGTTGACATAGGTCTTCACGTTTACTTTTACTTTCCGAGGCGAAACAGTAGTGAGCTTCTAATCAAATTGTTGGACTGAAATCAGGCCCCTAGTTTAACTATCAGTACAGTCATTTGTGTTTTTTCCTCATCTGTTTCCTTTTTTGGAAGTTACTGTTTGATTAGTTAATTCATACTTTACTTTATTTTAAAATTGATTGATGAACCAAAATAATCTGGAAGTGATTGCATGATTGTTGAGAACAGAAATATTCCTTTTTTTTTCTAGGATTCAGAACCTGTAGAGTGCTAGAGTCTTGAACTCCTATATGGCACTTGAAAACAACCTTGACCTAAGAGGCTCTGAACTGAGTTAAGAATAGGTAAAATGATTAGCTGGAGAGGCTATTTCTTAGGCTAATGTATTCACTGTGTGACTTACAAGTAAGTTAGGCAAAATAATACTCTACTACATAGGTTAGGTTATTGCTTTGCCAAAAACAAATTTAGTAACCTTAGGATGTAGACCTTATATGTCCTTTTCATCTTCCTTTTGCCCTTTAATTTGAGCTGTAAAAACAGTTTGGGTTATGTTAGGACTTAGGAATAGCAAGTTGCAATTATTAGCAGGCAGCTACAAATAGGAAGTGGGGGCTCTTATCTCCCAGCAAACCATTGTTTTCGCGGTGGATATTATTTAGTGGTCAACGAAGTAGGTTGAGATCATGAGGTATTAAGTGGTATAAAAACGTTAGGTAATTTCCTTTTCTCATCGCTCCAAGCCTTGGTGGACAGAACTACTCCGTATGTTACTTAGGTATGTAGTTGTTCACTCTCTCTCTCTCTCTTTCCCTTTTTCATGTAGCTACACTAGCCATGTTCCATGACTAAAACCTACTGAATTATTAGGCTAGCCAAACAAGATTCACTGTGTGTAAAGCCTATATGTTCAATATTCCAACTACGAAATTATTATGCTTGAGTCCTTTTTTGTGTTTTACTAATGTTGAAATGAGAACTGTGTGCTTTGACATTGTGAAAAAGTAAAAACTGTTGATGATGTTCCTAACTCTCATATCTTGACTCAACTTTTTAAAAAAATTAATGCATAATTAAGATATAATCTTACTTGTGGAAGATAGAAAGTACTTTCGTAGAATAGTTAAGATGTGTTTAAGATGACTCTGATACCATCGTCTTTAAAAAAAAAGTGAGCATAATTAAAGATTTACCCTACATCAAAA
This sequence comes from Solanum lycopersicoides, assembly GCA_022817965.1. Lineage (NCBI taxonomy): Eukaryota > Viridiplantae > Streptophyta > Magnoliopsida > Solanales > Solanaceae > Solanum > Solanum lycopersicoides. The sequence goes on from CM040620.1 coordinate 75,648,709, forward strand.
TAATACATTTTTTTTTATAAATATACAAATTAAAAAAATTAACTGACTTATATTTGTGAATTGGTGGGACAACCAATCAACTAAACTACCTACTGTTTTTATTTTTATTTTGAAGGATAACATAGAAAAATGTTCATTATATCTGTGCAATCTAGAAGTGTCATTTCTTGATTGAAAACATTTTCTTGTTATTTAATCTGTATCTCTATTCAATTATATAAGATGAATCTAGTAATTGTCATAATGATTATTTGTTCATCATCACTCCCTTTGTATTAAACAATGTACTAGAATTTTGGCTTGTGGAATTATCCAGCCACAAATATATACTGAGAAAAAAAATAGCCAAAAGCAAATCTTATTAGTCCACTATAGCTTCAAACATTCAGCATTATCTAATAGCTTTGGTCCAAATTATGTATATCCTATAGTAAGTCTATATACAAAAATCAAATCTTAAAATGAGTTAGTAGCACTTAAATAATCGTTAGTTGAAATCACATATTCTCCTCTGAATTATGTATTTCCTATAGTAAGTCTATATACAAAAATCAAATCTTAAAATGAGTTAGTAGCACTTAAATAATCATTAGTTGAAATCATATATTCGCCTCAGAATTATATTCAGAATCACACATAATTATGTATGATAATATTAGGTATCAAATGAATCGGCTACTAAGAACCAGCCTAATGCAAATGTACTTTTCGAGCAAGAAAATTATAAAACTTTTTTTAATTAAAAAGAGAGCTTTATAATTAATATTAAACATGGAAATTAAAAAAGTTAAGAGGCCCCTCATTTTTGATTTTGTTCTCAATACTTGTAATCTCTACCAAGAAGACTTAAAAATTAATTATCATCGAATTGATTCGGATTTACAAGGTTATATTAAGTGGTCGAGGGTTGACTAACCTTAGTTAATTGTCCACTAAATTAAAGATTAGGAAGAACAATTTATTTAGAACAAGTCACATGCAATAGATGCTAAACAAATTAAAGTATAATGCGGCTAACAACTTAGATTATTTAGCAAATAAAAGATAGATCTGAGATTAATAAAATGATTTGTACAAAACAAGTCTCTTTTATGGATATTAATAACCAATGATTATAGTAATGATGGCAGCCCACTATAGGGTGATTTATCACAAAGAATATTACGCTATCTAATTGCCTTTATTTATGACTACTTTATTTAATTTAATATTTCCATTCACTCACGAAATAGTTAAGTTATGAATTTTAAAGCAATATAAACGCCCCGATATACAATAAACTACACATTCACACTTTCTTTTAAGAAAATCACTTTTTACTATATTGGAGTAGAGGAAAGAGAAGCGTGAACGTTTAGATAGTCAATTAATTAGATCAGTAAGATATCCAATCCCCCTACCCCTCCCAAAAAAAAGAAGTTAACATACATTTTATATGTAGTTTCCTCAATCTTTTTAGCTATATTGACACTTTCAACAATTTTACCCTCGAAATCTAAGTTTCATGTGGTCCACGATTCACTGGTCTAACTAAGTTCCATGTGGTCCATGATTCATTGATCAAACTAGGTTCTATGTGGTCCATGATTTGCTAGTCAAACTAAGTTTCATGTGGTCCACGATTCACTGGTAAAACTAAGTTCCACGCGGCTCATTAGCATGATCCATATGGACAAACATTTATATGGCATTATAGCCCCGAGCTAACTTCTTTTTATGCGTGTGCGTCTCCAAACTATCTGTAATATGATAAAAATAATAAACCAAGTCTCGCACCATCACCAGAGGCGGAGCCAGGATTTTCAATAAGGGGGTTCAAAATCTGTAGAAATAGGTAGCCGAAGGGGGTTCGACATCTACTATATATACATATAAACTTATTTTAACCATATATAACTAATATAGTTTTCCCCCGAAGGAGGTTCGAATGATCATTAAGGGTAGCTCCGCCCCTGACCATCACTCCACCAATTGATCCAACTCTTTACATGATATGATATTATCTTTTAATCATCTTTGATATTGTAAAAATTATACACCGAGCCTCAGAGTATCTCACTCCACCAATTGGTCCAACTGTTTACATGATATGATATCATCTCTAGACCATCACGAATTTTTGACCAAACTAAGTCATTATATAAAGCAATTTATCAAAATAATACATTTTTCTAAAATTTTACAAAAGTAATATAAATGTATTTCACAGTAAAGTTTTAGGGTATATTTCATTTTTAAAAAACTAACAGCGTTAGGTTGATATACGTTACTGTGAGTAACATTTTAGGAGTAAAACGTTACTATAAGTAACATATATCACTCTAACGCCGTCAACTTTTAAAAAATTAAAATATACCCTAAAATGTTACTGTGAAATACGTTTTATACTAGTTTTGTAAAATTTTAGAAAAACATGTTATTTTGGTGAATTGCTTTATATAATGACTTAGTTTGATCATTGATATGGTAAAAATAATAAATTGAGTATCGCACCATCACTCCACCAATTGATCCAACTCTTTACCTAATATGATATTATCTATTTTAGGCCAAGAACTAACAAATTTTTCCAATTTTTAAAATATAATTCTATACTTTACATATAATTTTTTAATCTTTCCAACTATCGATATAAATATTTATTTGCATTTCCAACAAAATAAACATTTAAGCCAAGTTGTAGTATAGTAAATGATATTGAGAGGACAAATAAAACTACAAAAGGAGTAGTACTGGATGATTTGAGGACTTCACCTATTTATATATCAATCAGTTGATAAGAATTTAATAATAAAATATTGTATTCAGCAATGTATTGCAATTTTCTTGTGCATATCACTTTCATCTCTGAACAAATTGATGTTTGTACTGTTTGGTGGATTAGTAGGGTCCTACTCAACACTCATAATTGGAAAATGACATTAACTTTACTATTCTCTTCGTTTCAATTTGTATGATAATATTTAACTGGACGTAGAATTTATATATTTTTTTTAAAAAAAAAAAAAAGTGCAAACTGTATTGGGCGGTCCAAAGGAGCATTTAGTTTAGTGTTGACAGGTTAAAAGTTAGACGTGGAAAAGAAGCAATGAAAAAGAGCAGTTGTAAAAATGGCAGAAGGATTGGATATGACTATTTGAGTGAATGACTGAATCTTTGTTTCTTTTAGGTTCGATGTTTCCTTTCTTTTCACACATACAACCAAACTATCCCTAACCTTAAACTATTCAACATATATTTCACTTTTAATTTCTATACACAAAATTTACTTTTCATCACCACACTATCTCCGGCGGTCTCAAAATTATCGTTAAGGGATGTCAACAGAATAAAAATATACAATCTTTGTGATGTCTTAATTACTAGATTAATTCATTAACTTGTGTTTAGAGGTGTCCGTATTTATATATATCTTCATTAAATCAAAACTTAATCTCTATATACAATATAATTTTTCGATGAAGGAGTGTCGTTGACACCTTAAGGGTGGGTCCACACCACAATAGTTTGACACTTAAGCCATGTATATATTAGATATATATTACACTCTGTTTTAATTTGATTGTCCTATTTTAACTTAGTTTGTCTTTAAAAAGTGAAAGATATTTTTGAATCACGTGATTTTAAAGCAAGGTTACTTTAGATAGCGGTATTTTCTGTATAAGATTGACATCCCCATTCAAAGGTTACTTAGTACTTGGGTCGTGAGTTCCGATCTTAGTAGCCTTTATTCCCATCCCGCGTAAGAACTAAAGATGTATCAAATGTATTAAAATATTTTGACTTAAATATGTTATGCAAAAAAATTAAAATTAAAAAAATGTTAAATAATAATGTAACATTCTTTTCGGACTTTTCCAAGGAATTACAATTTTTCCACTCCTTTTGATTATCATATACAGTAAGGATGAAACACTTATTTTTTTTAGTACAAAAGAACAAATAAATTAAATCAAAGGGAATAGTATATTTAAAAAAAAAATGGAGTAAAGGATTCTGTGCGTGCCACGGGGATTTAACATCAAGATAATGGGTAAACTATGTGCGCTCTCTCTCTAATATATAAAGTTTTATACGCCCTCATCGATTGATTTGACACTATCAAAAGCGGATAGATTTTAAAATTTAACATCAAAAATAAACTTTAGATATTTATATAGTCATATATTATTTTATTAAATCTAAATGAGAAATTTTAAAAATTGACTTTTCCTAATCATATAAACGTGACATTCTATTTTAGATAGATTAAAAGAAAAGTGTGATACAAAAATAAAAAAATAAAATAAATATATATATATATATATAGACACTTGTGATCATAAACTAAAGATACATATAGAACATACTAAAATGAATGTTGTCTAATCTTTATAATTTTAAATATGACATATGAAATTTTTTAACTAAAGATTAGAAAAATAAAATAAAATATTTTCTTATGAATAATTTAAAAAGAAAATTAAGATAAACAAATTACTTAAAACGGAGGGGGGATTTTTTATTTTTTTTTGTTAAAGAAACAATTAATAGATATGGGTATAATTCTGTTACTTCTTTGATTCTTCTTCTTTCTGAATTTCTCTGTAATTTGAGGGCCTGTTAATTGCATATATTTCAAACTAGGATGAGTTAAACTTGTTGTCCATGAAAAAATTCGTAAATCTTGATCTCCATAATTCAAGTGCGGTTAGTGGCTATATCTCGAACAAAGATCTTGATCTCCATAATTCAAGTGCGGTTAGTGGCTATATCTCGAACAAAGATAATCTGACTTTGTAGAAATTAGGTCTTAGGCCTAACTCACCCCCCAAAAGCTAGCTCAAAAGGAGGAGAATTGTCCAAGCCTTATAAGGAGTCCACCCATCTCATTAACTATCGATGTGAAACTTTCGTCATTCTTTAACAGATCATCTCCATAATAGGAATTGTGGTTATATGTTTATGAGTATCTCAAAGTTTATGAGTTATTCTAGATGAGGGAGTAATAATTAACCTTAATTAGAATGATTAATAAGTGATGAGAAATAAATATGGCAAAGACAAGATTGGGGTCACGTGAATTAAAGATGAGTATTTGAATAATGTAGTTTGTCAGAAGGTGTATTTTCAGTAGAGTTCCATCAATCATATCCTCTGAATTCATTGTCATTTCGAGATCATCAAAGAATCATATATACAACTACTTTTCTTTTCCATCGAATGAAATCCAACATCTTTCTGCTACCATTTTACATTATCTGTAAAGTTAGTTTTCGAGTTGCTTAATGCTACCCCTTAAAGTAACACTAGTTAGTCTTTATTAGTATATAATAATTAATCGACTTTTATTTAGGCTGACAAATTTCTAAAGAAGATGTGTGTTCCGCTTTGTGGGAGTAGCCGAATCATAGTGGGACACTCATTACTTTGACTTTTTTCACTCCTCTAGGCCTTTTTCTATTTATTGCTATAGTTATAAGCTATGACAGTTTCAGCTCGCAATCATAGGGGTCCACCCTGAGAGATTAGACTGGCTCAACGGTTAACCTTCATTTGAATTATGTTCGGGGGACTTTCGGTTTTGTCAGCTAGTTAATAATCCAAAGAGTTATTGCAGTTACTTGTCTTAGATTCAATTACCACAACCTTCTGGTTCACCTATAGTACAAAAAGATGAAAGTGAAGAGTTTTACGACAATAACACAAATTCACATGATGCGGTGTTTTAGGACTCTATGATGGTGTTGCTCGATAGTTAAATCTATGAGGTATGTTGACAAGTAAATAATATGTGACATGTGCTTGAGTATTCGTGACAAATATGATATCCAAGGTAACACTCATTAGTATAATAGTAGATTAACACTTAGTGAGGGCGATAAATCCCTAAGGAATGTATGTCATTCATGATGAGTTGTGACTAGACAAAGGTTGGATCGAAGGCAAATTTCTAGGTTGGTGAGCTTATGGCGAACTCCACATAAAAATGTGAGGTGAAAATGATGAGTTTATAAAATATAACAAAATTCATATATATGGTAAACATGTGTTTGGGTACCATGATGACATAGCTTAAAAGAAAAATTCATTAAATTTGTTAAGACAAAACAAACAATATATATCATGGGTTCCAATCCATACAAAAATACAAATTCATATTCTTTAATTTGCTTCAAAATTCTAGTGATACTACTCATTACTTTTTCATATTTTATCTTTTAATTTGAACTACAATTTTTTTTGTTATGTAGGATGATATTATTATTTTTTAAATCAAGTTTGCGTGAGTGTCACAATCTACTCATCACAAGCTTTTGTAGTACAAATTGTATTTAACGTATTTATTGCAATTAATGAAGCGCTAGCGATCAAGATAAAGATTGTCAATGAATATGCTCTAAGACAAAATATTGAGAGGTTTGATTGGTAGTTCTTTACAAATTTGTTTTAATTATGTCTTTTTATTAGAGATTTTTATTTTTATATGCAAAAAATCTCCATTTTATATGTATAATAAAAGATTTGAGAATGCATTTTTTTGTTGTATCTATAAGTCACTACAAAAAACAGCGTGAATTACAGGATTTTCCTGGAAATTAGTATGGAAATTCGTAGAAAACATACTTTCATGCAAATTTTTATATTAATTTCCAGAAAAGTTCCCATGTAATTTACAGTTTTCTTATAGTGAGTCTTTGTAAGATATCATTATAATTTACAACGTTATAAAAGCTTACATATATTTATGTGATTACAAAATATAGTTGAATATTTGTTTCTGTTATTGCTTATCATTACTAGAATAATAAATCATTTTTTATAGGAGAAGAGTTCATTTAAATTAAAACCGAAATGTTATGTGAGTTATTGAATTTATTTTGTAGATTTTTTAAACTTTTTTTAGATTGACTATTTAATTTTTTTTTTATATTTGATCAAATTTAAGAGAGAAAATTTAAATAATCTTTCGACCTTTTTTTGTTATACCAGCTTTGAAAAAAATAACAGAGCCTCACTAGTCATATACGAGATATCTGAGTTAATTCTAATGAATCATGTTAAAACTATTTTAAAACAATATCAATTTTTAATCTATTTTTCGAATATGATAAGTAATAATCTCTTCATAAATTTTCATAGATGAAAATGATTAAATTTAACCCGTGAAAATAGAATCTTATCTTAAAGTTTACAATATAAAAAATGGTAATGGAAAATGAATTCCATTCACAAGAGAAAAAAGGTACAGAAATGTGAGACATCAAAAGAAACTTGGGAAAAACTTAAAAAAAAAGCCATAAGTCAAAGAATGTGACTGAATCAAACAAATCAAATCTTTTTAATATTTGTAAAATAATTTTTAGCAAATCAATTTTTAAATATTATTCATTTGTTAGGAGTAATGTGGATTAGAATATCAATGGCATCGTTATATTGATCTGAAATTTACAAAGAGATTTTGAATCTCTTAGCATTCAAGAGGAAGAGTCTATCATCAAGTATAATGACATTTTTTTTTTGATGATTCATAGGATAAGCTTGCTTTGCGAGAATTTCAAAAAATACAAAATTGTTGAATTTATTTTTAGCAATAATTCCACAGAGATTTGAGTTCCAAATTTATTTTACAATAGCGTCTAAAGATTTCTCTATCATTTACGTAGTAAAATAGATAAATACTTTTAAATCACGGAGACAAAGAAGTCTTCTAATATTATTGAGGATACATTTTATGCACAAAAACAAAAAGAAAAATATTGATGAAAATCTATGCTATATGTAAAAATTTCAAACAAACATGTCATGTCATGAAAGTGTACGATTCAATGACGCTCAGACAATCATCAAACACAAACAACAAAATCAAAAATTGAGGTGGAATAACTTTATTATACAACAATATATAGTTGAAAGAATAAAGTTTTTTTTTTTTTTTGTTTCCTACCCTAGTGTACGGAGCTCACATTACAACTCTAACTAAATTCAGATTGCACATTGCAGGCTCCATTTGCGGGTGACGCTCCCAACATGATTTTCTCCATACTCAGGGTTCGAACTCGAAATCTCTGATTAAGGGTGAAAGAAAGTTGAGTTCAATATTTGGTTTTTTACTAATTTACTAGAACAATAAGTAGTCGAGTTATAAACTAATAAAAGGAGTCTTTATTTTAGTTTTGTTAGATAAGTTTAACTCATTTAAGTGTGATATTAAGGGATTTTGACTATATTGTATAAAAATGTATTATATAAAATGTGCTAAATTAATTAATTGATTAATTTAGAATGAGGTGCACTAGCTCTATAGTATTTCATGATAATTAGAAAAATAATCTATAGTATTTCATGGGTCCTCCTTATTCTTCTTGTTTATTTAATTTTTTCCTTTTTTGTGGGGTTACACGTTGGGGCCTTGTGGGGCTAGGAGCAATGCGATGTAGAGAACAGTGGACTATAGCAAAGGCTGAAAACCCTATACATGTATCATGTGTTTTACCTACTGTTCTAGCTTCTACACAATGCAAACAACTAATTATATGATGGTAGCCAAACAAAGATCATGAGGTTCATAAGCTAGTCACGTACATGACGTGACAAGAGGAGTTGCTCGTATGATAAGCAGGTCAATACCTTTCACTTTCAACCTGAATATTATGAGTTCGAGTCACCAAGGAAGCAAAAAAGTGAAAGTTGATTCCAACTTGAATATTATGAGTTCGAGTAACCAATGGATCAAAAAGGTGGGAGCTGGTTCTAACCTGAATATTATGAGTTCGAGTCATCAAGGGAGCAAAAAGGTGGGAGCTTCCAACCTCAATATTATGAGTTTGAGCCACCAAGGGAGCAAAAAGGTGGGAGCTGGTTTCAACCTGAATATTATGAGTTCGAGTCGGCAAGGGAGCAAAAAGGTGGTAGCTGGTTCCAACCTGAATATTATGAGTTCGAGTTACCAAGGGAACAAAAATGTGGGAGTTGGTTCCAACCTGAATATTATGAGTTTGAGTCACCAAGGGAGCAAAAAGGTGGGAACATATATTGAAGCTTTCATTCACTACAACAAAAATAACTTTTAACGGCGATAAATATTGACATTAATAAAAAATGTTAAAGTCTTTACCGACATTAGTTAAGTGTCATTAGAATCAATGTCGCTAAAAACTTTAGGAACATATACAAAGAATGTTAATTATCGCTAAAAATATATATTTAACATCACTTAAGAATTAATTGCCGCTAATGATATTTTTTTATGTGGTGATTTAACAATAGTTATATCGACAATCAACTGAATTTGTCTTCCTTCTCTTCTCTTTCCTGTCATATAGACATGTTGCTTCACACCAGACTTTCTTTCTTTTTTTTTTGTAAAGAAAAAAGTGATTTTCTTTACTGCGTCCCTTGCTCTTCAAGTTGCCTTAATTAGCTTAGAAATATTAAATAAAATTATAGTACTAATGTTTGATCTTTACTCAGATTTTTGTGCCCTTTTTGATAAGTTTCTTTCGGCTATACATTTATAATATTGAAACTTGGCAGCTTTGCAGCATATATTAGGTAAAGAAAAATGTGGTCCATATGAACAAAAGTCTGAAATCGTATGTAAATAAGTAATGCATTTATTTATTAATAATAAAGGACCACTTTTTATATATATAGCTACAGATTCTAACTTGAGAATCTGCTTTACAATGACATGCCAAATAGTTATATATATATATTGACCATAAACAAATCCCATATGCCATGCCATGCCACATTTTAGGACTTATAGGTAGATATATAGATAGATAGATAACTATGACTCAATACTCAATATCCATATTATAAAATGCTAACAACAAGTGTTTTTTGAGTTCAAAAGAAATAAACATATAGAAGATCGAGGGTCATCACAAAACCCTAACAAGTTTGATTTTTTATTATATCAAATCAAATACTTCCTCCTCCTCCTCCATGGATATGTTGATGATGATCTCCGGTAGAGTTTTGATGATCATTCCAATTAGGGTAAGAATACGGTATCGGATAACCAGATGTTTGATAAAAACCACCACCTCCACCACCATCACCACCTCCGGCATCATGATGGTGATGTCCGAAGGAATGTCTTCTAGTAAATTCAACCGATCTTTGACGTAAAATGGTATTATGATGAACAGGTAAAGGCGGAACGGTGGAGGAAGTGAATTCATTGCAAGCATAGCGGATTAAGTCCGCATTAGCCGCGTCGAGCTCCTTCTGAAGGCGCTCGACTTGGCGTTGTAGGAAGGAGATTGCACCTACGCAGCCGTAGACGGGGTCTCTAACCCTAGCTTCGGCTTCGTAGGCTAAAGAATTGACGGCGTCTTCTCGTTGGTGAGGAAGGAGTTCATTGAGGAGCTTCGTAACATTGCTAGCACCAAAGATTTTGTGGACGTTGATGAATTTTTGTGGCTCTTCAGGTGGGAAGTAAGGTGAGAAAATGCAGCCAGGAAGACATTTTCTTCTTAGGAACTTGCAAGCAGCACAAGGGGAGTTGTATGAGCTTGATGATGCCATTCAATCCTTCTTTTTAATTAGCTGCAAAATATCGAAATATCAAGTAATTAAATCTCCTCTTATTCTTATTTATGTTTAAATATCTCGTGAAATTACTTAATTAGTGTTTTAATTGTTTGAACATGAGATCTCGCGGTTCTCATCCAACTTGGATATATGCATCTTAATTGTTTTACATACAAGTTTTCCTGAATTAGTTGTTGTTAAGTACTACTTCCTCTATATCAAATTATATGTCTTATTTTCCTTTTTTAAGTCTACTTTCCAATTTGGGGTTTTCTTAATTTTATTTTAAGAACTGGAAAACAAAGAGGAACATTTCAATTTTGAGTTAACAGATTTCTTAGGAAAATTGGAAATCTATGCACCCCTCTAATTTGTATGAATTCAGTTGAACTCGTTATTTTTTATAATGTATAGTATGAGAGAGTTCAATAAATATTAGTTTTTGAACCATATATTCATGAGATATACAGTGAGTTCATGTTAAGAACTTTAAAAATTGAATTGATCAAGTTCAAATCATGGATCCACCTCCATAAATTAAAAGTGTTAAGTTCAAAATGAATTCTATTTTTGGTCTATTGTCCACTGCTAAATTTAGCTAATTATGTGTTTTGTTGTTTCCTTTTATGTTTATGTTTTATCCCAACTAACTAATTATTTCTTGTTTTATAGTTCATATGACTCAGAAACACACTGCATGCTTTCAATTATTTGTATCATCCAGCTAATTACTAGAATCAGTAATTTTCATGATCCTGAATTTGGAGATTCAAATGGAAGTAGTGATAAATCCTTTTGAATTTTGTTAAACATAAGATCTAAAAAAAATGTTCTTGAAATCTTATTTCATAAAAATATGTAGTTTTTCCAAGAAAACCCTAAATCAAGAACTGTGACACCAACTAATATAGCCAATTATTTTGTTTACCTTTAAGAAAAAAAATAAAAATTTAGGCCAAAAAAAAAAATGCTAGTTGCTCTATTTTTCTGATCTAGGTATATGTTTGATGAGATGAAAGAAAAAAAGGAATTAATCAATTACCTTTTTTTTTCTTTTCTCTTTGAGGAAGCTCTCCTTGAGATCACAACTTGGCTCTTTATTTCTTCAATCAAAGTAACAAAAACAAAGTACAAAACATTAAAACAGTAGCAAGATTGAAAAAAAAAAGTGAAGTTAATTCACAAGTAGAACAGTTACTAGCCCTGTAAGGGGGAAAACCCTAATTGAAGAAGAGAAGAAGTTTAGGTTTGTCCCCTGCAAATCTAGTAGTAGTAGGAAAAAAAGTTATAAATAAAGAAAAAAAGAGTGAAGGGGCATAGGGGATATTAGTGATGGAGAAGGAATGAAGGCAAAAGACAAAGAAGGGTAATAATTAAAATAGAAGGTACACTAGGGGGAAAATATAAAATAATGACTATGTCCCATGACTCTGCATCTAATAATAATTTCATACTTTTGTGTGGGGATATATGTATCATGTATGTATCTAAGTTTTTTTTTCCCCTTCTACCCTATTTCTTTTTGTCTTTCATGTATGTATATTAGTTTTCATCCTCTTTGTTCCCTTTGGTAGTTCTAATTAGGTCATTTCACCAATAAATCCATGAAGAATGTAGCGAAATGCGATATTTACGTGTGAATATAGAGTTTTTTAACACAAATTCTGTCTGAAGTTATTAGGTCAAGGGCACATCTGTCTGAATGTCACGTATGCAGAAGAAAAGAAGAAGCGAAGATAGGAAATGAAGATGATGTTTAACCAATTAATAGAGATTGAAGATACATATGTGTTCTAAGTTTTAACTATAATTGAAATGGTTTTCTTATTTTCTGATTATGGAGGAGAAAGTCTTTTCGTTCATTTTGTCTAAACTTATTGTCAATCACCAATCACTCTCTTTATGGAATTGACATGCTCTATTACTTTATTGGCATTTAGGTGTTCGTGAAATTTTTATACTATAAAATTGACCAATTTGTGGTCACTCTATTACAAACTTTTTTTTATTCGAATTTGAAATGTATAAGAGTATAAACAAGCTTACTCAAGCAAAATTATATTGCTTGAGTTTAACTCGTTTGAAATTGAAGTGTTGCAACTATGGCAAATAAAAAGAAAACGATTAGCTTGATGATTTTTTTAAGAGTTAATATTTTTTCTTTCCAGTATGTCCGAATTAATGATCAAGAGAGTGTGTATTTGTGAAACATGAGACTTTAGATGAAAATTTCAAATGAGAGCGATCATAACTCTTAAGTAATTTTTTTCTATTTGTTTTATAAGTCTTGATAAAAAAAATTACTCTATATATACCACTGATTGCTTTCTTTTGAGGGAAAATTATTCGACAAACCAAATATATGTCCGTTATTTATTTGAAATAACAAGAGCTTTAAAAAAATTACTATGAATAACGAGAATTTGAATTTTATTTTATTTTGCTTTGTATTTGTTCACTTGCTCTGTATATTATATATATACAACAAATTAAATATTGAGAAAGATTGATACACTGATACAAAGCAAATCAATTATACAATGTATCAAGAGTTTCTAAAGTAAACTATTACGACATTGGTAATTAACCAAATTATTACTATGATTGATAATTAGGACTCCTAATGCTGCTATTTGAAATTTCTTTTCTTTTACTGCTAAATTACTTACTCGTAGTTCGATATGTGAATTAAATTACTATTTGTCGTCCAACTTATATGAATTGATATATTTTTTTTTGTTAAGTAACTTTCATCAATTAGCAAACTAATTTTATATTTCTACTATATATTAGGTATTTAAATTCATCTGAACACGAAGCTAAGCGAAAGAGATGAATTTCTACGTACCTAACCTTTTTATATGGTTCGATTCACTATAATTTTACAAAAATAAAAAATAAAAAAAAGGACACAACTAAAAAAATACTAAAACGGAAAGATACATAAGAATAGTTTTGTTTTTTGTTTCCATCTGTATCGGAGTTTAATTTAATTCAAATTCACCCTAAAAAGTATTATTAAACATAAAAAATAACATCGTATACCAGCAGACTCGAACCAGAAAAAAAAAAGGACTTATTGGAGTTTTCCTTTTTCAGCTACAACTTACATGCTTTAAAATGTTCTAACCGTAAGACCCACTAACTGGGGGACCGTTTGGAAAATAATTTTCTTACGAAATCAAATCTTTTTTAAATTCTTTGGAGATCTGAAGATGGTAAAGTCAATTCAATATATTTGACTTGAAAATTTAAAAAAAATAATATTTAAGATAAAGTGGGATTTGAAAAAAATAACTGACACACTCAAGAAAGTGAAATTTTGTTAGATTCTTATGTAAAAAAAGATTAATTATCTCTAGAATTTTTAACCAATTGTAGGTAAAGTTTCATATTTTGAAAAGAATATGCTTTATTTTATCTTTTAATTTTCATCAAATCTAGAAAAGTTATTTCAATTTCAGTGGTCGATCAAGGTTGTGTCCTTAAACCTTTATTTTATTTATTTCTTATAAAACACAGCAGTGGCTAAAACGGGAGATTTAATTTTGTAGCTTTTTATAAATTTATTTTTAATTTTATGTTACATGTTTATTTTTACACGTAAAAAATCTGAAATGTTCATTTTTTTTAGTTCAATTTTTTAAGTGACACGAGAGATCACTTCATCGATTAAAATTGGAATGAGCATTTACTTTGTTGTCAATTGTTATTTTTATATGTTTGAATGCAATTGTACTACTAAAAGAATCACTATTTTGCATTGAAATTCTTTTAGTAGTTATTTTTATAGATATTTTAATTTAATCAATGTGAATAGAAAAATATTTAGTGTCTATTCTTCAGTGTTTCACTTAAAATTTCTTCCCTTTCATGTGTTTTTCCTAGTGAGCTAGTTCGGTAGATATAAATTGGAAAAATCATATTTTATAATATAAATTTCTTATTGATTTGCAGTGGAAAAAACTGTATGTCTACTAGTTGCGAGTCTAAAATTTGAAAAATGTTAGTTATTGCTTGGTAAAACTTTGCACTGCTTTTGCTATTTATTAATCCTAGGCATCAAGTGATTGATAAACAAATCTTAGCATAAAATGTGCATAACTTTTAAGCAACAATGACTTAATTTCTTTAAAAGGAATACAAAAAGATAAGTTAAGTAAATCAAAAGTTGAAAATTAGGTAACTTTAATTTGTTTTAGGAAACAATAATTAGAATAGAGTCTTTCAACTATCATTAGATCACCTGGAAGATAAAAAGCCTAAAATTTGAAAAATCATCACACTTTGACTCTGATCTAATACTTAACTAACTACTAAATTGAATTAATTTTTCAACTAAAAGACAAACATGTCCTAATTCAAACTCAAGTTTGCCAAAATCATCTGAACAAAGCAGTCAATGATTTTATTGAATAAGCAAATTAAGTTAAAAGCAGTCAATGATTTTATTCAAAATTTCCTTGGTAAATGCGTTATCAATGATTTTTCTTACTTGTGTTTTATTTAAATTTCCCCCCTATAAATGTTCCGAAACTAAATAATCGTGGAATAAGAATTTTTATATGCAAATACTACAAAATATCTAAGGAGATTTAATTTATATATACACTAAATGAACCCCTTGTGCTTCTGGTTTAACTATCATTGTCAGAATATATAACTTAATCGCACTACGATAATAAATTTTTGTTTTCCTAGTTCAATTGTTCTTCTTTGCTTTTGGGCAGCCAAAATCATGTAACCACCATGGGCCTGGTTTACTGTGGTTACATTTGCAACGTTACTCAAGTAACAAATAGGTAAAAGAATTTCGCGAATTTTAATTACTCAGATAGCTGGCTCACTCTATTAATGAAGGTTCGATTCTCTACCTCGTAATCATTCCCCTTCCCTACCCCAATTTGAAAAGGAAAGAATAAAGAATAGGTAAAAAATAGTTTCTCACTCGTAATATATATTGGTGACTAGAGGCTATCAATTATGCCATGAAAGCCTAAAAGCAACAAGAATTATTTTATTGAACAATTATAATATTATGATTCTTAATTTGCATTCAAAATGAACTTGGTAAAGGTGTTTGTATGTATGTATATTCCATTTAAGGTTATGGCCTTTGAAAATTAAGATGCCCTACCCATCTATAATTAGGTCTCAATCAATGCTTCATAGTCAAAACATTCTTTGATGGGCCTTTTATTCCATACTATATTCTTTTTTCACAAGTATATTATAAAGAAAATTAAACAATATTCTATTAACTAGCAATTTTTATCTATTAATAAAATCTCAATTTGCTTAGTAGGGAGACTGCACCTATTGCACGCCTTCTGCTAGATTGTGGGCCACAATACGGACATACAAATATACGTTTGTTGAAAAAAGAAAATGTCATATGCCGATGAGGGCGGATCAAAGATAAAGGATTGATGTGATACTGAAAATATATTGTTATGAATTTGAATCGTGATAGAAAGAATAAATATATTACTCACGTCTGAGTAGGATCGCATCAAGTAATTAAGTAAAGGGAACATGATCGAATAAACATTATATGACGGAAACAAATTCTTATATGAAATGGATGGCTTCTATGAGAGATTGATGGATAACTTGATGATAGGGGGTACAATGAGTGTTTTTTTATTTTATTTTCATTCAAACAAGTTTCCTTTTATTGTAAAAAAAAATAGGCGTGAATTTTAGTGATGGATTTTACGTCACTGGTTTCTAATGGTGAGTTAGTTCCACTTTTAAGTCAAATTTGGGTATCAAAAGTGAAAGATTTTAAGACCACCGGACCTTATTTGTCAACTCAATGCTGCTAGGGACGGTAAAATTAACTAATGAAAAAAATGTCTTGCATAATTGGGTGAGTTGTATAAGGCATAATTGAACAGAAGTAAAATCAGTCCATCTAAAAATTTGGGTTGATAATGCGCTTAGGGTACAAACTTTGTTCGATTATGTAAGTGCTTCCAGGTTTTCAGTTAGATAAAAGTGATACTAAATAGAGTTTAAAAACATGCATACAAACAAATAATTTACACTTGTTATTTTCTTGAGACAGAATGTCAAAAATATTTGGATGAGTCGTGCAATTATTTTTTGAAAAAACAAGTGTGGATGCACCTTGCATGGATCCTCTAAAGTCCAGTTAGAATCCACTACATAACATTGTCAAAATAGCCCAATCCAGCATCATATCATAGGAAGGCCCAAAATAGCTGCCAACTATAGCCCAATAGGCCCATAACAGAAAAGCCCTCCAATTCCTGACTAAGCCCATTTACTAGCCCATACTTTAAGTCCTTTTATATAGGAAACACATAAGTAATATTAAATTTTTCTAATACAATAACAATAAAATTTTGGAAAAATTATCTAAATACAAATTTTATTTTACATAATCACTAATATTTTCTATCATTTTAAAATATAAAAAATGTTCTCTCAAATTCATCGTTCTACTCTTGTTAATATATTTTCATCCCATCTCGAATACATCCCTCCCATCTCTGATGTTCCTTATGTATTCGGATGTTTGCTGATGTATCTGAAAGTCCATGATGTATTTGAATGTGCTATTTCTTCTCTGATACATCTCTCTCCTCTTGATACGTCTTCAACTTATGTATTTGAATGTAATGTGATATATCCGAAATGCATAAATTATAAGAAATTTTTAATTTATATAAATTACACTAAAATTTTCAACAAAGTACATGAATAATTCAATAGTTTCACTCTTTAACAATTCGTTAAAATTGTGAAGTTCATTCAGAGTCAAAGAGATACAAATGCACATATCAATTCACGATGACCAAAGTTTAAATTTATTTATACTCGAGGGACTAAAAGTGTTAATTATTGTTTTCCTTTTTTAAGTGTCGAAAATCTCTCGAAAAATAACAAAAAAAAACACAAAGCAGAGAAAACGCCAAAATCCTAAAACAGACTCATTACTTTCAAACTCATCTCTCTTTCTGCTAAATCCATTTTTTTCATGCAAACTTTCTCATCAACATCTGTCACTCTTCTCCACGCGTCCATTCTCCCTCTTCCTTTATATTCACTCCCACCTTCTTCCCTTTATTCTCATCCTCAATTAATTTTATTTTATTAAAAAAATAAATAAATTCAAATTCGACGTTCTCCCATGGCTGAGCAACACTCCCGTACCCAGCAACAGCAGCAGCAACAACAAATGCAACAAGTTCACCCAGCGGTGGCTATCAAAAGCCTTCTTCCTTCAAAAGGTCCTTCTAAATCCCAAATCCTTGCTGTCGTCACTCTCTTCCCTGTCGGTGGAGCTCTGCTCTGCCTCGCCGGACTTACTCTCGTCGGAACTCTGATCGGACTTGCCGTCGCTACTCCTGTTTTCCTGATTTTCAGTCCGGTTTTAGTCCCGGCGGCACTGACAATCGCACTGGCTGTTACCGGATTTTTGACGTCCGGTGCGTTTGGTATAACGGCGTTGTCGTCGTTATCGTGGATGATTAATTATATGAGGAGAATGAGGGGAACAGCTGGAGAGCAGATGGAGCATGCGAAGAGGAGGGTGCAGGAAGCTGCAGGGCATATGGGACAGAGAACAGGACAGAAGGAGACTACTACTACTACTAGAATGCGTGATTGAGATTTAATAAATCTGGAGTACTTGCTGTGTTTTTTACTATAATTTGATATATGTCTATGTGTCTTTTAAGTGCTTAATTTGCAGCGTTTTATTTTTCTAGTACCCTAATAAAATGCGTGAGCCTTTTGTTTTGGATATCTTTTTTTCGTTGAATGTCTAATTTGAACTCTGTTGTTTTGCCGGTTAACGATAGTGTAAATGAGCAAACAATTTAACACAATGACTAAAATGGTAGAAATTTGGAGAAATATCAAATGCACTTTTTTTGATCAACTAACATTCACAATATAAGTTAGGTCGTATTAACTAATTATTCATCTCATAAATTATATTTATATGTATTAATATTCTTTAAATAAAATATGTTACTACTAACCAATATTTAAAGTAATATTCCGATCTTCATATTCTATTCGTTTAAATAACTTGATCAAAATGCTCATAATGCATACACATCTATAATGAAGTAAAGAAGTAGTACTTTTTTCCTGACTGTGCAATGGCTGAGTGTGACACACATTAAGTGATTGTAATGGTTAAATATCTGATTACATATGATTCAGACCTAAAGCACAAATGAACTGAATAACTGAGATCCTTATGATTAATAAGAGTAAAACCTTCATTAAGCACTTATCGTTATGATTCATGCTCTTTGCCAAATGTGTAATTGCGTGAGTACTTGATGGTTGGAGTGGTTCATCTCCCTTGCTATGGTATATTTGCCTTGGTGATAGCATTAAAGTATTGGTTAGCAAGATTGTTCAAATGGATGATTAGAAAGCTAATGAGTTCAAATACCATTAATCAAGTCAAAAAACATTATTATACACTAGTGATTGTTAAACCAAAATATATTTTTTTCTTTTAAATTCTTAATGTTGCTCAGATAAATGATTTTACTTCCACGTTCTTAGATCTCCTTTGTATATCCTTTCGTATTTGATATGTTCTACTTGAGTCGAAGTCGAGGATCTATTGAAAATAACCAGTTAAGGTTGCATATACACACCCTCTCCAAATCTCGTATGTAGTGTTGCTTGAATCTCCACGAGTAACTACCTTCATATTGTCTATTATTTTCAGCTTGTGTTGCAAACCACTGAAGTCTATTCCAAGGGGAAAATATGTGAAGCCTCTTTTAGTCTTCTAGAAAAGATTAAGAAGGCATTAAAACATAAAATGTATCAATTTAATTTAGCCTAAACTAGCATCTAAATAGACAGTTAAACTTATTTAAGATTAAATAAGTGGACACATAAATGAGATTTTAGTCGGGAGTTGTTTCTCCCTTAAACAGACATTACAACGCACAATTCAAATAGTCAAACTTCTAATGGGGACGACAGACACAACATTCAAAAATTCTAAATATTCTTTTACCCAGTGGAGATATTAAGTACTTAATAGAATAATCGAGGTATAAACAAAGAAAGAGTCAACAATAAGACAAGTGTTCAATTGTCAAGAAATATTATCTTCACACATCGCTCATCAATATATCGATGAAGGATGCAAATCTTGGCAGAAAAAATGCACTCTTTGGAACTCATTATCCACCAAGTTTCGAACCATATGCCAAATAGTGTTGGAGCATTTCTTGGTTATGAAGAGAAGTGCTATTTGACATCTCCAGAAATTCAAACATATCAGAAGCACACAGAATATCTTCAATGTCGCTAGCAACACATGGAGGGGAAAAGGAATTCAATGAAGAAAAATTATGCACAGGAAAGTCCTTTGCCATGAAAAGCAGCTAGCACAAAAATAAAGGGAAGTACTCAAATCCAATGACAAAATATTCTAGGCACAACAAACATAATACTTAGGTGGGGATTGCCAATAGAGTATGTTTCCCCTACTTTGAATATGTTTTCCAAGTTGATGTTTTTTCTCCGTCTATCTGATAGTATTTTCAGCTTCCCGGACCAAAAGTAAAAGAGAAGGAAATAAAAAGGGGCCCCGTTTGCTTGAAATACCATAATCAAGGTTTCACATTCTCCCTAATGAACTTCTCCAGCTGAGAAATTTCACCGGTTAGACCAGAAGCTTCAGCAACAATTACTCTGTTATGGCATTGAGAAAAAGCAAATGGTTCTCCAGGTACACCAAGCGTATATTCATTAGAGATATCTGCATCAGATACGGCAGTTCTTGATGTACGAAGCTTGTCGCTGGATCAATAAGAAAACAAACTAGTTATAAAGCAGAACACAAGAGATAGCACTTCAGTTTTGATGTTTTTGCAGTGGTTATGATTCAGTGAGCCTCCAAGTATATTAGCAAATAAAGCATGCAACAAGATTTCATGTTTGGGAAGGTTTTCTAGGCGTAAGCTTGTTGCTGAATTAATGATATTGCCAACAATTTATAAAGAGTGTTGTTCATTACCAAAAGGAGAATAAAACATGCAACACAGTATTCCACCGTGGAGAAGTAAATTTCAACTCTCAGAAGGCAGTTCTGCCTTTTTATGCGTTCAGATCAGAGTGATGTTATACACACACATAATATATATGTATGTATACAAAAGGCAAATTGGTGTTAGCTCCAAAATAAATGCATGCACAGTGTACTCTTACATTTCTTTCTCCAGCTGTTTTCGGATGAATTCTGTTGTATGTGCAGTTACTTTGTCAACCTTGTTGCAAAGGAGGAGTACTGGAACTTTTTTCTTGACCACACTTGCCTTTGTCAAGATCTCATATAAGTACCTTCATGCAAGAGGGATTATATGATGTAAAATTCAGTTGTGAGATATGCAATGCAAATTAACAACTGCCAATGTAAAGTATAAGCAACAACAAATGATCAGTACTCTGAAGCAGGACGGCAGTTTGGTAAAAATTCTACAGAATCCACCACAAACACAACGCCAGCTGCTTGAGGCAGGAACTCATCTAGTTTCGGCCTAAGACGAGAGTGCCCAGGGACATCAACAACATGAACAGGCTTCAATTTCCCTTTCTGCAGCAAAAACCAAAACAAGTCGTGTGTAATGTGAAATTCCATTCACAGATTAAGGAATTCAGTAAACCAATTACCAAAGAGAAAACTGATCGAAGATCCATCTTTCCTTTCTAAAGGTATAGATCACAAGGATGCATGCAAAATGGTAGGGTGGAAAAGGGGAAACAAGATAAGACAAATGTTCATTACCTTGTCTTCTTCAGAGTGTAGTATAAAACTGCCTTCATTTGGTTCCATTGATGTCACGGTACCCTGATGGGCTGAACCATCTCTAAGCTGGTATATGCCAGCACATCAAGATCAGAACAATTTAACTTTGAAAAGATTATACAGGTCACGTGTCAGAAAGTTACCTGGTAAAAAAGATATGTTTTACCGCTTCCACTTAGCCCAGTGAGTACAATGGTGTTAGATGCTGTACGCTTGAACAAGCGAACTGCAGGTGAAGAAGTAAACAAAAGGAAAATCTTCAAAATTTAGTCTCCAAAGAAAGTCAAAATAGATGAGCAAACAATCTAAAACTAATACATTAAGTCATTCAATGAGGATCATCATAGTGAACAGAAGAGTGATATAGAAATTACAAAAATGTGTGGCATTAAAGAGGAGAAATGAAGACAAAAGAAAATGATAGAAAGAGCCCACTAAGCCGAAAAACATTTACATTCTTCCCTTTAAACCGGTGGGCAAGGAAAAACATCTTTTTTCTTTGTGTTCTCCGGTAAGTTACAAATCCTGCACAAGTATACCACAGCAGTTCCAATGAACTAGTGCCAGAGGCGGAGCCAGGATTTTATATCTAGTTCTGGACCTTAGAACCATGACTTTAAGTGCTAATGATTGGGTTCTAAATTTATTGTTTGAGCAGCTTATAACCATTAAAGCTCCCATTGTTTGCATTGGTAAACAGAAGTTCCCGGCTCAACTGAAATGATACCTGCAAAAGGTAATTCAGTTATTTAGTTTGGGGTAGATAGTTTTAGATGGCTCCTACTAGCTCTAACCGCACGTGCTAGTTCCCCCACATATGGCTAAGTGGTGAAGGCCCTTTCCTTCGCGCTTGGTAAGCGATTCGTTGTAGCCAAACTTACTGCTAACCTATCCAGTAGAGCAAAGCTTGCAGGTTTCTCTGCATGTGGCTCGTTTGCTATAACTTGTGCAGATTTGTGTGAACTAGCAGACCGATCACTAAGTGGGGAAACTCCCTTCAGCATGAGGGAACCCTTTCGAACTGGTTAACAATGAGCGCCACTATTCATGCCCAGTATATGTCATACCAACTAAGACATCCAACGGTATACACATAGACGAATGAAATTCACTTGTCAAAAATGTAAATTACTAGTCATTCTGTAAAGAAAATTAGAAAAGAAAAATTCTTGTTAAATTTGTTTTTTATCAACATACAAGAAGGTCCTTGATGTAAGAGTTATGTAACTTCATGGAATGTGATGTTTTTGTTTTATAAATTATTGAGTATGTTTAATTATGACATGATCATCAAGAATACTTTAATAATTCACATAATGATTCTCAGTTTTGAACAAAAACATAATCGTTAAGAATATTGTACTATTTATTCAATTCCTTTGCTTTTAACGGACCACTTAAACCCAGAGCTGAGTAACAAATTGGGTTTACTTACTCTGAAGTACAAAACACAAAAGAAATGGAACATCAAACAGACAAGTGAATAATACACCAGAAAACTGAAAACCCACCCAGAAGAAAAGTGGTTTGCAATTTATCTCCTGAGAAGCACCCAGTACATAGAAAGAAAGTTTCTTGCATTAAAACAGAAAAGAATCTGTTTTCAATCACTGAAAAAGACACACATAAATACCCAGCAAAACATCAGCATGGCTCAAATTGGTTGCTGAAGAACGACGCCCGGAAAAGTTTCCAGAACAATAACTGGAACTTCAATTCAAAGAAGGAGGACTTCTAAGAAGAGAAATGGGAGAGCCCAGGATGCTGCCCCGCTAGCACTCATGTGGGTCCTTTGGAAGGAAAGAAAGAGAACTGGGTGTTGCCCCGCTAGCTCGATAGAGAATGATTATTATATTTGAGGAATAGCCTCTCATTTCTAGCTTCTTTTGGTGCATCCATGAGGCTCCAAATTGTATAGAAGATTGTGTTTTACGCGGCAGATCCTCTACTTTTTGGTATACTGCTTGTATGAGGAAGATTGTTCCACTACTTATAAAATTGCTTAACCGTATAAAAAGGGAAAGGGGACGAATATTCTCCTTGGGAAGATGACTAAAAGTTCAATACTCAAAAGGACACAATAATTAGGCCTCGATCTATTTGAAAAAAAATTAACGAAGGGAAAGATCTTTTGAGAACAAGTGATTGGAAATTCAATGTTCTGACTTCAAACAAATGACTCCATACTCAAACTCTGACACCATAAAGAAAAAATAAAAATGAAAATATGTTCCCATAAATTCTGATAGAGAATTCAATATTTAGAGGAGGGACTGACCTTAGATTCATCATCAAGGGAGGCAATGAATCGTTTACTTGAAAACTGTAAGAAAGATTTGAAACAAGGCAAAAAGAGTCTGCCCATCAGGATGATCACAAAAGGAGGTGCAGCGGGAGCAATTACTAAACACATTATATTAATGAAGCTAGAAATGATCATTAGAAGTAAGAGAGGGCCGCCAAAATGGTCATTAGAAAGAGTCGTTTACAATAGTCATACTTTGCTTCATATTAAACCTATGAAAACAAGAAATTCAACACGAACAGGCAGCTCAAGGCCTCTCACCTACAGGCAAAGCTACTGAATTCTAACAAAATTGTCGAGACGGTAATATCATAGAGAACGAGAAGAAGAGAAGATTTTTCCAGGAATGCTGAATAATTGTCAGAAGAATGCGAAGGCAAGATGGTGCCACTGAATGATCACCAAAAAGACACCCTAGAATAATAACCAGAAAGAGACGAAAACAATGCACTCGTCAACAGCAGTGTTTTGGACGGCAAGAGGCGACAAGGGCCTGCCTCGCCACGCGGCGAGGCGCTTGCCTTTTTGAATCAAGGCGCCAATTAATACCAAAAATTAAAAATATTATATTGCATATATAAATATCAATTAATAGATTATTGAATTGCATATATAAATACCAATATAGATTATTGAATTGTATAATACTTCCAAACTCAAGACAAGTTTAACCTCTCAACAATACAGAGTTACAGACCAACAAACAATCTTCACAAAATGCATATTGATCCTGAAGTGGAAGAGAAGTAGAGAACTCAAGAAGAAGAAGAGGAACTGAAAAGAAGAAGGAAAAAAAGAGGTAAACCTGGGTCCTGGCGGCTGGCAGCAACTCGAGAGGAAGAGACAAAGCGGAGCAGCAACTCGAGAGGAAGAGACGAAGAGGAGCAGCAACTCGAGAGGAAGAGACTAAGAGGAGTAGCGACTGAAGGTGGAGTCGTGGTGAAGAGAAAACGCGACTTTTGCTGATGAAAGTTTGAAAATAGAAAAAAAACCTAATTTTGACAATACTATTAAGTTAAATCTTTTTTTTTTAAAAATAAATCAAAATGGCGCCGCCCCTTACATCGCCATCAGGTCGCCTATTTGAGCTCGCCTCGCCTTAGTGCAGAATGGCGAGAATGGATCGCCTCGCCTCGCCATATCGCCTTTGGCGAATGGCGCTCGCCATTCACAACACTGGTCAACAGAAAGAAAAAAAATTGGGCAGACAGATGGCATATGACCACTCGCTTGTGAGTAACAAACTCCAATACCATGTGGAAAAGAAAAGAGAGAAGAAAACAACACCAACATACCTAGTGTAATACTAGCAAGTAGAGTCCGAAGTAAAAGAGAGAAAAAGACGCTTACTGAATTTTGTTACTAGCAGTATAAAATAGGACTCATCCTGTGGAAGGTGTTTAAGCTACATGAGATATGGGAATTTTTTTTAAAGAAAATTGGTATAGAATAGGACTCATCATAATTGCGTTTCTAATATCCTCCATTTTTATAATGATATTCTACTTTGTATAAATTTCTTGAGATATTCGAGAAAAATGGTATGATACATGAAGATGTTACACATATATTCAAGTAGAATGGTTAAAATAGAGAAATACTACAAGAGTCTTGTGTTTTAAGGATATGTACACCAAAATGAAAGCAAAAGTCCTACAAACGGTTGCGAGCTCATAAATGCTATACGGGAGTGAATCTATAGACCTCTAAAGTCCAAAATATTCACAAAATGAGTGGTGTCCAAAAATATGCAAATGCTAAAATGGATGTGTTGTCAAACAAAATTAGCAAAGATTAAAAATAACTATATACAACAGAAGGAGCAAGTAGCACACAGAGGATAAAACGAGAAAAGTTCAGTTGAGATAGTTCCGTCCATGTCCCACGTTGACCTCCAAATATACACGACCCAAGGTGTTAAACCATAGTGAGTGTAGGTTACAGAGGGACGAATTAAACCCAAAATCACATGGAAAGAAGTTGTATTGGAGGACCTGTAATCTTTAGGAACCCATACATGCTTAGTGAAAAGTAGGGCACACTAAAAGAAAAAGATTAATATTGGTGATACCAATATAATAGGACTATGTTTTAATCATATTCGAATGTATATTTGATCCATTGCTTTCTAGGAGTCTTTTAGTCCTGCCAGAGATATACATGCCAGTGGAAAACAGAGAACTTCTAATAGTCTTTTATTTTTTAGTTTAGTCTTGAAGACAATTGCATTGAAATGATCTTAAAAGGAGCAACATGAACCATTAGATATCATATATCCGACCCCAACATGTTTGGGATATCAAGACATAGTTATTATTATTTAATAAAAATATTCTTAATGATAATTTTCCTATCGGAAAAAGTCTTTCTACCCCACAAAAATAGGGGTAAGGTCTGCATACACCTTACCCTTCCCAGACCTCACTTGTGGTATTACACTGGGATGTTATTGTTGTCGTTGTTGCTATTCTTAATGATACTTTTGGTTTCTGCCAAAATAGTAAGAATATACTACAAAGCATTCTTAATGATTCATTCAATTATCTCTTATTTACATACAAGTAAAGAAAAAAACAAGACCTAAATCAGCTATCGAAACCCCATTCTAACAAAAGATGAGAAAGTATTGTAGGTTGATGGCTAGCAAAAAGAAAACTATTTTCTAGAAAAATAACCAAACTATATGCTGATTGCTCAATGTTAACAGAAGATTCATATAACCAATCCCAAAAAATTTGGAACTGAAGTGCAATTGACTAACAGAAAAAAGCTCTATTTTTGTAGCATGACTAAGATATGCTGACTGAGCTATGTAATCAACATTTTGCTAGCAAACAAAGATCCTTCTATTTCCCAAGTCAAACTCAGAAATGTGAAAATTCAAACAAATTCGACACACACATGAGAATTGAGAAACCAAATGAAATCTCTAACCCTAAGGGAAGTTTTAAGAGCTTACTGATGAACAACAAAATGAGAGTGGATAATACAACTCCAACAGCAGTATACAGTTGAACAGGAGGTATATCATTGATGAACTCTTCAGCTTCATTTACCCATTGCTGCATTTGAACCTTCAGTTGCTCCACTTGCTCCTTATCCATTTTTCCCCAAAAATTCGTCACTCAATTTAATCTTTCCCCTATGAATTACAACAAACCTAATTCCAATTAAATTACAAAAACAGATACAGATCGTAAAACGTAAATAGAATTGAAAGTCGTTGGAACCTTATCGGAACGGTGAAACCTCACTGTTCAACAGAACTTTATGTATTAATGTCCAAAGTTTGGCTTCATTTAAAATTGATCAAATGTTCGAACATCGCTGTTTAACAGAGCTTTATGTATGGCTTGCAAACAAATGGTTACTGCAGCTTTCGTTTGATAACCAATCGCTATTGTATTTACTTGGCAAATCGTAAACGTAACCAATGTTTAAACTTACTTCGTATAACGGAAGTAATTCTCTGGTTAAAAAAGAAATAAACAAAAACAATTTGAATTTCAAGGGAGCTCAATTCAAGAGTTCCCCAACAAACAAAATAGGATCTAATACATGAGTGTTGAAAGAAAACTACACAACAAGGTAGCCAAAAGAAATTGAAACATGACAAACTAAGATATGAATCCACACTGAGCGAACATGAAGTGAACCAAACAAACAATAATTGACAAAGACCTGAAACTAATATTACTATTGAAACTAACACTGCTAATGTTTATAAGAAGATGGCACGAACAGAAGAAAAAAAATGCCAAATAAGTATCCAAAATTTAACATCAGTCGACTCAAATGAGTAGATTCACGAGAGGAAGAAGTTTAACATCATTTTTGAAACCCACCAAATCACTTTTAAGAACAATTAGATTCAATCAAATGGATGGAGAGAGTAAACGTAAACAAGGAACTCATACACAAAGGACACTACTAGAATGTGATAGAAGATGTTGCAGAAAAACTTAAAACTAAAATGTGTTCCGAGTTCGAACAGAGAATACAACATATTGAAATGATAAGAAACATAACAAATTGTCAAGAGAAATGACAACCAAAAACACATCCTTACTATCTAATCTCAAACACAAAAAATAAAGCTATCTTCAGAAATTTAGCTCTACAACAGAAAATAAAAAGGAAAAGAGATTACCTCTTAGGGGAGCAACTTTCCACGACCACGACCACAAGTGAGCTTTAACTCGAGCAAGCAAAGAATCGATACCAAAGGAAAACTAGATCTTTATTTTTCTTACAAATCTATTGTCTCCAACCTCTCCAATCCTCAAAAACTTTTCCTTAATTGGGAAGAGATGAGGTCATTTATAGGGGAAGCTTGGTCGATTTGGGGGAAATCCGTTTGTTAATTTTTTTTGAAGTCTTCTGTTATTTTCGAAGCAACAGTGAAGGCGATGGGAAATTCTGAAAAAGGAGGGAAAAGGGGACGCGAGGGCGTACTGTTGAGGCGAGGAAGACGACGTGTATAGTACGCCGTTTACTGTCGTTTCGCCGTTTGCTCTGTGGCTGATGTTGACGGGTCAGAGTCGCGATTTTTGCCGGACTGATGTGTCTGTGGAAGAAACGCGTGCACTACTGCTGTTGTACACTGTTGGAGAAGAAGGACGCGGGGGGGGGGGGTTCTTGGTCTCGCTGCTGTGAGGAAGACGTAGAGGGGTCGGGTCAGTTCTAGGCAGTGGGCTAAAGTTGTGGGTTAATTGAGAAACAGAAAGGGGAATGGAATCTAGTAAAAGCCCGGCTTTTACGTTGGCCCAAAACTAAATACACAATATAAATTAGGCCCATTAATGTATTACCTGATTTGTATAATCTTTTTCGGTATACATATACAAAAAAATCAATTTGTATAATATGTATTTATATAAAGCAAGAAAGAGAGAAATTCAAAATAAAACTGGACAGGGATGATCTGTATTTGTATAATCATAAGTGTATAGGACAAAAAATATATGTATTTGTATTTGTATATACAATTTTCTCTCGCTTTATACAAACACAAATGCAGTTTATACATTTGTATTTTGTATAAAGTGAGAGAAGCGAGTGAGAGCGACGAACGAGATCTGAGAGAGGGTAACGAAAAGATATGTATGTATACAAGTTTGTCTCGCTTTATACAAACAACAAACACAATTTATACATTTGGTTGTATAAAGTGAGAGATGAGGGGAAAGACTATCCAGCGAGAAACGAGAGTGGCGAGCGAGAAATTCAGGGAGAGTGGCAAAATGGCCACAGATTGCTAATTATAATTAAATCAAACCGTGGTTATAACATTTAGTTTGAATTAATAATTTGATTTTTTTTTTCAATTTTTCCTAAAAACATTTAATATATAATATTTTTAAAATATTATATATCTTTTAAAAACTTCACCAAAATGTTCATAATGTATACATCTATAATGAAGTAAAACACTTCTATTTTTTAACTGTGCAATGATTGTGCCATATCTGTGCAAAAAGTGTGTGCTTAAATATAAAGAAAATACATTTGAGTAAAGAAACTATAAAGTGTATTTTTAGCTTTAAAAACTAGCAAAGTGTATTTGCAAGCCATATTAAATACGTTAGGGATATTATTGATCATATATTCCATATAAAAATAATCTTAACGTCTTTGCGAAATTCATGAGATTTAGTACCAGTTGGACATACAATTTAATTATTATTATATTTCAATTGTTTAATTCAATTTGGAATCGAAGTTCTAATCAAGTTTTTTTTTTTAAAATCGATCTTCATATTGTTTTTGCTTAAAAACACTTAGATCAAAATGCTCATAATGTATATATATAGAATGAAGTAAAAATAATCATTTTGTTTTAATTGCGTGCAACAATTGTGCCTTATTTGAGCAAAGAGTGTGTATGCAAAGAGGAAGCAATGGGGGCCAATCTTCTATATATTTTTACATTTTCAAAATATTTCTTAATATTTGACGTCTATTTTTTACATTAAAGTTTCATAATATTTTTAAAAAATCTTCCAATAAACTCGTTATAATCTTCCTCGTGACCTATCAAATTAGCCCTTACATACTTTTTACTAGAACCAAAATGTATCCCGCCTCTGATCAATATCTTGTGCTTCTTCAGAAAAATTTGATTATCAATAGTTTAATTAATTCAATTTGAAATTGAAGTTCTAATCAATTTTTCAAGTAAAAAATTTCAGCCCTTAATTTTCTTTTTCTTTCAAAAACTTGATTAAATTGCTCATAATGTATACATGTATAATGAAGTAAAAAACATATAGCCCTTAAACAAAATGACTTTGAAAGAACTCTTCTTTATATATTACATAAGCTCTAAGTATTTTAAAGACTGTGCAATGGTTATTTAAATTTGTGCAAAGAATGTGTAAGCAAAAAGGATGAATAGGGGAAAATCTTCTATATATTTTTGTAAAGATTATCTTTATTTAGATGATTTATTTTTAATTATAGAGTGCAATTAAAATATTTTAGCTTCTGCTTTATACAACTAACTAGCTTTGTTTACTATCACAAAGACTCAGACGAGCTTATAAGGACAATCGAATAAACTCGTTATAGTCTTTCTCGTGACCTATCAAACTAGCCTTTGCATACTTTTTACTAGAATCAAAATGTTCCCTACCTCTGGTTAATATTTTGTGCTTCTTTAGAAAACTTTCACAATTATTTACTATTAGTACAAATTTCTAAATCTAGTATACGAACATTTATATAAATTTGTTAAAATTAGTAAACTATAATTAAGAAAGTAACTTTAAAGAATAATATTAAGATGTTACACAAGCTTAAAAAATATTAGTTATTTTAAACTCCCAAATTATATCATATCATGTGATCTATTAGTTTTAGAGATATGTTTGAGCTAACAGAAATATATGAAGTGTATTTTTATCTTTAAAAACTGGTCGAGAATATTTACGAGCCATATTAAATACGTCAAAGATATTATTGGTCCTACTCTGTATAAATATGATTGTAATGTCCTAAAAAAGTTCTAGAGACTTAATATGATTTGAACATATATAAATTTAATTATTGTATTTTGATTTTTCAACATTTTATGTATTTTTACTTTTTTTTTTTTAAAATGATTATACATGATAGTCAATTATTTAAGGGCAAAAGATATAAATCACATAATTTTAAGGCAAAATTATTATTTGTCCCTGATGCGCGAGATACATTAATCGTTAAGTAAGATACATACAATAATCTGATGTACATTTTATATATGATACATTAATTTGATGCGCGAAATACATTGATTTGATGCGCGAGATACATTAATTTGATGCACTGATACATTAATCTAATATGCGAAAATGAGGAATTTTAGAAATTTATAAAACTAATAGGAGATAATGATAATAAGAAAACTTAATGGTGAAATTTCTGTTATTTATCCATTAATTCAATTTGGAATGAAAGACTTCGTAAAATTTATCAAGGAACAATCTTTGAATAAATTATTATAGTCTTCCCATTACCTATCAAATTGACCCTTACATGCTCTTTACTATAACCAAATGTTTTTCCATATCCGATCAAATATCTTATGCCAATCTTTTACTACTATGAATTTTTGTATCTAATTTGTATATATTTCGAAAGTACTCCCCTTCAAAATGAGATTAGTTAAAATTAGTTAACTATAATTAACAAAGTAACTCTAAAGTTAACTTATACAAAAAATATTATTGGGATGTTACACAAGCTTAAAAAATAATGGTTATTTGAAAATACTAAAGTTTATCATATTGTCAAATTGAAGTTCTAACCAATTTTTCAACTAGTAAATCCCGATCTTCATGGTCTTTTTCTTTCAATAACTTAATTAAAATGCTTAGTGTACAAATGTATTATGAAATAAAAAATACTCATTTTTTAAAACTGTGCAATGGTTGTGCAATATATGTGCAAAGAATGTGTAGACCAAAGAGGAAGCAA
Source organism: Solanum lycopersicoides (assembly GCA_022817965.1). Classification (NCBI taxonomy): domain Eukaryota; kingdom Viridiplantae; phylum Streptophyta; class Magnoliopsida; order Solanales; family Solanaceae; genus Solanum; species Solanum lycopersicoides. Next base: position 75,680,316 of record CM040620.1, read on the forward strand.
TTGGGCAAATCTTCGATATATATTTATAGAGATTATACTCATTTTTTTTAATTATAGAGAGCAGTCAATATTTCTTAACATTTTAGCAACTGCTTTATACTACTAACTAGCTCTAGCTCTAGCTCTGTTTACAATCATGGAGACTCCAAGGAGTTTATCAAGGACAATCTTCGAATAAACTCGTTATAGTCCTCCTCCCGACCTATCAAACTAGCCCTAACATACTTTTTAGTAGAACCAAAATATACCCCGCCTCTTGTCAATATCTTGTGCGTCTTCAGAAAACTCTCACAGTCATCTACCTGCTCACACTTCAGCCATGCAAAAGCTGTAACGACAATATTAAAAGGGCGATTAATGGATGTTATACTAAACACAACGATGAAAGAGCATAGAGTTGTAAAATCAAATGCAGCTATATTACCAGGCTGTGTTGCGAATGTATGGTGGCTGAAGTTGCATTCTCCAGCAGGTAAGGTAGGCAAACTAAACGCTTGGCCTTTGTTGACTACCTCCCGCAGTTGACTCCACCTCTTAGCCATTTCCTCCTGGGCATAATCAAAGAAGCGTTTGCTTTCATTTGAGGTTTTTGAGTCCTCGTATGAATCGCTTATAACATCTAGGATTTTAGCAGCTCTGACTTGTGAATCTTTAGATACACCAATGCTGCTTATCTCTATGAATTTGACCATCTTTTTCGCAATTGCTTCATCTTTGACAAGTGCCCATCCTAAGCGCATCCCAGCATGTCCCGTGCTTTTGGATAGGGTGAACAACATTATGTCATGGTCTGACCTAGAAGAAATTGGAGTATACTGAGGCCAATAATAAGCTACGTCATGAACCAATATTTGTCCGCTCCCATTGAACACAGCTCCCCTGATTGATCCATCAGGATTGTTTGGGGAAGTAACAAGCTCTATATAGGGAGCTTCTTTGTTAAAGTCATCGACTTCACCTCTCCACTTGTAGAGCCCAGATTTCAAGCAATCAGTGATCAGTGGGTATGACTGCAAGAAGTTAAAAACATATATGAATATGTGAAGTTTATTCTACAACAGAACCATTAACCATATGTTGTTTAAGACTTGCTGAAAGTAGCCAAGTTCCTTTCTTGGAAAGGAATAAATTAAATCAAGACCTAGCAAACATGACATCATGTGCAGCAAAATGAGAAACTCAATATTGACAACCCTAATTTCAATATGCCTGCAGCTGCCACGTTTCTCACGAGTGAGAATAGAAGTTCGTTATGGTTAGAAAGTACCGTTACTCATGTATCTAAGTATTAATGATTAAAAATGCACATTGAAGTCGCTTACTCATATTTTTGCTTTCTACATCTGCAAGTGCTGGTTCACTTTGTTGTCCATAAATAGGTCGTAATATAAGAAATTGGAAAGAAGGAAACAGAAGCTACATGCGGATGTTACTCGAATGGTGATATCATAGGCGGCTAAGGTTATCTGGGCTGGAGCTCACAGATTGTTGACTTGTAGAAAATCATAGAATACAAGAAACACCGAATATTAGAAAAGTAGGAGAAGATAAGTAGGAGGGCACATAAAGGTCCTGCAGTTTGAAGTTTCCCTTATACAGGAAGCAATATCAAACAGGAAATATATAAGGGCAGAAACATTCACCTCACTAAATCCAAAAGATTTTTTTTTAACAATTCTAGTGAAGAACGCTACTACTTAGCGTCCATAGATCGTTTGAATTCATTTGGGTCTAAGTCTTAACATTCTAATTCTATCAGGCACTGATAATCTAGTTATCCAAGTTCAATAACATATGAAAATGCAAGAATATATCTTTATTTGCCCAACTCTAACAAGAACATAAATGAAATGAACTGCATTTCTTAAAATCCACTGACAGAGAATATTATAATGTGCATCACGTACCGAATAAAATGGGGCAGCAGATACAATACTCATTGGCTCTGGAGCATCGTATGGACAGAGGGCATATAATACAGCCTGAAACAGCTGGGTAGATCCTGTCCCAACCACGATGTGCCGGTTACCAGTCTCAGCATTTCCAACTAGCTTGTGCAATCTAGTAACTGCATTTGCGAAACCTGGTTCTAGAAACCAGCAAACGGTTTTGGTATCCGAAAAATAGCTGACAGATTGCCAACCAGATATGACAACATCGGTTCTGTCACCCATGTGCTTCCAGTAACTCTGGTACATAGTTGGATCACCACTGCATTGAGTTGCAATAAGACGTTAAAAACTCTTACTGCTGGAACATGATGACTATAGTCTATATGATACTCATTAAATGAAATGCACAACCATTCTTAAATGAACCAGATCTTACTGTATAATTAGTTTAATTAACTAGCATAGACAGTATTTACAAGATACCGTCAAGTAATAAACAACTTAAGTTTCGTAAATGAAGTATAGCAAAACCATGCAGCAACGTATGGAAAGCTAACAATAAAACAATAATCGTGGTGCTAATAATAATTATTAGAGCAACGCTAGTAAATCCAAAGATCTTAATATATATAAGCAGCAGGTTCAAGTAATCAGAATTACACACATGCAACGTGATGTATAATGTAACCAAGGAGGGTAACAATCTAGTAAGTGGTCCACCTTGCTAGATGTGAATTAATATGGAAACAAAAGTAGGTATGTAATGCAGAGTTGTGGACCCTCCTCCATTAGGGGAGTAAACTATTGGATGAAAGGGATTTACAAATCAACATAAAATATAAGGAACTTTTAATTTTTTATCTATGCTTATATTTTACTTTGTACTCCATTTTGCCCCGATGAATTCACATGGCTGACCCCAACTTATTTGGGACTCTTAGCATAGTTATTTGTTGTAACCATACACAATTTGTACATATGGGTCCTATGGGGCTATTGGGAGTCTATTTTCGGCTCCGCTCTTCTGTTTATCTAGGATCAGGCTCGCCAGAAGTGCCACGCAAATATATTGTTTACACTAGGGACTAAAAGGTAGTGACCTAAAAATAACTCCAAAAAGTTGGCAAATGCAAAAACATGCCTCCAAAACATTTAAGACCAAGCAATTCACCCACTTCTCCAAAATGTATAAAGGGGTGGGTCTTAAAGTGCATTTCCCAATCTTAAGGGCCCCAAAAGCATTTAGTCTTTAGATCTTCTCAAGGACAAAAGGGGATCTGTATGTAAAACAAATGCACTAAACCAAAGAAAAACCCACAAACATGCATCTAATTACAAGTAGAGTAAAAGTAACTTTAAACTAACATGATGGCTTTGGAATCCAAAATGACCACCTTATGAAGATTTGACAATATAAAAGAAACATTAAAATATACTTCCTTGTCTTACTTTCTTTGTTAATTTTAAAAAGAATGTCTTTATTAAATGACTATAGTGGGGGTCTTAACTATACTTTGCGTCTTTATATATTAAAACTAGGATAAATGGAAAAAATCACCTAGCGTTTACCCCTTTTGGGTAACTTTAGAGCATTTTGATATATTTTCTATATCTTTATTTTAAAACACAAGTTTCAAAAGTTTTTTTTTTTACTTTCTTAAAACAAATTGAAACAACAGTTTGTAAATAAAAGTGATTTATTTCGAGTAGGATGAGGGTCCTCCTAGAAGTACGTAACACGAGAATGATGATGTCTGATCAAGCAAGAGTAACAAGGAACATCATCTATGGAGGTGCATAGCAGTATAACCTAACTTTGGGAACAGAAAATCATTAAGAACGAAGTGAAGCATTCTCCTCTACCTACTCCCACACATTGTAAATCACAAATCACACACCCCAGCAAAGATCTGTCTTTGTCTCAATGAGCAAACTGACATAAACATAAACAATTCACTGCAACCAAAACAGTCTTAACAGCAGAATAGCTATAATCCCTTTTTGCTTCCTCTATCTTTTTAACTCAGTCAACAACTATGCAAGTACATAAACAAACCACAAAAGCTAATAGAAAACTCCTCCCGTTTCAATATAACATACTCGGATAGAAAGTCTGTTTCCGATAGACAGTATTTATTGATTGATGGATACATTTTATTGTTCTCCTCTTATGCTATATGACATAACCTTCAATAGATTTTTCGAATCTGGCCAATTTATTAGACCCCATTAACTATTACAGATAAAACCCCAACCACCCTACTCCCTAACGCCTCCACCATTCGATACCCCACCACCACCTCCTTCAAAACCCTACCGATTCCCCCCAAAAAAGGTAAAGTAACAAAAATCAGAAGAAAAAAAACCTTTTCACATATCAGTAAAAACTTGTAATCCATAACCTCCAATTTTGCCCTAATTTTTACCCAAAAAGTTGATTTTAAAGAGAAAAAATTAACTTGAAAAGGAAATGAGGTTTTTTCACATGCAGATCAGGTGTTGAACAGATCGGAACTGGAAAAAGGAAAAAAACTAAACACAAAAAATTCATATACAAATAAAAAAAGGGCAAAGTAAAAATTGAAAAGAGCATCTGATAAACAGTTGAGGCATGCATGGCATAAATGCTAAACAGATTGGTTCAATTTTGCTAAACAGACATGCAAACAAAGTTTATTTCTACTACTTACTGATCCAAATTTATGTACTCATTCTGAATTTGCCCATCCGGCTTCCGCACAGCAGCATAAGAAGTGAGGTGACCACCATTGTCTTGAACATTCTGCAGGCCATACCAGTCTATTCTTAAATTCCCATCATGAATCAGCTTTAATAAAAAACCCACATTAATGGCTACAGATAGGATCAACCAGTGCCCTGCTGCTAGCAGAGCAGTCTGGTTTTTCACACCACTCTTAGTATTAGCCATTTTTGAAGCCATTTTTTGTCAAATGAAAGATTATATATATGAAAGATGAGAATGAAAAGAGCAAAAAGTGAGAATTTCTAAGTTGTGTGTGTTTGTTATATATAGAGAGGTTGAAGCACTGAACTGTGAACAGGTGGAAAGCGGTGGTAAAGGAGAGATTTTTCACTTCGTTACAATCTAGATAGAAGAACAAAAAGACAAAGAAGGAAAATAAAACAAACTAAATTTGAGTTTGAAGAGTGCATGCAAAATATAGTGTATTTGAATTAATGTAGATGAGGTTCAATTCACAGTTGGGAGAAGAAATTGAAAAGGCTTGGGAAGTAGCAAGTAGGAGTACTGTTGAATTACAACTCTTTTTTTTTTTTTTTTGGATAATATTTTATTAAATGGAATTTATATTTACTAATAATATAAAAATGGAATTTTGTAGTATTTATGATTTTGGTGACAAGTTTTGGAATTGGAAGATGGGTTTAAATAAAGCTGATACCTTTATGCTCTCTGGTGCACCCCCCCACTCCCTTTTTTTTAAATTATTTCTTTTGACTCCCAATTTTATTTATTTATTGCCTTTCCTTTTTTCCCTTTTCATACCCTCTGATTTTCAGCAATTTTATAATTTGTAACTTTTTTTAAAAATATAATACAACTTTATTTTTAAAAAAATATAATACTTTTTTTGACTTTTTATTTATTTTTATTCATGTTATACTTTTTGAGATTGATTTTTAATTAATTATTAATGTCTAATTAGATTATATTAATTTTATTATGTTTTACACTTATCATTAGTTACCTCCTCCAAAAAAAATTCAAAATATAATACTTCGCCAGTTCATTTTTATCTGTCATGTTATGTTATTTAAAAGTCAATTTGACAGATTTTCAAAATTAAATTATATTGAATTAATTCGATATATTGAACATATATGTTTTACACTTATCATTAGTTACATACTCCTAATTATTTTTCAAAATATAATACAACCCAAGTCCATTTTTTATTTGTCATGTTACGTTTTTTAAAAGTCAATTTAACTAATTTTTCAAAGTTAAATTTGATTAGATTAATTTAATATATTAAACTTATATTTTTTACACCTATCATTTGTTATATACTCGTATATTATTTTTCAAAATATAATACTCCCTCCATCTACTTTTATTTGTCATGTTATACTTTTCGAAAGTCAATTTGACTAATTTTTAAAGTTAAGTTAGATTATATTAATTCGATATATTAAACAAAAATTTTAGATATTCAAAAATTATATCAAAAGTACAGTAAATTGTAATTTTTTACATTTTTATCTGATGAAAAAATATATAGTAAAAATGTTCATCAAAATTTTTATAATTTAACTTTAAAAAAATTGAAATCATGATAACTATAAGTGGGCGGAGGGGGTATTAAAGATCAATTATAAGAAAACTATAGTAAAATACACTTATCAATCATTATTTTTAATACACGTGTAATGTTTAAATTGGAAAAATAAAAATCAATGAAAAAAAAGTAGAAATTCTTCTATTTTAATTAATATCACACATTTAGTTTTTTGAGAGTTGAACCGTTTAGGCTTGACCGATAATTTGCTCATGAAATCTTTAAAAAAAATTAAATGAAATTTATATATTTAGAAACTACGTAAATGAGTCATAATAATTGATGGTCCAAAATATTCAAAAATTATATGAAAAATTTACGATCCAAAATAAATTTATTTGAATCTTAAAATTTAAAATTTGTCACAAAAATTAAAAGAGCTAGTAATTCTTTTTCTTAAACTTAGTGTGTAATTAAAAATAGAATAAATAAATTGCCATAGTATTTTAAAGGCATAATACATATATTAGATCTTAAACTTGGCTTCAAATTATAACTTTGACCTCAAACTTTCATAGTGCACAAATAGACACTTTAACTATCCTATCTTTCAATAAATAAACACGCGATTTTTGGAGCCAAAGTGCGTGAAATGCAAACGCTCCCACGTGTATTAGTGAGTCAATCAGTGGCTGCCAACTAATTAAATATTTTAAACGTCTTTTTTAAAAAAAATGTATCTTACACGTCATTTTTGAAACAAAATTAAAATTAATTTTAATTAATATAAAAGAGATTCATTAAGGGTAATTGTCATTTCAGCATTTTTCAACTGTTGTGGGCCTCAAAAATTACCCCTCACTCGCGCAGAATGCGTGCATTTCATGCATTTTGTCAGGTAGGAATCGCGTGTTTATTTATTGAAAGAGAGGATAGTTAAAGTGCCTACTTGTGCATTATGAAAGTTTGAGGTCAAAGTTAAAATTTGAAATCAAGTTTAAGGTTCAATATATGTGTTATGCCTATTTTAAAACTCTGCATCCGTGGAATCTCTGTTCTCCATTCATAAACAAATCAATAAACCATTTAAAAGAGGAAAAATCAGTAATAGTTAAAAGTATCGCGTATTGTAAAGTGTTTAAAGGTTGATGCACTAATAAAGTAAAAACATTATATAATTAAATAAAATATAATTAACGTAATAAATATTAAAGGGGAATAATTTTATAAAAGATTATTACAATCATATATATATATATATAACATATATATATATATATATAACAGAACACAAAATTTAAATCCTTATAAAATCAAAGGAGGATCTCCTTTGAACGACAAAATAAGTAGTGGTACCCAAAATATAAATAATAAATTATTCTTAATATATGTAATTAATACTGAAAGTGGTGTTTACTTAATATATTTATTTTATATATAGAAAATAAATAAATATATTAATGATACTAATTAGTACTTGGCTCTAAATATAAACATCCGTAACTCATCACATGGGAGAAGAGAACTTTAACAAATATGTTAGCACTTTACAACGATGTTTAATTATGAACCTATTGCCTAATCACGTTTATAGAATAAAAAAATATTTAAGAACATAATTTTTGACTATTGCCTTTTGTGAAAATTATAAATATAACTTTTATAAGTAGTTTAATTTATTTAGAAATTATAAATCTTAATAAACGAAAAGATAAATAAAAAATAATAATTAAATATCTATCTTAAACTTTGAACAATAAGTAAAAACCTCAAAAATTTAATTAATATGAAATAACGAGAGTAATATTCAATGAATAATTATTTATCAATAAAAATTATAATTGATGATAACAATTTTTTTTTGAATATTTGGTCAAGGATTCATGAAAACTTTTAGCCTGCTAATTTGTGATGTATCAATTTAGACATAAGCAAATCACTCAATTATCATAATCACTTCAATCCAAACTCATTTATGTATGAAGGAATTAAATGAAATACATGTGTTTGAGTTAGTTTTGCCACACCTAACAATATTAATTACTAGACAAGATAAGGGTCAAAGCTTTGATTATTTTGAATTATTTTTACCTATACAAAGATTAAGAATTTTTTTTAATCATAATCTCACTCTAATTCATTTAAACTTTGTTTCTAGTTAAAATTGACGGTGACTTTAATTTTAAGATCGTGAATTTATATCACAAAGAGATTAACAAATTATGAGAAATTAATAAAGAAAAAAGAAAATTATGACAAATTTATATTTAACTAAAAGAATTCGTGAAAGAATTATGTGTTTTTGTACTTTCATAATAAGTTATATTTGTTCTTCGTTACACTTTTTAAATATATTTGTCATTTTCATCCAACTTTAGAATCATATTAGCCACTTGTACTCTAAAAAATGGTCATATTTACCTTTACGATATTAAATCTACACATCTTTAATATATTTGCCCTTGATTCTAATTTTAAGATTATATATACCGTACACTCAAAAAATTATATTTATGCCTATAACGTTAAATTCGTACGTTTACAATATATTTATCCTCTTTATCCAATTTTTGAATGTCATATTTACTCGTATAATTAAAAAATAATTATATTATATTCATATAGGTAAAATTAACATCCCACACACATTTAAGAGGATAAATATCAAGTTGTAATCATATTTTTTAAAAATAAACTACTTATAGCATAATATTATCATCTTATATCACATCAATTAATCATATATTAATTAAAAAATATATTATTAAATGTAAACTAGTTATAGCATATTATTATCAAGTTATAGCATATTAACTAATAATATATTAATTAAAAAAATTATTTTATTATTTAACTAATAATTATTATGTTTAAATAATTAGTTTCATTTATTCACTTACCTTTTATCAACAAATTATTATTTATTAATCAATTACCTATTAAATTTTTTAATATAAATAATAAATTATTAAATATTAATCAATTACCTTTTAATGTTTATAATATAATTTATAAATTATTATTTATTAAATATTAATTAAACTTCATATTACATAGTTACTTTTTTAAAAATAAAATCTAGAAATTAGGGATTTTATTTTAAATAATTGATTAATATTTAATTACCCAATAACTACCCACCCCCATATCAACCAATACTCTTTTATCTTCCCCCAATATACTCAACCTCTCCCCTATTTACACTCTTATCTTTCTACCATATTAATTTTGCACACCTTTTTTCATGTTTCTCTCTCTATTAATCAATTAAAGGCAGCACATGTTTCTCTCTCTATTAATTAATTAAAGAGAGCACGTCTAATTTCTCTGTCATATTAAATCTGAGCATATATTAGAATACTGATTTTCCCAAAATACTGATCAAACTTCACAAAAACATATTTCCCTTTCAAGCTTTAAACCAATCGAACTCAGCATCTTTCGAAGGTGAAATTCATTTTTGCGGATGTTCCGATTGCTTCTCCTCATCATCCAAATTGTCTTTCACACGTTTTTCGCCGTCTCCGTCACTGTCAGCCAAAGTATCACATGCAACTTTCCGGTCACTTCCGCCATCGGCACAGGCCGTAACTAGAGTTTCCAAATCAACTTGAGGCATTCTAGAGAGAGAAAGAAGAAGGTGAATAAATGATGAATAATATAGTAGTAATAAACCATGGACTAATGGGATTCTTTTTCTAGAAGGTGAAATTCATTTTTGCTAAAATGAAAGTGAACCAAAGGGAAACTTCCAAAACTTCTTTTTTGTTACTTTTTGAAATAAGTCAAATGATTTGATGAACTTTTTTTTTTTTATATTTTTTACTATGAATCTGTAGGACACTTTAGAATCTTTTTATTTGTGCTGAATTTTAAGATTGTTATTTTTATTTATGGCAAAAAAAAAAAAGAAATGAAAAAGAGTGAAGTTATAAGAGGGACAATCATTTTTATGCTTAAAGATCTTGTAAAGATCTTGTAACACTCATCTCTGCATGTTGTATGAAATATATTTAACTATATATGTCATAATATATTAACTATTGTATTTAATGGTAGTATGCTTAAATGAATATTTGCACTTTATTAAATGTGTATGATTTTTGTATAAATTTCGATTGCAATATGCAAAAAATATATGAACATTGTATGAAAAATGTATAAATATTGTATAAATTATGAATGTCATATTGAACTTTGATATATGTAACAGAAACAAATGGTATATATATGAACATTGTATGAATACTATATGAACATTTTATGAATGGCAGTAAAGTTCAATGTATATATATAATGTATAAACACTGAATGAATTATGAATCCCTTATTGAAATTGGATATATGTAACAGAAACAAATGGTACATATATGAACATTGTATGAATACTGTATGAACATTGTCTGAAAACTATATGAACATTTTATGAATGGCAGTATAGTTCAACGTATATTTATAATGTATAAATATTGTATGAATTATGAATGTCATATTGAACTTTGACATATGTATCAGAAACAAATGATATATATATGACAATTTTTTACGAAACCAAACTTTATAAATGTCAATGATAACAACTGCACTCAATAAAACAATCGTGTTTCTAACATTCAAAACAACACAATAACAAATGTAACATTACGAAATCATTGTTTTTGCACAGGAAAATTTGAACATGTCTTTCTATTGTGTCCAACTTGACGGTATCTACTGCAAGTCATTTTTGTACGTTTGAATTTCACATCAGCAAACCCCTTCCATCTTTCAAGTTTTGGTCTACCCGCTATACAAAATTAATGCAAAACATATATTCTAATTTCATTAGAAACATATACTGTAATTTTGAGAAAAAAAAGGACTTTCATACACAAATGATACACGTTTCGTATAATCTTGATACACTATTAAAAAAAAATTCAGACTTCAACGTTACACAAATTTATAATCAGTTCATATAATTCATGCATACTTCATACACAGTTAATATATCATTCACTATCCTATACAATACTCCAATTAAACAAACACAATACATTTTCAATACAAAATTAATATAAAAACATATATTATAATTTAAATAGAAACATATATTGTATGCCAAAATTTATCAGGTTACTAAAAAAAAGTGAAATATGCAGCTATGAAAGTATTCTTGAATTTTTAGAAAAAATGACTTATACGTTGAAAGCAATCTAAAAATAATCGTGAAATTTTGGAAAGAAGACTACTTGTAACGTTGATCCAAATATGTTTGAAAATGACAATCTGAAAGTATTCTGAAAATCCAAAAATATTTTTATTATCTGGTTGAGTTTGTTAAGGAATTAATTCAAAAAATAATATTATTTTAACTAACTAGAGATATTTAAGGCAATGATGATAATTTGAAAATATTTAATATCCCTAAAAACGTGTTAATCATATATTTAACTTTAATTAAACTCCCTAAAAAGTGCAACTATTCATATTAAAAAACGTGTTACCTGCATTAAATGTATCAATTAATAAAGAAACAAAAGTTTCATAATTTGTGTTATCAGTGTGTTAATTATTACCATTAATTATCCATTATTACTTTATCCCTTAATTTTTAATTAATTATTAATAACAACTCCTTTTAATAAATTATAATTAACAATATAATTATTAATAAAATGCTATAGAGTGAGATATTAAATGCTACACAATGAAATTGAAACTCTAATGACATAACTTGATAATATTACTGTATAAAATGCTATATACAAAATTTAAAATTTAATTAAAATTGACACAAAGTTATCCATCGGAAGTGAAATATGTAGCTATGAAAATAATCTTCAATTCTTGGGGAAAAAAATGACTTATATGTTGAAAGAAATTTTAAAGTAATAGACAAATTTTAGAATGAAGAATAATTGTAATGCTAATCATTTATCTACTTTTAATTTAACTCAATAAAAAAGTAGTCCCTTCAAATTCTCAGGCGTGCATATTAAATTAGTGCGCATTAATTATAACTGAAAATTAGTTGTCAGAATTAATTACTCATTAGCACTTCATTTATGTTGTCAGAATTATTAGGCATTAGAATTAATTACTCATTAGCACTTTATCCACTTATTTTTTAATTAATTTTTAATAACAAATGCTTTTAATAAATTATAATTAACAATATAATTACTAATTAAATGCTATAGAATGAGATATTAAATACTACAAAATCAAATTAAAACTCTAATGCCATAACTTGATAATAATACTACATATTATGCTATATTCAAAATTTACACGTCATATAGCATTAAATCTTCATGTCTCACCTTAGCTTTTCTATGTGAATGATTAGATCTCCCAAGAGATATATTTTTTACTCAATTAATTACTAACTTAATTAAAACTCTTTTTAATTAAATACTTCATCATTTGTCTATGGTGGAAACGACTTTCACCACTCAAATCTCGTCCCAATCAAAATTCAACTTCTTTTATTGCAATAAATAATTGTTGTTCCAACAATCTTTATTTATTACACTGATTTTCTAAATAAAATTTTTTCATACAAACAAAAGATAATTAAATCAAATTAGAAAACGGTCACTAATGTTTCATATCGTTTATTTATATGTGTCGCAAATTATGTTAGTTGAAATACACGCAATTTCATAATTAGAAAAATTATCATTTCAAAGTATATTTCCTATGTAAAAATATTAAATTTTACAATCACCTTGAAGTTATCGAGAGAAAATCATGAAATAAAAATTACTACAAAAAAAAATTAAAAATTATCCTAAGCAGCTTATCAGTTGACATGTAAATGAGCTCATAGATTTAATTGAAAAAGTCATGTCACGTAGATCACATAAGAGAATTAAGTAGAGACATAAGAATTTTAACATCGTAAAAATATAAAATGGCTCTTTGTCAAAATCCAAAGACAAATATAATCTTAAAGTAAGATGAGATTTCACGTTTTTGACATTTATAATATTAATACAAAATCACGAAAAATTTATTATTCCTAGTAGATTTCACTTTTTGATGGTTTTGATATAAATAATTAATGTGACACTTTTTTTTGTTTGTTTGTTTCTACTATTAGTTTTTCTTTTTCCTTTCTTCATTCTGGTTTAAATTATTTTTCCTAATATTTTAATGGCAAACGAATTTCAATCACTAATTTTTATTTAGACATATGACAATCGAAAGCAGGAGGGGATCATCTCAACATTTGGATACGTACATTTTAAGATACTTTGATTAAATCGATATAAGTTAATGTCGATATATAATAAATAATTCTTGTATTTTATTTTTAAAATAAAAAATTATAAAATATAATACATTAGAAAAAGTTATCAATAATTACTTCAATTTAAAACGAATGAAATTCAAATATATTTAAAAATATCAATCACTAAATAAATAATGACTCATTGATGAAATACAAATTTACTATGCAACCACACTAATTCAAGTTCTAGTCATCAAATAATTAGTGAGATTATTTATTTAAGAAGAGATAAAACAAAGTTTGGAGGTGTAATTATTGAGAGGACATTTAGTGTAATAAAAGAAGTTACAAGAAAAGTTTGTACTAAACACAAAAAAGTCATTGTTGAGTTATTGCATTTAGTCATTTTTTTATTCGAGATCATTATAATCTTTGACTGATTTGTAGCTAAATTTGACATATTCAATGAAATTTACTTTCAAATTATTTAGAAAATAGACAAGTTTATGCAATATTTAAATAAATTCAAGTGTAAATTTTTTTTTATGTTATAAATAATTTCAACTCATTATTATAAAGTTGACCAATGATAAAATGTCTTGGTCAATATAGTTATTTAATTTGAAAGAGATACATAATCCAGGCATACAAATTACAAATATAAATAGACAGTGTATTCATATGAATCTCCACTGAATTATAAGAAGAAGAAGAAGAAAAAAATTTATCAAACATCTCTTTTATTTGTTTGTACTTGCAATCATGTCTTTTTTACTATCATGTTTCTCGCGCCGTCGTCGGTATTCCACCACTCCTCATCCACCACCGCTATCACGATTATCATTAATGCCTCAACAATTAATATCCAATAATACCATTCTCGATTCTACTACATCAACACCATCACCACCACCACCACCACCACCACCACCACCATCACCGTCATCAATGTCTCAACAATTAATATTTAACAGTGTCAATTTCAATTCCACCACATTGGCACCACCATCACCTCCACCAATGCCTCAACCGTTAATATTCAGTAGTATCATTTCTAATCAACCACCCCAATCGTGGTTGGAGATGGGGCTTTCTGGTCATTCAGTTACTTTTAACTTTTTTTTGACCAACAATCAAGAAATTGTTATAGATATGCAAGATCCTGCATTTCTAGCTCAAATTACAACAGAAGGGCTGAGATTAGGGATGGAAGCATATAGAAATGGCATGAACTTTTCATTAGTGGATAATCCTGAAAATTCAGTAAATCTCTCGTCGTTCGAGCTTCCTTTTTTTCACCCCGAACAACCAGAGGGACCTGTACTTGCACCCTCAATTCAATCCCAGATAAATCCATCAATTTCATTGATCGAGGTCCCAACTTTCGAACCCTCCAATAATGGCATTCTTGAAAGTACCCCACAAATCGAACAAGACACAACTCCTCTACCAACTATGGCACTCCAACAAGGAATTCGCCCAAAAATGTATATCCTTAACTCCTTGAAATCCTTCATTGTAGAGGAGGAATACATAAAAAAATACATCCTCAAGTGCCCCGTAAGACTTAACAAGTGCACCATGGATATCAGAGTCATAACAAACCCTAACTCCAAAAAAGAATCTATAGTCCTTTTAGTACCAACACTTGTGAATCTTCTAGATGACGAAGATGAAGACGACGAAGAACCCCCCAAAATGACCCTGATGATATGGAATTGTCGTGGCTCTGAACACTCTGACTTTCATATAAGTTTTCGATCTATGCTTGACTACTATCGCCCAACTATGGTTTTACTCCTGGAGACTCAAATGACACATCACCAACACCTCGCAGAGGACTTTAGCTTTAGTGATATAGCTAATGTTCCCGCGATTGAGGGTTGTGGAGGAATGGCACTAGTCTGGAAAAAGGAGTTTATTGTTGTTGGTGGCCTTATAATCAACAACGAGGAGATACATTGTACCATCAATGTACAATGATGTTATTTAATTTATGCTTGTTCAATTATAATGATATTAGATATCAATTGACTTTGATGTTATTTAATTTATGCTAGTTCAATTATAATGATATTATATATCAATTGACTTTGATAGATAATAAATCCTTTTATTTTTCACAAAATATAATGCTTTCTCATAATATAAATATCTAATATTATACAAAAAAACATCTAGTTGAATGCTTACCAATCTATACATTTTACAACATTGATTTTTTTTTAATTATATCAAACTTCTAAAACCATCCTTTTGAATTAAAAAAAGATTCAGTTATGTGCTTCAATTATTTAGGTCATTTAAGGCCTTTGGATTAGGGTGGTCTTTGCCCAATACTTTTTTTATCTAAATTAGTGAAACATTATCAGGATCACTAATCCAATGTCAAATAACCAAACCAACTACAACTTATAGTCTTTTATATATATATATATATATATATATATAGAAGAGTGAAGCCTAGGACGATCAAGGGTAAAAATGTAATATTATACTAATAAAAATCTACTAAGAAAGATATCAAGAGAAACAAATAATTCTAGAAATATCACTTTGTATATGAAGTGAATGGTGATCAAGGCCAAAAATATAATTTCATACTAACAAAAATCTACCAAGAATAATCATAAGAAACTAAGTAGTTTTAGAAACATCTTTGGTTAATGTTATTTCTATCAACTCATTTTATTATTACTTCATATTTTTTTTATGAGTTATTGTGATATCTATTCATTACTCTATTTAACTATTACATTAATTAATTTCTAATATTTTTGTATTAATTGTGCTTACATAAAAGGCCTACTTTAACTTAAAAATTCATTACTTAAAAATATAGTTAATTATTTTCACCTTAATTTTGACTATAATTAATATACCTGAAAAGAAATAAGTATGATAAAATTAATAGTATATATTATTTTATTCTATTATATAGAAGAGTGAAGTGAGAGGACGATCAAGGGCAAAAATATAATTTCACGCTAACAAATATCTATTTATAAAAATAAGAAATAATTCTAGAAACATCTTTTTATATATGAAATGAATAATGATCAAGGGCATAAATGTAATTTGACACTGAAAAAAAACTACCAAGAAGGATAACAAGAAAATTAAATAGTTCTAGAAATATCTTAACTTATTTTTATTCCCATTAACTTATTTTGTTATTACTTCACTTTTTTTTTTTTGTGAGTTATTGTGATATCTATTTTATTATTACTCCATTTTACTATTATTTTGATTTAATTCTTAATATTTTTTCAATTCATTATGCTTATAAAAAATGTTTACTTTTTATATAAAAGTTTATCATGAATTAATTACTTTTTATATAAAAATAAATAAGTGTGATAAAATTAATAATATATATTAGATTGAAACTAAAGAAAAAATGTTTAAAAGTAACTTTACAATAAAAATGAATAGAATGATATTTGTATAAAGACGACCAAGAATAAAAATGTAATTACATACTAACAAAAATCTATCAAGAATAAATAATTTTAGAAACATTATTCTCTATATGAAGTGAATGATGATTAAAGGTAAAAATGTAACTTCATGCAAACAAAAATCTACCAAAAAGGATTACAAGAAAATTAAATAATTCTAGAAACATCTTTAATTATTCTTATTAGTTTACCTCATTTTTGTTATTTCTTCATTTTTATGAGTTATCATAGATATTTATTTATTATATAAAAGCAAATAAATTATTAAGTAAATTATTATTACGCTTAGCTCTTAATAATTATATATCAAGTATAATATTAGGTGGAATCAATCAAAGTCAAAACTAAAATTTATATGTATATTTAAATTCTGTGTATTAATATATTTTTAAATTTTGTGATCTTAAATATGTTGTTTAAAAAAATTAAAATTCAAAAGTTATTTTCTTTTTGAAATGCAATTAAAAATAAGTTCATATAAATCGAAAAGGAGGGAGTCATATATTAAAAATGAAATATAATGATTTAAAATTTTTAATTTTTCGTTTTAATTTCTAATTTGTTACATATTTGAAAATTACATAAAAAGAAGCTTAAAAACGCAATGTAACAATTCAAGATGTTTTTTGAAAAACATAGTTAAAAAACATAATGAGATTAATTGACTCTCTTTTTTTTTATCAAAAGAAGAAAAGTTGCATAAATTATTTGAAAATAACGTAAGAACTAAAAAGTATTATGAATCACAGTAAAATGACAACTAAAAATATGTGAGAACCATATAAGAAATTTCGTTGATTTTCTTAAAATCACTTGTATCACATATCAAAAATATATTTTTTTTGAAAACACATAAAATATATATATATATATTTTTTTTAAATTTCATTTCTGTCACATAATTGAAAGAAAAAACTAACATACGTTGAGCCTGCGCAGAAGCGGGCACCTGATATCTAGTATATATATGTTGAACCTGCGCTGACGCGGGAACATGATATTTAGTATATATATATAACCATTTTAAGATAATAAAAAAAGTGATTACAAAAAGTAGTTATTGCTTGCATTAAATTCTTCTCAAGTACACTTTTCAATGAAACTGAGCTTCCTTAGAAATCATACAATATAACTATAGTTCAAGAAATATCGGAGAACTTTATATGGAAATTAAAAAGGTATTTTGGGTTAAATATTAATTAAACTTAATTTAGAAAAAGTTTTCAATCGTATAATAAATGGTCATTAATTCAACAAGCTCTCTTTTTTTTTAAAAAAAAACAAACAAACTTTTCAACATAACTACTCTTATTAAAAAAAAGCTTTTCAATATAATTACTCTTTATCGCATGTCTTACATTTCCATGAATTTTATTCCTGTACTTTTAAATAAATATGAATAAAGTTATAACCTGATACGATCTTCTATTTCCCTACATTTTAAATATATGTATGAGATTGTTTGTTCATTATTTTAAATAACAATACCTCGTAAAATTAAATTCTTGTCTCATTGACATATAATAAACTTATCTTATCGCATACATTTTTTTTTAATGACATTCTTCTAATATTAAAAGTAAATACAAATAGCTATCAGATGATCATCAAACACACTTTTATTGTTTTCACTAGCTAATATCATGCTATAAGTTGACTTTGATGATAAAAATTTTCTTCCGCAAAATTGATATGCTCCCGATAATACAAACATCCAATACTACATAAATTGATTATTGTTAAACTAAACTAACATGTAGTTCTATGCCTACCAACTTGCATTCTACTAAATTTTCATCTCGTAATGATCATGTCAAACTTTTATAAATTAAAAATTCATCATGTAATTCAATCATTTAGGTCTTTAAAGGCCTCAAGTTCAGATGGTTTTCATCCTTTACTTTAATCAAAAGTACTAGAATATTACCAAGTCCTTCATTGTCTTCTTTATTAAATAATTATATTCTTCGACTTGACTATTCCAATATCGATTAATCAAACTTATTATGCCTTGCACCTAGAGTAAAATATTGTGACTACTCAAAGAAAATACAAACTCATTGAATTATGTAATATATCTATCAAGTGATTATAAAAAATAATTGTTGCTCGCATCAAATCTTTCTTAAATACACTGATTAATTTGTCCGACATAATATATACCTTCCTTAAAAATCATCATGCCTCAAAGACGAAACGATTATAGTTCTTTTTTTTTGTTTTGGGGGGGGGGGGATTTCATTTTATGATTTACGTAGTAAAATGGTATAAAGAAATAGGATTATTACCTTCCAATCTCCATTGGTAAAGGGAACATGGGTGGAGTTTTTCACGACTCCAATCTCACACGTTAACTACGGCGCGGCGGAGCCATGTTAAGGGGTGTTTTCGTTGGAAAATTACATTACTTATTCTAGGTAAAAGTTTTAATATATGTATATATGTTGTATGCTGACCTCTCTTAGTTTTTACCTATACTATATTATATTTATAATATTTCTTAGTAAAATTTCTGGTTCTATTAATATAGACGTACCATTAGAAATTAAAATTGATGCACATGAGGTATCTCTAAACCAACTATGCTTAAGTTATTTTACATGAGTACTAAATCAGACAAAATAACTATTTTGGACTTGATCGACAATATTAAAATTTAAAATTATTTTGATAATAGTAGATAGAGACATTTTTTAAACACTATGACATTGTGAATTTGAATTAGTATAACTTCATTATGCTTAAAGTTAAAAGCAATAGACAACACAAAAATAATGAAGCGTACAATTTGTGAAGAAAAATATAGATAAAGAGAACAACATGTTTCAACTAACACTACTTATGAGTAAGGTTGTCAAACTTTTATCATACATGTTGATTATGATATTTATTGAGTTTTAAAATTTTTATTTTAAAGAATTTTCAGCCTATATGTAATACATGTACTAATTATATATTTTATTCAGTATTATAGAATGTATAACTAATATAATAAATTATGATATTAGCCATATATATATATATATGTGTGTGTTATTGATATATATGCTATTTAAATTAAATAAAATTATTCTCAGTACACCAAATCAAACAAAAAAAAATAATTAAACACTCGATCAAATGGCCCTTAAACATCTCTATCAATGCCATTGTATTGTATATCTTTTACCTCATGAATTTGTTGAAAAGTAAATGTTTTCATGTTTTAACTAAAAGTAGCAAACATATAATCATAAAAACACTTGCTTTTGGGGGCAAATAAAATAAGAATCACCTTTCATGTCTAGACACTAAGCAACAAGTTGTAAATCATTGAGTTTTCTATGATGTTTTTGATGTGTCATATTAAACGTACGTGTTCAAATTTACCTCCTCTAATTTTCTTCTTAAAATATTAATTGAACTTGCTCAAGACAACATCAAATGCAGTGTCAAGATATTGAATTTCAATACTAACAATTTTCATGTTAATTAGTTGCCTATTAGGATACATGCATGTTCCCAAAAAACAAATATTATGAAGATTTAATTTGCCCTTTGGTTTAGATTTGATTTGCCCTTTGGTTTTTCTCTTCTTCTTTTTTTGGTAGGGCCAATATTAATCTTAAAAATTACTATTTTTTCATCGGTGTTTTAATCGAATTAATTAAAAAAGAAAAGCCAATAGTATTTTCATCTGGATTAATTAGGAATTTTCAGCTATTTATATGAGCATCTGTTTTTTATCATGTATTTTTCTAGTAAGCTGGTTTGGTGAAAATCGAATGGATAAAAATCACGTTTTTATCATTTTCCATTAATTCGTGGGGGCAAAACCTATATTTCTACTAGTGAAATTATTCACATTTAACATTTACACTAATCAAATAAACACTAATTTTATTTGTAGATTATATTAAAACTAGATGTTCACTTTTTACTTATTTAACTTAGAAAATAAATTTAAAAAAATATTTATCATATATTAATTAGTTCCTAATTTACTTTATTATTAAACTACCATCATTTCTTAAAATATTGAATTTATTTAAAAATAATATAATAAAGATATTATATTTTTATCAATTACTACTTACCGGGTGTATCAATTTAAACAGAAATAAGTAAAAATGGAGGAAGGAGTATAAATTAAACACATGTCTTTTCTCTACTTGATTAAAACTTTATGATATTTTAGTTTAATGCTTGAGTGTTTTGTCTTTATTGAAAGTCATTGCTTTATTGCCAGAATGTTTTGTCTTTATTGAAAATTATTACATTCTAATTGTGCTATGCAAAATGTAGATGTTTACTTTTGCTTATTTACTCTAGAAAATTAAGAGATAATTTATCATTTAATTTTTAACTTTTTTTATTATTAATTATAACTTTTTTTTAATAATTAACTTATTTTAAAAAATAAAAATATATATTTTATGAAGAAAAAAAGAATTAGCGAAAAAATTGGCTAGAATAATATTTTTTCTAGGTTATATTATATTTTAAAATGTTTTTACCCTTTTAATTTTAATACCTTTTAATTAAAAAATGAAAAAAAATCAATTTATTTTATAATAATATTTTTTTAAATATAGTTTTTAATTATTTTTTTTGGCCAAATCATGTGGTCATTCAACACTTTTCTTTTGTTAATTTAATGTATCAAATCAGGTATAAAATTTACGAAAGGAGTAGATAACACATGTATTTGTGCGCTAGTTAATTAAACTTTATTGTATTTTAATTTATGCGAGAATGTTTCGTCTTTATTATTAATCATTGCTTCAATATTGAATAAGTAGTTTGAGGAGTTCATTGAAATGTTACAAAATGTGATGAAAACATAACCTAACCTTGTGTGTTGTCCATTTTTACACCTAAAAGACCAAGTAAAATAAAACTTCATACTTAGGGTCCACAAAATCAGAATACTGCAAAAGTTAAGAATAGGTCACTATCTTGGAAGGACCATTTTGTGTTGATGTGTGAGAGCTCAGTCATCCTAATCTTTTTACCAGGAATGTTCTGATTATGTAGTAAATGACATGGGATGTAGTAGCTTAGTTCACATATAAATGACCAACTAAGGCTTTTTTTAATCTTTAATCAGAGCTTTCGCGTTTGAATTCATCGTGAATACAGAGTTGCCTTTGATAGATAGTATTTACCATCCAATATGGGACATCTTACAAGTTTAGATTTAATCGAACTTCAACGTGGATACCGAAAGAAAACAAAAAAAATCATGCATAAATGAGACTTTTTTTTTTCATTTAAGTTATATACAATGATAGCGTGATAACTTTTTCTAATCTCATGATAATTTGTTTCATTTTATTAATTATTGAATTTACTTCTAGTTATTTTATAGGGCAATTAGTCAAATTTACTCATTGGTGTCCTGCTAAAAACACCTATTTAATTTTTGGCCTAGTAATAAATCTTTAGTAATTTTAGGCTTCTGTCACAATTCTTTTTCTGCTTCTTCTCTATGTGTGGTAGAAAATGGAGAATGTATTACTCATTTATGGTTAGAATTGAGTGGATAGTGTTTAATTGAATTTGTTATTCTTATTCTTGATTATTAGGATTAGTTAGTTGAAAAATTTAAAGAACAATCCTTGTTGAGTTTTGTTGATCTTGAAAACAACATCTTGAAGAAATAAGGAAAACAATTTTCGAAGGTTTACATTGAATCTAAACATTAATTATTTGCTCAACAACTTATGGTGACCTATTAAGATTTTGTAGCCAATTTGTCATGATTTATGATCATAATTTCGACGATCTATCATCATTTGACCACAAATCTATACAAAGTTCTCATTATAATTTATCAAATTTAACAACATCATTATGTCTAGATATATTCTATCCATCAATTCAAAATCTTAGTGACGACTCATCGAGATTTCACCACATAAACCTATAAACCTAGTTGCAAATCTCTTTTGCAATCAAGGCTAGTCATTATCTTTTCTTGTTTTTGGGCCCAAAATATAGAAAGTGGTCCTATAAGAAAGATGAAGGAAAGGCTATAAAAGGGCTACAAGTCTTAATTTGAGCTTGACCTTGGAGGCCTCACCTATAATGATTAGAAGCCTATCATTAAATTGGTCCTCATCAACTTGCACCATAAGGCCCATTACTACTATGAAAGTTGCCAACTTTTCTTTTGACTAAAGGTCCCAAAATCCCCTACGTGGACCTTTTATTATTTCTCAATAACAAAAATTAAAAATATCTATTTATGGTTGTAATCTAAATTGACAAAGTATATCAAGCTCATTGAATGGGAAGCATGCCTTCCTAGACTTAACTTAGTATAATCAATAAAAGAACTTTTTCTATCATCTGATTATCTTTACTTGTTAGAAAAGTTAATTAGAGACGAAGAATTTTGAGTTTATAATGGATAGTCGCTTTCTAAATAGTTGGAATACTTATTTGATAATAAAAGAATAATACATAAACGTATCATTTTTCTTGGCGACAATCGGTATTTTATCCTCTTGGGTGTATATAAGTAAATACTTAAACTTATAAAAGTTGAACAAGTTGACATATATGTCATACTTGATGTTTCAATATTTTATAAATTTAAGTGTCTACTTGTGTACATTCAAATTTGAAAGACATAATTATCAATTAAGACCTAGTTAAATGATACATTTATGTATTATGCCGACTATAAATGATCATACTATCTTTTTGTTATCTGAACATCAAGAAGAATATTCCTTAAAAAAACAAATGCATTTGTAGTTCACCAAAAGGTGTCATCTTAAAAAAACAAATGCATTTGTTTATGGTGAATAAAGGGGCTGCCACTATGAACAGAAAAGTTTGTGTCTTTTTCATTTTTTATTCTTTTTTAAACTTTATTTTAGGAAGGAGGTAAAATATATATTGAGATTTCTATGAATATTCACCGAAGAAGTATGTCAATAGGTGAATCTAAGATTTAAAGTTTATAAATGTCTACACTAATATGAAGTTGACATGGACTAGGCAAGAGCTCAAAATTTATCTTTTTAAGTATATATATATATATTAACTTTCACTAGATCAAATTTGGTAAGTTTGACACTTTTTATTGAAACGTATTCTAATAGAGAAAAGAAAAGGCAAATTCATTGTTGTTCATGCTATCATCACTATATTAAAAAAGATATTTCGTAATAATAGCTTGATTATCATTTAATATGTTTTAAACGCATTCAACGCACTTTTGTTAATATTCCTAAAACTTATAACATATTAAATTCAATGACAATTAATTAATGTCGATATACTTGCACTCTTTCTTAATGTATAATTATACAATTTTGTTACCGCTTAAAACTATTTTTATTTTATTATTTGCCTATGGAAAGAGACTTGAGACTTTTTTTGGGCTGTTTTATAGACTTTAATGGGCTTTGTTATAATCACTTCTACTTTCAAAGTTTAATAAGCAAGTTTGAACAAATGAGACCACTTCAATATATTGAAGTTGATGGACTTGTCACAAAGAGGCTTCCCACTTTTCAAATTTCTTTGTAGGAAAAATTACAGAATATGGCAAACATCAATATATATTTGAATAAAATAGCTATAGTTTAATTTTTTTTATGTTATATGACTATAACTATATAATAAATAGCAAAGTTAATAATTATCAATAGTCAATTTCTTTTATATTTAATATAAATAAATAATAAATAGAAAAGTTATTATTACACTCATAATTAATTATGTCCTCATCAATATCTTGTCTTTCATCAATATCCCTATATTACAGATTTTTTGTATTTTCCCCCAGTTTCTTCCAATTCAAGATCCTTTTGTATGATTCTAGGAGCGATTTTTATGGTTCTTCAAGGAAAAACTATAGCTAACATTGATAAGTATTTAGTGTCTATAGCTACGATTCAAAATAATTATTATATATGAATATATTTTCAGCAAAGATAAACTTGCATGCCAATATGCTTTGTCTAGGTGTCTTTCTCGGCCACAAGCCCACAACTCCCTATGTTTCCGATTTGATCTTTCTCTATTGTTATCTTGAATTAGTGTAATTTTTTTCCAAAATCTTTCAAGATTAGATAATTTGTCTGATTTTTGCATCTAATTCGGTATACTTATTTTTCAGGTAGCATCAATTTATTCTCCTTGTTCAATTTTTTCATAGTATTTGTATAAGAGTGTCTATAATTTTAAATTTATAGTGTTTTAGTTGAACTTTGTATTTTCTCCATTAAAATGCGAAGATTAGTATTATGAAGAAGGTTACTTGAGATATTATATTATTTGATAAAAATCAGAATGACCCGATACCGATCAAAATGAATGGTATTCAAACTTCGAAATCTATAAAATAAAATAAAAAGTTTAAAAGAAAGAAAAATATGTGTTCCCGAAGAACAAGAACCACATAAACCACCAAAAGAGTATTTTATCATTCCCCAATTAGTTTGTATTACTTGTTCCCACGTTTTTTGCATACAATTGAATACTTGTATAATTTTTTGTGTTTGTATCATTACTAACTTTGGAAAAGGCATAAATTTCCTCCTCACTTCATTGTTGATTTTCTTAATACATGAAAATGTGTAGTTATCAATACATGTATTTCTTGTTTCCTTATATAAGTATACAGTTTGATATATGTATACAGTATCATACATGTATACATAAATAAAATGATTTTTTTAAAAAAATTCAACAGAGCGTATTCAAAATTTTTTATACTTTAATACGTTATTATATATGGATACATTTAGTTATCAAACAAATATATGCATTCCATATTCAAACAATAGGTGTATTAGTGTATTTGCCGTATAATTATTCAATAAATCGGGAATTGTATTTATTCTATAAATTTTTATATGATATGAATGTATATTTAGTTGGTATACCTGTTATATTCAATGTATATATATTCATTATATTTATTTATACCGTATCACTATAATTTTATCATTATTATATTGTTATGCATTTTATTACTAATCTTTGTTTATGCATATGCAGTGAATCGGATTTCATGTGTTATTATATTAATTTCTAATTGAAGCTATGTATATGTGAATCTATAAATAACAATATAATCATAGTTTGAAGACAAATCTTAGCCCAAATCAATATAAGATGTTCAGAAATATGTCGCATTTTTTAAATAAAAAATTGATAATTTTTCTAAAAATATTTTATGTGTTTAGACACTAAATAATCTTAAAACATGAGATCCAACTAAATATAGTTGGTTGTTTAATAATGGGTAGTATGACAATGCAAATTGGCGTGATTTAAGGCATTGCCATATTTTTTTGGAAAAACTGTCATTTTTAATATCATCTAATTATGGATTATATTTTAGTATACAAAATAAATAAACTTTGAATACATGAAACATAGCGATTTTATCATAATTATTATAGCTATATAAAGTAATTATGATAATTATAGCTAGAAAAATCTGATAACCCATAAACTATAGTTATTTATGTAAGTTTCTCTTTTTTGTATGTGTACTCACTTTGGGATATACAGTTTCTAAAGTTTAGTCTTGATAAATTTTATGTTTAGACACAATACTAACGTTTAGAAATAATAACAATTCAGATACAAATGCATTAAATTTTGTAAACTTACATTGATAAAAGTTGATGTTATCATATGACTTTACTATTAAAATAATCAATATATTTTTGACCATTTAAATTAGGACAAGAAAAGTAAATAATATAATAAATTAATTAGTTATAAAATTTTGTTCATGATCACAATAAATAGCATAGACAGAAAGTCTTTTCGCAACGATATGACAGTTATTATCACCATTTTGGTAAATTCAATAAAATCACAAATCATAAATAATTTTCAAGAGATCATTATACATATTGATTGAAATTGAGATGAATATTTGCCATTTATTCAAATATAAATAGAGCCAATAGAGATTTTTTTGTTAAAATAATAATATATATTTATTTAATTATTACTCTCTCACTTTATTATTTATTTTGAAGTCATATTGCATTTTAATTGTTTTATATTACTAATTCTATGGGAATGACATATAAAATGAATTTTTGAAATTTTATAAGAGAATTGTTTTAAATAAAATTAATTTTTATTGCATATATTATAAGATTTTACGATAATTTTAAGTCAAGTAAATGATTTTTTGTTTCTTCTATAATGTTTTAGATTATGACAACCTTAAGATAAAAGTGGAAGAATAAAATTTAAATAAATTGAAATAAATTAAAATATAAAAAATAAAAGTTATAAATTTAATTTAATAATATTGTATTTCAAAATATCCACATAATGTGCGGGCACAAATATTAGTATACATTTAATAATGCAATTTTATTTTTTTTGGTAAGGAAAGATAAAAACATTTCATTAATAACTAGCAGTAGTATGGGGAGTAACTTTTCAGGCATATTATATTACTCATTCCATGTTCCATTTTATTAATAGTGATTGGAATTTTTTAATTTTAAATAGTAATAATATTTTTATAGTTATAAAAGTATGTTATTAATAGATGGTTAAGTATGTATTGAACTAAAAAGAAAAAAAGAATGACATATTTTCTAAATTTAAGTCTTCTTTCAGTCAATCCTTTTCAAACAACTCCAAAAGAATTTTCACTCATTGATTTATTACAAAATTATAATTTTTTTTGTCAGATATGAGATTTTACTAAATTGGGTTTTCTGACAAGCCACACAACTAATATAAACAAAAGATTATAAAGTGAACAACGAGTGCATTCAAGACTATTAATGATACGACACAACAAAGACACTTAACACATGAGTAGAACTCCATTAAATAAAGAAAAAGAAAAACACATTACTTTGTGTCTACAGACACTTATTTAAACATTCATAGACTCCAAAGAGTCGGCTGACTATGAGCTGTTTCCACCGCGGATGTGGAAGGCCATCCTAACAATAAGGTCTTCCCTGTCTTGAAAAAGGACCCTCCTCTCTTCTTCCAGAATTTGAATTTGATTAAGGAGTCGTTGAATGAGTTGTTCCACAAACTCCGAAAAAATAGCAGGCACATGCTCTGAAAAAGCATGAACAGATTGTTGACGTTCGCGTATTTCATTTTCAACATTTAGAATTGTTTGATTAATTTGAGAAAGTCTTTCAGTGATAGCTGGATCCATGTCTTCCTTTGCTTTGCCAAATCTTCTATTAATAAGTTCATACAAACATTTTCCGTTTTAGTCTTTTGATACCAAATGAATCCCAACTATTAACATTTATATAGACACATGACAAGCGAAAATGAAAGGAGATCAATTCAACATGTGGCACATACATTTTAAACTATTTATTATGTTGATGGAAAGTCAACACAATTAAATAATAATAAATAGCTATTGTAATTTTCAATATTTTTTCAAAAAAAAAAAAAACTTCTGAAATTTAATACATTAGAAAAATTCACCATTCATTAATTTTTTAAATTTAAAACGAATAAAGCTCAAAATGTATTTGAGAATATCAGTCATTAATGTAGATAGTAACTCGTTGATAAAATTCAAATTCATTGTGCAACTACGTCAATTTCAAATTCTATTGTTGAAACAATGAGATTATATATTTAAGAAAGAAAAAACACTTTTGAGTTACTTTTTGTTAATTTTAACTTCGAATACATTTAGTGTAATAAAAAAAGTTAAAAGAAATGTTTGTAAATTACACATGGCAGAGTCATTGCACTTGAACATTTTAACCTGATCCAAGATTATTATAATCTTTGACTGATCAATTGTTAAATTTGACATTAATTAAAATTTGCTTTTAAATTATTTGGAAAAGAAGGTGAAAATATGCAATTACTTCTAACTAATTAATTCAGAGTGTAAAATAATCTTCATATTGTAAATTATTTCAACTTATTATCAATGTAAAATTGACCAATAATAAAAATATCTTGACAAATCCTCCTGTATAATTAATTTGGAAGAGACAAAGTTAATTGAGGTTTATCATCATAAATATATAGAAGGAACTCATATGTTTGTCCATTGATATTATCGAAAACAAACAACTTATGCATACAATTATCAACTTCATTTCTATTTGCAGAATACAAATTATACATTGCCAACGATCACTCACACCGTCATTAATATTCCACCACCCCACAATACCACCACCAATGCATCAACAAATAATATTAAATAATATCATTTTCGATTCCGTTGATCAACCATCTAATTTATGGCTGGGGATTAGTCTCTTTGATCATTCAACGACATTTATCTTTCGCATGACCAACTGATGAAAGAATGCCTACTCATTTTGTTTTAATTTACATATCATTAATTTTTCTAAGAAGTACCAAAATGTTGGATGTTATTTCATTTATATAAATCCCAATTATAACTTACGAAAATTTAAGTCAATTAAATTATTTAATTTTAAATATTGATATGATGTTTTTATGTTAAATTAACTCTTTAGGTATACTATATTACTCCTCCATACTCATTTTATCAATTGTGATTGCAATTTATGGTTCTAGATATGTTATGATAAGTTTATAGCTGTAAAAGTATGTCATTAAGATGGTTAAGTATTTATTGAACTGATAATTAAGAAAAGAATGGTGTATTCTATCAATTTAAGTCTTCTTTCAATCAATTAAATAGCTTTTCCACTCATTGATTTATTGCAGAACTACATTTGCAGCATAATATGTTCCTAATTTCAATTAAAGAAGATTAAATTCAGAAATAAGATAAACAACTTTATTCAATGGTTTTCTTTTGTTGATAAATTTTTTATTTTATTTCTCATGGTCGAATTTTTTTTCATGGCGAGATATAAAATTTCACTAAATCAACTTTTTTTTTCTATTAATAAGTTAATGTAAGACCTTTTCCTTTTAGTTTTTTTTATAACAAATGAATTTCAACCATTAACTTTTATTTAGACATATGACAAGAAGGAACGAAAAGAGATCAACTTAATGGGTGACATATATTTTAAATCATTTATTATGTCGATGTGAAGTAAACACATAAAAATAATAATAACTAACTCTTTTATTTCACTTTTTCTTTAAAAACTTGTCAAATATAATACACTAGAAAAATTCATAACTAATTTATTCAAGTTAAGCGAATAAAACTCAAATATGTTTGAGTATATTAGTTATTAATATAGATAGTAAATCATTATTGAAGTTCAAATTCATTGTGCTACCACACTAATTCAAATCCTATTATTGAATCAATGAGATTATTTATTTAAGAATGATTTTGAATTCATGAATTAGCTTTTCTTACAATGCATATGTGAATGGTCAATCATATTATTGTCCGCCAAGAAAAAATGATGAATAAGTACTTAATTAAATGGAGAGATGCTTTCTAAATATAGATGGATCAGAGTTAGCAAAGAAGTACACCTATAGATGGATCTAAAATTTATAGTTTATAAATTTCTACAATAATATAAAGTTAAATATACACAATAAATAATCGGGTTTCTTATATATACTAGACAAGAGCCAAGGCTAGATCCGCTACTGTGTACATTTTTTCAATTTTTAAAGTTTATGAAACTTGAAGAGACATTATAGATGAATGTTACATTATGCATACGTTTTGGTACGCCGATATTGACACCCCATTTATCTCAAGTATAATTCAAATTTCACGAAGTCATTTTTTTAAAAATGTTTTAACATTCTTTATGGAAAAATTACAGAAATCCCACTAAGTTTTCTTATTACCATCATCCCCTATTAGTTCTACAAATTTTTAAAATCCCTCATTTCACGCATCAGATTAATATATCAATGCATCAAATTAATGTATCTCACACATCAAATTAATGTATCTCGCGCATCAGATTAATGTATCATGTATAAAAGTACATTAGATTAGTGTATCATGTATAAAACGTAATGTATCTTACTTAATGATTAATGTATCTCAAGTCCGTGATTTGATTAGCATAAAAAATTCCATCCTAGCTATGCTTTGGCGGTGACATGTACTTATAGCCTTTGTACTATATTTTCTCTTATTGATCCTATTTCTCATTATCTTTCTTGTTTCACTATATCAAAGCATTTAGAGAAGTGAGAAACCATATAATATTTTACGGGCATTTTCTTATTGAGTATCCCAAAAATCGAATCGATAACGACAAAAAACCTATAAATCAAAAATCGATAATGAATATCTTATTGGTAACAAACAACCCGATTCAGATCCCAATTTCGGTCCCTTCAAGCTATACTCATGACACCCCACCTTCACAACAATCACAAATTGAGGTAGACACAACCCCTCTTCCATCGATGGAATTCCAACAAGGAATTCGCCCAAAAATGTATCTACTTAATTCCATAAAATCCTTTATCGTAGAGGAGGTATACATACAAAAATACATACTCATGTGCCCAGTAGGACTAATCAAGTGCACCATGGATATAAGAGTCATATCAAATTCTAACTCCAAAAAATTTGCAGTGTTTTTAGTACCAACACTTTTGCCACTCCAGAAAGATAAAGACGATCAAGAACATCCCAAAATGAGTCTAATGATATGGAATTGTCGTGGCTCTGAGCAATTCGACTTTCGTAAAATTTATTATTTTATGCTTAATTACCATCACCCAATCATGGTTGTTTACATCCCCACTCTATCAGAATAGGACAAAACGTCGCGGCAACTCGAAAAATTATTAATTGATTCAATTTTGAAAGAGTTTTAAAAATGAACGAGTTTTAAAAAAGAGTCGCCACCTAATTTTAGGAAAAAACTAGGAAATCATTAAGTGATCTACGAAACCAATTTGATTCTAGGTAAGGGGTTCAAATTATTTCGAAGGGAAGGAATTAGGCGCCCTTCGAAATCCACAAGTGTGGGTCCCGACTGAATTAATTTTTTTTCAAATTGAGGAGGAGATAATAATAATATACAAGTAATATAAATATGCAATATCACAAGTAATAAAATAAAATAACAACATAAGAAACGGCCTAAGGTTTGCCTAACGTCGATATTTACATAATAATGAATAAAAATATAATTTGAGCTCTTCGAATAGCTTCAATGGAAGCAACTCTGTGTACCTGTAAAGACACTTAGTAAAAGTGTTAGTAATAAATAAATATGAATAAAATTGAATATAAGAAATAATAACTAAAAAATAAAAACCCGTCTTATTAACATTGAAGGCCTTGGAAAATCGACGGTAATTTCTTCATCGGCCAATTTCAACATATAAAATATATAAACTTAAATTAAAATTCCTTCTTTTAAAATGGAAAGGCCTCTAAATCCGACGGATAGATTTTTTATTGGCCAATTTCAACATATAAAATATATAAACTTAAATTAAAATTCCGTCTTTTAAAATGGAAAGGCCTCTAAACCCGACGGATAGATTTTTCATTGGCCAATTTTAAGATTCTATAGAAAAGAAAAAATTACATGACACTAACAAAACTAATATGAAAAATCTAAATAAAAATTAACCTAACAAATAACAGGATAATAAATTATAGAAATAACATAATGATCACAACTAGCAAGATTTAAATTCTAGAAGAAGAAAAAATTACATGACACTAACAAAACTAATATGAAAAATCTAAATAAAAATTAACCTAACAAATAACAGGATAATAAATTATAGAAATAACATAATGATCACAACTAGCAAGATTTAAATTCTAGAAGAAGTGGATATAACCAATCCCGATAAATCTAACATATAAAAAAAAACTAAATGCAAACTAGGATAAGCATATAATTAATGAGAATGAGATTAACAGAAAATGTCATCACACTATAAACAAGATTAAATCTAGCTTAACACATCATATTTAGCTATTACAGTGAAAAGCGGTAACAACAATTAAAAAAGTATAATAACCACATGATAATAAAATGACACTCAACCTACAGAAAATATTTGAAAATGTATACAACTAACTATAATATCTTAAGAGCAATTAATGTTAACAAAATTAACCAAATACGTATAAACAATTAAAATTAATATATGTATAATAAACTATGACAAAACAATATGAATATTATAGTAATAGGTTAAAAGTAAACAATATGAAGGACCAATAACAATAAAAAAGGAAAAAAAAAATTACAATTACAAATGGAAAGCAAAAATATATACAGATAGATATGATAAAATGTAAAATTAAGAAAGTTACCAGAGGGAGATCTTTTCCAGCCAGATCCGGTTGTTTTGCGTGTTCGAAATTATTTCTTATGGGGCTTCGCCGGAGTTCAAATGAAGGGTGGTGGTTGTTCGTTTTTTTTTTTTTGGATTTGTTCTAGTCCATCGGAACTGTGGTTTTGATTTTGCCGGTCCATGGTGTGGTTGCTCCAGTTGTTGCCGGAGCTTAGAGCTTCTGATTCTCTTATTTCACCAGAGTTTGGGTTCAAAGACCTGTTAATACAAACAATCCAACAAACAAAAATCAAAAGGGATTGGGGAATGGGATTGGTAGCGATGGTTAGGTGATTTTGGTGGGTTTGTTTACTGGTGCTTTTCCAGAAAGAGGGAACGAAGAAAATGATGACTTCGAGTTAGCGGCCGCCTAAGCTTTGGTTGGTAGGTCAGTTGTTCGGTCGAGATACACTCACTGGTCGTTTTTGTTTGTCTGAGCTTCGAGCTCATTGGAGTTGGAGTTGAGCGATGGAGATCCGATCGGCGGTTTTGGGTGGATCTCGTGATGGCTTGCTGGAGCTTGTTCGGAGCCCTAGCGTGGCTATTCTGTTTTTTTTTTTGTTTGTTTGAGATGGAGGTTGTTTCAGACAATTTTTGGTGACTTTGGTGGCTGGAACGGGTGGGGAGAAATGGTAGTTTTGTGGTGGGGTTTTGGGTCTTTGTGATGGTGTTTTTGGATGAAGAAACAGGGCGGTTTGGGTGTTGATGGGAGCAGCCATCAGTGATTTCTTTTGTTTGGAGAAAAAGAGCAAAGGAATGGGGTTTGGTGGTTCTTGGGTGGTCGGAAAATGAGAAAAGGAAGAAGGGTTTTGGGTTGTGGTTTGCCGGATTCCGGCAGAGCTTTCGCCGGAAAAATATGGACACTTAAGAATTCCTCCTAACACTAAAAATTCTGAAAAATTCCCCCCTAAAATATTATTCATCTCCAATTTTAACCTAAACAAATAAAATGCAATGGACCCAAATGTGTGGGCTTGAAATTGTAGGCCCAAAATTATTAATAGAATTCCTAAATTTTAATTTATATTTTTTTTCGTATTTGGCTAAATTTCAGATTGTGCTAAATTCAACATAAATATTAACAAATGTAACAAATAAAATGAATTTTAAAATAATACAATAAACGTAACTAATGACATGTGAAATGCAATTTTAAAAATTAACTAACAAAAAATCCTAAATTTTGATAAATAAAGATAGTTATCGATAAACTTATTAAAAAATATAAAAAAAAAATTATTCTAAACTATTAAATACATAAAACTTTAAAATTACGAATTTTTAAAATGTTAGGCCAAAATTGGGTGTCAACAATGGTTTGGCTACTTGAGACTCACATGACACACCACCAACACCTAGCCGATGACTTTAGCTTCACTGATATAGCTAGTGTTCCAGCAATCGAAGGTTGCGGAGGTATTGCACTAGTCTGGAAAAAGGATTTTGTTGTTGTCGATGGACTTGCAATGAACGACGAGGAGATACATTGCACCATTAAAATGCATTGATTTTATTTTATGTTATTTATGTTAGTGAAACTATGAAGTTATTTTTATGTTAGTGCAATTATAATATTAGGTACCTTTTTTCTTTGAAACAATTTAATAAATTTTGTTTTTTTTATGCTAGAATTTTTTATGAAATCTTAACGCTTGGGTTAATAAGCCACTAAATAATAAGTAGTCGGGCTAACACATTTGAAACAATTTATTTAATAAATACTTTTCATGACTTATTCATTCAAGAATAAACGAAAGCTCCAAAATCAACTTGTAGATATTCAATACTTCATTCATTGCACAATCAACTTCTTTTAATAATAACTGATCAAAGTTCAAGTTGAATTTAATTACATATTAATGCAAGTGGACTTTTGAAAATAAAGTGTAGAATTCAGTGTTTATCTAATGGTAGTATTCTTTTACCTATTCATTCTTTAATATCGCATGAAAAATAGAGAAAATTAATATTGATGTTACAATGCATATCAAATTCAAAATACAAACATCTAGGACTACACGAATTTATACACTATGAAACTAACGTCTAATTTATTTTCTTACTACCAACTTATATTTTCCCAAATTAGCATCTGTTAATAATATCAAACTTCTAAAATCACTCACTAAACTAAAAATTCATTATGTACACCAATCATTTGGGTCCCTTTTCTTAGACCAAAATTGCAGGAGTATTACTAATCCCTCTGTTGCATCCTTTATTAAAATTGTTTTCTTCGAATGAACTATCCCAACAACAATTAATCAAACCTATTATGGCTAGAAATTATATAATGCATAGACTTTGACAAGATGAATGCGTATAACTTATGAGATTGCTAATCAATTATAATCCGAACCATCAATATTATTTACCTAGACACATAGCAAGTGAGAGAGCAGGAGGGAATCAACTCAGTGCGTGACACTATACATTTTAAACATTTATTACATCGATGTAAAGTAAACAATAATAAACAACTTTTGCATTCTGAAAAAAAACTTGTGAAATATAATCAGAAAAGTTCATAATTAATTGCTTAAAAGTAAAACAAACACAACACAGATAGTGCAACAACATCAATTCAAATCCTTTTATTAGAAAAGACTAATTAATATTGAGATAATTTATTTAAGAAAGAGAGAAAAGAAGAGTTTAGAGGTTTAATTCTTTTGCAATTTCTTTAAACTTGAGAGTATATTTAGAGTAATATAATAAAAGAAGTTGCAAGAAATATTTGTAAACTAAACGAAAGAGAGGCATTGCACTTAGCCATTTTTATGATCTAAGATCACTATTATCCTTGATTTACCTGTTGCTAAATTTGGCATATTAGTTAAAATTTGCTTTAAAATTAATTATTTTCTAAAGAAGGTGGGAACATGCCTTGCTAAATTTGGCATACTAGTTAAAATTATTTTCTTAAAAAGGTGGGGATATGCCATGCTAAATTTGGCATATTAGTTAAAATTTACTTTGAAATTATTTTCTAAATAAGGCAGGAATATGCTATATCTAGATAAATTCAAAGAGTTAAGCATTAGCCTCTTAAATTTAATTAAATATTTTATTTAGACACTCGAACTAATTATATTTCAATTAAACATCTTAACTTCTAATAAAATGTTCTAATTAGACACTTTCAATTCAAATTTTGAAAAAATAGTTGTGCGTATTTTCATTCGTCTATTAGACATTTGAGTTAATCATATTAAACATATCATCTCTTTTAATTATACACATCAATCTAAGTAGAAAATGTATGGATTTTTATGATTTATTAGGAATTAAGGTATTTAATTAACATATAACTAAATTAAGATATTTAATAAAATAAACTGACAAATTTAAGGGCTTATTATTATAAAATCGACCAATAATAAAATATCTTCACCTTAGTCATATATTTTGAAAGAGGATAAAGATAATCCACATATACAAGCTAAGCTACCACTATATATAGATAGTAAGAAGGAACTCATATCTTATCTCCACAGAATTATAAGAAGGAAAACATTTCACACATTGAATTACTAGCTTCATTTCTATTTACAAAATACAAATCATGTCTCGTGTACCATCACACTCATCACACCTTCATCAACATTCCACCTCCCCACCACCATCACCATCACCAACTCCTCAACCGTTAATATTCAGCAGCATCGTTCCCAGTTCCATCGATCAACCACCCCAATCGTGGCTAGAGATGGGGCTCTCCGGCCATTCACTAACCTTTAGTTTCCATTTGAATAACCAAGAGATAATTATGGACCTCCAGGACCCCGGGTACGTGGCCCAAATTATAACGGAAGGAATGAGGTTGGGGTTAGAAGCCTACATCAACCACATCAATATCCCAGGGCCCGAACTCCCTTTTTATCACCCCGAACAACCAGAAGGGCCAGTACTTGGTTCCCCGATTCAATCCCAGATTAATCCACCAATCTCGTTAATCGAGGTCCCAACTTCCAATTCTTCCAGTCGTGGTACTAATCATGACAGTACCCCACAAATCGAAGAAGACACAACTCCTCTACCATCGATGGCACTCCAACAAGGAATACGCCCAAAAATGTATGTTATCAACTCTGTGAAATCCTTCATCGTAGAGGAGGAATACATGAAAAAATACATCCTCAAGTGCGCAGTAAGACTCGACAAGTGCACCATGGATATCAAAGTCATAACAAACCCTAACTCCAAGAAAAAAATTTGTAGTACTTTTAGTACCAAGACTTGTGAACCTTACGGATGATGAAGACGAAGAAGACGAAGAACCTCCAAAAATGAGTCTAATGATATGGAATTGTCGTGGGTCCGAGCACTCTGACTTTCGTATAAGTTTTCGGTCCATGCTTGACTACTATCGCCCGACTATGGTTTTGCTCCTGGAGACTCAAATGACTCACCACCAACACCTTGCGGATGACTTTAGCTTCAGTGATATAGCTAATATTCCCGCGATCGAAGGTTGTGGAGGAATGGCACTAGTCTGGAAAAAGGAATTTGTTGCTGTTGATGGACTTGTAATCAACAGTGAGGAGATACATTGTACCATTAATGTACAATGACGACGTTATTCAATTTTATGCTAGTTCAATTATAGTAGTAGTATTAGATATCATGAATTTCGGATATATGTTTTTGTCAATATTGTTACTTTGTGCAAGATTTTCATGAAATTTTAATACCAATTGGGCTAAATAATAAGTACTCGAAGGTATGTTCCTTTAACTATTAATTTTTCTTTCAGAATGTCACTCAACTTTGATTTTATTCTAAATCAGCTTTTCTCTTAGAAAGTTACTTAATTTTGATTTTTAACCCCACAATCACTCAAACTATGTAAACACTTTTCATCGAAATGACTATGCCATGTCTGTAGAATATAAGTTGATAAGCATAGAATTGTAGATGTTAGACTTAGTTCTGTAGAGTATAAATACGTGTAGTTTATTCATGTTTCATCTACAAGCACTGAGATATAATTCATGGAATTGCAAGTCATATAATAAGATAAATGAGTTATTTTGAACAAAATGGAAGGGCTTAATGAACTAATGATCATTTAATAGGATCGAAAACTATCAAATTCTACGTCAAGATTAATTAATATTTTTTAAACTATAATTGCATTGTATGATACATGATCAATTTCAAGGAAGCTATATTACGTTGGACTAATTAATGAGTGTACTTAAAAAAGATTTTGATGCAAGAAACAATTATTTTTGTTATTACTTTTTAGATAAAATTACATAATTCAATGACTTAAGTGATATGAAGAGTTTCTCTTTGTTCAGATCAAAGCATTTTTTGACAAAAAAAGGTTTTTCATCTATCAAAGTAAAGTTTTGATACAATAATTATAAAAACGATATTTATATTATGAATTTGATTTTCACTATATGAATATTTATATTATGAATTTGATCTAATCATAACACCAATAATAATTTTCACTATTTTTACGGTGATTTTCAAGAGCGAATAGGTGAAAAAAATTAGTGTTAGCATCACCGTCATTAAGACATATATAATTTCTAATTTTAGTATTCAAAAATCCTCTTATATTAATGGAGAGTACGATTCAGCTTGAAATTACTAATTTTTTCATTATTTATATGAAGAAGTTAATTGGACAAAGAATGAAGAATTGAATGCCTACTATTTTAGGGGTTTTCCCTTATTCTTGCATAGAAAAAGTGTTTATAGTTAAATAGTAAATCGCGAACCAAAAATGCATGACTAATTTATTTAGAAGCTAGCTACTCCAAACATCAAAATTTTATTAACTTTAGCAAAAATAATAGAAAATAACGAAATTCATTTAATTTAAAATAAAATTGGTACCTAGTACTACTATAATTATCTAGGATCAAATAACAATATAATATTACTTTTTGAATCGAAAAGGCAACTGTTGATGATGGTGCCCATTGTGATGGAGTCGGAAATGGTATTGTTGAATATTTGTGGTTAAGGCATTGGTGATGGTGGTGCTGGGATGGTGGAATTGGAAATGGTATTATTGAATCCAAGCGATTGAGGCATTGGTGATGTTGATGGTAATGGGGGTGGGGGTGGGGGTGGGGTGGGGTGATGGTGCTGGGATGGTGGAATTGGAAATGGTATTGTTGCATCCAAGCGATTGAGGCATTGATGATGATGGTGGTGGTGATATTGATAGGAGTGGTATAGATGAAATAATGGTGGTGGATTGTCGACGACGGCGTGATGAGCGTGATGGTAGACGAGCCATGATTGCAAGTGCAAGTGACAATGATAATTGTATGTGAGAGATGTTTTGTTTTCCTTTTTTATAACTCACTGGAGAAAGATATGAGCTCCTGCTGCTTATTTATAACTATTAACTTGTATTGGATTATGTTTATCTCTTCCAAATTTTATATTAATAAGATTAGAAAAAATATTTTATTATTGGTCAACATTTATAAGAATGAGTTAGGAATAATTTATACAACATAAAAAATTTTGCAACTTTGAATTTACTTGCATATTCCTCCTCCTTTTCCAAATAATTTAAGAGCAAATTTTAATTAATATGACCAATTTAGCTATAGATCAGTCAATTATTATAGTAATCTAATTTTAAAGGTAACAACAATAGACTTTTTCCTAGTTAATAAAGAAATTATTTTGTTTCTATGCTTCAATATAAGATTTTACTAAATTGATTTTTTTTTCTATAAAGGAACACCATTAGATTAATATTGTAAAAGTTACATATATCTTGCAAGTAAACTTTTCTGGCATTAAAAGTTTCAAGACAATATTATGTTTTAATTAATATATCTAAAGACCACTTTATTGATATTAGTGTAAATTAGGAGTACAATGTATAATTTAGTTAATTATCTTCCAACTATTCCTATTTTAATTAATATTATTATAGAAATTATATAACTCTAAAAATAAATCATGTGGCGGAAACACTAAAAAAATATGAATTGCGTGAGAATTTTTCCGTGGATTAGTATGAAAATTCGCAGGAAACTTATTTTCATATTAATCTCTAGGAAAATCCTATGTAATTCACATTTTTTTTGTAAAGTTTTTCTTACCGTTGCTGCTATTAATTTTTCATTTCCTTTCTTTATTTTGGTTAATTTTCCTTTACGGAAAAGAGTTTAAAATATCCTTAAAGTATTGGAAATGGTATAATATTACCTTTCATTCATTTATGGGTTCAAAATTGACACAATTCTAAATTTATACTATTTAAAAAAATAAATATGTGGTGCTCAATTATTGATTATAATTTAATTAATCAATATAATTTATATACTCATCCATTATCCAACCATTACTAATTAAATTCGACCCATTTAATAAACCCGCCTCAATTATAATTGCCCACTTATTAAACAAAACCTTTCACTCTTCACTTCTATCGTCGTCATATCTTCTTCACAATCGATTTCTTTCTAGGTTTATAAAAAAAAACACGAGCAAGTTCCCCGGATAAGAGATTTTTAATTGGATGCATCAGTTCCTTTTCATACCTTAACTTTTTAAAAAAATATTAGCTTGCTGAATTCAGAGGCGGAGCTAGGTAGAGTTTCATGGGTTAGAACAAACCTATTAGCTTTTTCGTAAACTCTATATTTATATTTAGAAAATTATTATTTTTATATATATATATTAACTTGTGAAATCCAAACAAATTGATTTAAACTCCAAACTCCTAATCTTGGCTCCGCCTCTGCCTCCTGATATATTTGTTACATCTAATATGCACTGATCCACATAATGCATAATATATCATGGAGATTTACGAGTTTTCAGTCCTTCCATATCATTGAAACTGAAAAGGACAGAACAACGATTATCATTTGCAAGTTTAAGTTAATTCTATGATATGAGACACTTCTACCAGTTGATTAACTAAGCTTGAAAAATATGTCCATCTAAATTATATTAATTAATTAAATTCTAATCAATAATTGAGCATCGCGTGTTTAAAAAAAATATTTAAATAGTTCAAATATAAAATCGTTAAATAAATTATCAATTTTGGACCTAAAGGTGGACGATAAGGATATTCTGGAGCCAATAGGTCAACGAATGATAGTTTTGTACTATTTCCAATATTTCAAAAAAAATTTAAGCGTTTTTCATTTTCTTTATAATTTTTTAATGATAAATAAATTCCGACCATCGATATTTATTGGAGAGAGGGAGAGGATCGGCTCAACACATGACATATACATTTTAAGTAATGATTACGCTAATATAAAGTAAAAACATATAAAAACCACAAATAACTCTTGTATTATTTTTCTAAAAAAGAACTAGTGAAATATAATACCTTAGGGAAATTCATCATTAATTTCTTCTATGAAAATGAATAAAACTTATATGTGTACGTGAATATCATTCATTCATATAGATAGTAATTCATTAATAAAATTTCATTAATGAAACTCATGTTTATCGTGTAACTATACAAATTCAAATTCTATTATTGAATCATCGAATAATTTACTTAAGAAAGAGCTAAGATATAGTTTAGAAGTATTTTTACACTTTTTAAAACTTGAGAGTATATTTAGTGTAAATGTAAAAGAGTATTGGTGATTCATTGCACTAGGACCTTTTTTTTCTTATTCAAGCTTATTATAATCATTGACTAATTAACCTATTGCTAAAGTAGACACATTAATTAAAATTTGCCTTCAAATTATTTGGAAAAGAAGCGGAGATATACCATATGCAAATAAATTCAAAGCTCAAAAAATCTTTATGGTCAACTCATAATTCTTAAAAAGTTGACCAATCAAATAATATATTTGGTCAATTTTATTCATGGAATGGAATTCAAAAGAAATAAACGTATATAAGTTATGGCTATAAATAAGCAGCAGAAGCCTATATCTTTCTCTACTGTATTACAAGAGGAAAACAAAACATCTCTCACATACAATTATCAGTTTTATTGGTACTTAATCATGGCTCGTCTACCATCACGCTCATCACGTCGCCGTCATCGACATTTCATCACCATTCCACCACCGCCACCAGCATCATTGCCACCACCACCACCACCAGCATCACCACCAATGCCTCAATCGCTTGCAAATGACAATACCATTTCCGATTCCCCCACCCCAGTAGCACCACCACCACCACCATCAATTCCTCAACCACTCCTAGTCAACGGTACCATTTCTGATTCCATCACATCCTAAACAGATGCATTACCGATTCAAAAGTAATTTTATAATATTATTTTATGCTAGAACAATTATCCATGTATTAGCAGCTAGTTTTGTGATTAGTTGATGAAGATTGTTATTTTCTGCAGTTTATGTTGATGCTTATTGTTATTTCCTATGTTTAAGTTCAATGAAATTTAATACTTGGGGTGGTTAGCCTCTTAATAATAAGTTCTCAGGACTAACACATTTACTTTTATTAATTATCATGTCATGCATTTCCATATTATTATTTTTATCTATGTGGTAGTAAATAAAACAAGAACAAACTAATTATCCTTTTACCTTTTTAGAATGTGTATGAAATTAAATTGCTTAATTATTCATTCTATCGAATTAGTAATTTGTTAAAATTGTTTTATCTGAGAGGACTATCCCAACATCGATTAACCAAACATACTACATTTCATACCTAAAATAACTAAAAGAAAAATGATCAAAAATATTCCTAACATATTGGAAATAGTTTTAAAATACTCTACGTCCATTTTTTTAGTCTAAATTAATACTCTACTTTTATTTTTGGTTCCCTTTTTTCACCTTTTGGTCTACAAATACTCTCGACCCAAATTTATTGAAATAAATTCTTTTCTAATTAATTAATTATTTTATTTCTAAACGATAATTTTTAATTTGGTCAAAATTTTAATATTAGCTCATCTCAAATATTTAAGTTTATTATAAAATAACATAAATAATTTATTTTGGAAAAATGAATGATAGAAATTCTTATTTTTATTATTAAAACAAAAAAATACTGTACAATGAAATCCGATCTTAATTTAGTCATTAAATTACTGAAATTTAAACATTCTGTCTCATTTATATATATTGTAATGCAAACACGACGATCATATAAAATTTTGTCATATTTGTTAGATTATTGTATCAGCTAATAGAAGTTTAGATCATTGTCCAAGGGTAATGGGTTGATTAAAGTTTGTCAACAACCATTAAATGTTTATGTTAAGATTTAATTATATCAATAATTTATTATTATATGTTATTTATTAAAAAGTAAATTAAAAATAGAAAAATATTGATATGATTAAATTTTAACGTGATGATTTAAATATAATTAAAAAAACAAATCCAAATACATTAAAAAAACACTTCACAAATTAAAACATACAAAACAATGTATACATAGTAAAATAAAATAGAGAATTTATTGTGTAAAAAATAATAATGGACTTGCCTTGTCGCACCTATTTTCAGCAGATGACATAATTTTACTATTAAAACTAAACACAGAAAGTTATAATGCGATAAAGAATCTTCATTTTCACAAATTTTAATTAGTAAGATGACCAAACTATTCAATATCGTTCTATTTCTATCATTCGTAACTTATAATAATTTAAATTTATTATAGTATTTAATTTTAGATAAATACATTTTATTGTTGGTCAACTTTATAAGAATAAGTTGAAATAATTTAGACAACATAAAGATTTTAGCAAACTTTGAATTTACTTGCATATTGCATATTCTTCCCTGCCTTTTCAAATACTTTAAAGGCAAATTTTAATTAATATGACCGATTTATCAATAGATTAGTCAATAGTTATAATAATCTAAAACTCTGAAGGTAATAAGAATAAAAGAATTTCCTCGTTTAGGTTGTGTAAATTATTTCATCTCATTCTTATCCTCGTTATGAAATTTTTATTTTTTTCTATTAGTGAATACCATTAGACTAATATTGTAAAATCAATTATATCTTGTCAGTAAATTTTTTCAGTGTTACGAAGCATTAAAAGTTTCAAGACGACATTATGGTTTGATTAGTATATCTAAAGACCACTTCATTTGATATTAATGTAAATTATTATACAATTTATAATTTAGTTAATTTATTTTTGACTATTTAATTATTGTATAGAAATTATGCAGCTGAACAATTAAATCATATGTCCGAAAGTTTTTCTTGCAGTTACTGCAATTAGTTTTTCTTTTGCTTTCTTATTTTGGTTAAAATTGTTTTTTCTTTTCAATCTTTTGATCACAAATATAATACACTAATGAAATTCAATTTTTTTTTTTTTTAATGGAAAATGAATGAAGCTAATAGGTGTATGAGAATATCAGTAATTCAACCACACAAATTAAAATTAAGACACAAAACAGAGTTGAGAGATATTTTTGTAATTTTTCAAAACCTGACAATATATTTATTGTAATGAAAGAAGAAATATTTGAAAACTAAACATAAAAGAGTATTGGAGATTCATTGCACTTAGCCTTTTTTTTTTCTTCATTTAAGATTACTATAATCATTGACTAATCAATCGCTAAATTGGTCATATTAATCAAAATTACCTTTAAATTATTTGGAAAAGAAGTTAGAAATATGCCATATGCAAGTAGATTCAAAGTTTGCAAAAAAATCTTTATGTTGTAAATTATTTCAACTCATATATTCTTACATAGTTGACCAATAATGATAAAATAACTTCGTCAATTTTACTAATATAATTAGAAAGAGATATACATAATCTAGGTATATAAGTTATAGCTATAAATAAGCAATATGAGTTCATATTTTTCTCCCCTGAATTATAAAAAGGAATACAAAACACATACA
Organism: Solanum lycopersicoides; assembly: GCA_022817965.1. Taxonomy (NCBI): domain Eukaryota; kingdom Viridiplantae; phylum Streptophyta; class Magnoliopsida; order Solanales; family Solanaceae; genus Solanum; species Solanum lycopersicoides. The sequence continues at coordinate 75,725,191 of CM040620.1, forward strand.
ATTATCAGCTTTTTTTTCAATCACAATCATGGCTCGTTTACCACGTTCATCGCGTTGTTGTCGACATTCCACCACCATTTTATCATCATCACCACCAATGCCTCAATCATTTGGATCCAACGATACCAATTCCAACTCCACCAGTCCAGTAGCAGCACCACCATCATCAATCCCTCAACCATTGGTATCCAATAGAGGTGGCAAATGGGCGGGTTGGGTCAAATATGGGCGGGTTGAAAATGGGTAAACATAAAATGGGTAATCATTCAACCCGTTCATATTTGATATGGGTAAAAATGGGTTGGGTAAAATACTATTTTACCCATATTTCATGAATAAATAGTTCTTTACTTAAAAATTAAATATGGAGAAAATATATTAGTCTTTTTTTTAGATGAAATCTGTTGAAAATGCTTCATTTAGTTTTATTTTATTATAAAAGTTTTTAAAAAAAAAAATAAAAATTTCGGGGTTGAGGGGGGGGGGGGCTGATAGGGGCTAGCGGGGGGGGGGGTCCAGGGTAGGGTGAAAAAAATTTGAAGTTAGAAATATTGTTTAAACAAACTTAATATTTTTGAAGGGTGGAGGTTGGTTGGGGTAGGGGGTGGGGGTGGGGGACGATGGCTGGGGTGGGGTGGGTCCAGGGTAGGGTGAAAAAATAAATATTTAAAGTTGAAAATTTTAAAACAAACTTAATTTTATTTTGGGTGGGGTGGGGGTGGGGTGATGGAGGGACGATGGTAGGAATGAAAAAATGAAATTTGAAGTTGAAAATATGTTTTAAAAATAAACTTAATTTTTTTTTTTTGGGGGGGGGGTGAGGGGGCTGGTGTGGGGTGGGTTGGGGGGGGGTCGAGAGTGGGGTGAAAAAATAAAATTTTGAAGTACAAAATATTTTTTATAAATAAACTTTGATTATTTTTTTTGGATGCGTGGGTGGAGGTCGAGAGTTGAAATATTAATAGGGACCCATATATGAAAGTTTGAAAAATCGCTTCTAAAACTTGGTAACAGAAGATTGTTTGAAAATTTTAAGAAAACTTGCAATACCCATATTTGACCCGTAGTTTACCCATAATATACCCATATTTTAATGAGTAAAATATGGGTATAAACTCAAATATTACCCATATTAAAAATCACTCTTTTAACCCATATTTGAAGGGTTATTTGAACGGATAATTGAAAAATGGGCTTAAATTGCCAGCACTACTATCCAACAATAACATTTCCGATTCCATCACTCCAGTAGCACCACCAACATCAACAATTGCATTTACAATTCAAGAATAATATTAATTATTATAGAATTATTTTATGCTAGCTAGTGCAATTATAGTATTAGCTACTAGTTTTATGATTAGTTATTCAATATTGTTATTTTCTCCAATTTATATCAAAGTTTATTGTTATTTTCTGCAATTTATGTTAATTTTTCGTGGAATATTGATGCTACTTATGTTAAGTTTATTGTTATTTCTCCCTATCTTTTTAGTATGTGTATGAAATTGCTTAATAATTCATTCTATTGAACAAGCAATAACTCATAGAAATTGGGCTCCCACCATATTGACATGTCTTTGGATGATACAAATATATATCTAACAGAAATTGGGCTCCCATCATATTAACATCTAGTTGTATGCTTTCAAATCACAATGTACATTCTACTAAATTGACATTTTTTTTAGTCAAACTTCTAAAATCATCTACTGAACGAAGAACTCATTAATTATGTATTCCAATTATTAGGTCTTTTAAAGTCTCGAGTTTGAGAGGTCTTCCTTCACCTTTACTTCTACCAAAATTAGTGGAACATCACCAAGGTCTTCGTTATCTCTTTGTTAAAATTGTTTTATCCAAAAGAACTATCCAACATCAATTAACCAAACCTAATACATCTTATACCTAAAATAAATAAATGCAACTACTTCACGACAGTAGAATAACGCATTAAATTATGTATTTTTATCTAAAAAGTGATTACAAAAATAATTGTTTGCTCGCATCAAAACCTTCCTAAGTACACTCATTAATTAGTCTGACCTAATATAGCTTCCTTAAAAATCATCATGTCTCGAACAATGCAATTATAGTTCAAGAATTATTGAAGAACTTCAAAGGAAAAAAAAGTTGCCTTGCATCAAATATTAATTAAACTTGATGTAGAAAAATCATGATGCCTCAGCCAACGAAATCATAGTTCAATAGTATTAAAGCTTTTAATTTTCCTGATTTGTTAATTCAGAAGACATACTTAATTTCAGACAATCTTGAAGAATTAGGCCATGGAACTTGAACTGTGACCATATGATCTTCGTAACTAAAATCAACAGAGACTCCATCGATCGTACACGATGACGGCTTCTCAGAGGCAAACACCCTCATTGTTGCGGAAGCCAAATATATAGAGAGTGATAGAATCACAACTGCTATATCTAAATGTAGCTAATAAATAGTAAATGAGACAACAACAAAAGGAACACCAAGAATTAACGAGGTTCGGCAAACTTTTGTTTTCTTTTGCCTAGTCCTCAGACACAACCAACCAATATTTATTTCACTCCAAAAGAGTACAAGTGAAATACTACAAGAGAGAAAGAAGAACAAATGTCTTTGGAGATGAGAAGACAAGTGAGAGGTGTGTTACAAATGAATTAGGAGCTACCTATTTATAGGAGTGAATTCTTCCTATTGATGTCATCCATGACATCACAATATGTCAAAAATGTCAAGATTTACCTTGTGAAACCAATTTATGGTTCACCTAAATTTCACCTACAAAAGATGCTATCTTGACTTTTTCTACCAATGAAGAATTATCCTCCTAACTACCATATCTTCTCATTAATTCATTTTTGAATCTTGTCAACTTTAACACTCATTTCACCACTCCCTCTAACTCCAATGCTTACTGAACTTTCTTCCTCCTCATCGTAGACAAGAGAGTCGATTGCACCACCAGAATTGAGCATGTTCACCAATCCAATTGGGGCAAACTGCACTGATTTTTTCGACAACACAGCTACAGGAGTGACTGTTAAGAGCTCATACTGGAAAGGCTGCAGAGTGATCTCCACATTTTCAGATAATTTTAAGAGCTTTAGTTTCTTCTGTCTATACATGTACACCGCGAAAATGTTCACTCCTTCCACGCTTACTGGATTTGTTCCATTGCTCCATTCAACATCTTTGGGACTAGCCAAACATGTCACTGCTACTGAATACTCATTCGCGCTTTTATTTTTCCTTGAAACAGGGGACCATCCTCCTCCTTGACAGTTAAATGCTCCAAGAACTCCGGTAAACTATAGTCATTACAACCAGAATAACACAATAAGATAAAATTTTGATCGTACAAATTATCATAATGCATGAATTGCATTGGTAATTAGATTAATACTACTTACTTTATTAAGGTTCCAAATCTTGAGCATGGTTTTTCCATCATGTAAAGGGTCTTCAAACAGGCAATCTTTAGTTGGTAGTGCATAATGTTGGCAACGAAGAATCGAACCATCAGGCAAGGCCAATGTCTTCAGCAACTGAAAGTTGTGTTTCCCAACTGAGTCACTAACATATACTGGTCCTCCTGAGATGGCTCGAGAGGCAGCATGAAACTCAGCACAAGGATGAGTAGATTGAAACATGTCCCAATCAGGGTGGATGAAATTTCCCATCCACAAACTATTGTAAGCACAATGTACCATGTGACATCCTTGCAGCCAAAATGTCCCATTGGGATCCCCAGATGGATCGGTGCACCAAAAATCATCTCCTGAAAGCATCAACAATCATGTTTAGATCAATCAAACAATTTAACTGTAAGATTTACAAATTAATGCTCGATACATACCTACGCGTCCAAGAGCAATAGTCTCTGTCCCAAGGTACATAAAGTCATTGCAATGTTCCATGCTAGCAATCACACCGTTAAAATGCTTCCTTATTGAATCAGTTAAGGCTTTGTAATATGCTTTAGCAAGTTCCACTCGTCCTCCATAATCTTCCGATAACATCTCCAGCAACTACTTGGACAAGAAAGTGAATATAAACTTCGTACCATTAGTCAAGCAGATAGAAATGAAATCAATATTTTTTCGAATTTATGAAGTTGTTAGAACTTACATGAATTACATCCACCTTGACTCCATCAATTCTAGCTGATTCAAGATGTGAATGCAACCCTTCATACATTTCATGAACGTTTTCCGGTGGAACCAATCCAACTCCATTGTTCACAATCTTGTCCACAGCCAAATCCTCCATAGTCATCTGCAAACTCGGAGAGAGTTTAGGACTAATGACCCTACAATCCGGCATGTTTGGTATATTAGGCCTAATCCACCCCAGTACCCACACAACGCGTGCCACACGTAAACATGATCAATGCTCTTAAATTCCTCCTTTAAGTCCTTCACAAATGCCCTCATCCCCTTCCCCTTTCCCTTTGGACTCTCATAGTCCCTAAATTTATAATTCTCTTCAAATTTTATTAACCTACATGGCATCTGTTCACCAGCATCAGTCCTGTTGATTCCTTCTTGATCATCAGTTACCGGATCATCATCGTGACAAATCGATTGCCATCCATCATCAATTAAGACTAATCCTGGAGGGCAACCACCCTCTACTAGGTCTTTAACCCCTTCCATTACCCCTTGTGGATTTACCTTAAGGTAAAAAGCATCCCAAGTACCAACCAAATTTATCTACTATACCTGGAAGTGACTTCTCTTCAAGCAACTTGAAAGTCCCTAAATGTAATCTTATAATCTTCATAGCATTCTTCACCATTTCGTAGGAGTCATCCCCTACGTGCATATAAATGCAAGTCCGAAACCTGGATTCGCGAACTTTACTTGATCCACTCTCCGTACAGACGTCCAAATAGTCGTCGTTTCCAGGCTGGAACGAGGCTCTGAAGGAACCTTCTAGAATAGGAAGTATTAGAACATAAGGACGAAGTCCGTTTTCGGATTTGTCTAAGATTAATATTTGAGTCTCATGTTGGATATCTCTACCGTTTTTGCCTACCCAATGAGTGGTCCACCATACTTTAAATCTGAATAGGCTCATGAACTTTATGTCCCTGAGCTTGCCAATTGGAACCACATGATGGCTCCGGGCCTCGTCGGAGTCAAATCCGACGAAGCAACCGAAGGTAAAATCTTTGGAAATGAATTGTGATGGAGTGGCAATGATGTTAACAGGAACATGAGTAAGTATAGGATAGCCATTGGCTAAAAACTCAGAGCCTTTAAGCGTGATGATAAAGGCTTTGTGTTATCATCTATTAGCCCAGCTATCACTTGTGAGGCATTCTTGTTCAAGCTTGGAGCCATTAGAAACAGAGTAAATAGTAAACAGAGGAATCTAAAGGAGTTTTTAGGATATGAAGCAAGCGATGATAAATGCTTGTATACAAAACTGTATATATAGACAATTTTCCCACCCACTTTTGCTCCAGAAGTGTGTGTAAGAGTGGAAAAATTAAAGATAATACTGGAAAAGAAATGAAAATAGTTGGAGCACTAGTTATTAAGTTATGGTTGGTAACAGTTGGTTAATGAACTGAAATTTTGGCATGTAATATCAAATATTTTTAAAAAATCCGTTCTTTCCAGACCTTTTATTTGATTTCTCTAGATGTTTCAATGGGCCATCACTAGCTTTTAGTGGACAATTATGTTTCTTTGCATTTTCTGAAATAATTGTATCACCAAATGAAGTCAAAAATAAGTAAACACAAGACAAAAGGCATGCAATCATGCATGGTTCCTCCAGAGAGAGAACAAATCGAACTTTTTTCAAGATTTTATTCGTCTTATAATCAAACAAAAAACTAACTCCTAATTTGGTGAAAATATGCAACAATTTAATTTGTATCTATTTGACTTGAGCCTATTTGACATTATTGCTAAAAATTATTAGTACTTATTTTTAACACATAGATATCGATGATCTGTTAAATAACTTGTCGGTCTTACTATATTAGTCCCTCCATGTTTGTTATAGGATTGGCAAGATAAGATCTAGTCCTCCTTTCTTGTATCCCTATTGAAATTTTATTTCTAATAAAAGGCTGCTAGACACTTTGTTTAGTGGTAAATTTGAAAAAGAAAATGTCCCCTACTGTCTCGCTGGATTGGGCTATTTCTGAAATATGAGTCCAATTATTCTTTTATGGGCCTGAAACAGTATTCCCTTTTGCTGTTGCTCCTATGGCAGAACCCCAAAAGTGTGGTTATTACAACTAGAATTCAAACTTTTTAATCATTGAAACTCCATTATTTTTGTAGATTCTGAAGTTAACAAATTCACCATATTGATCTGCAAAGCTTAGTGATGGCGGGAATCGAGAAAGAAGAACTGGAGCTGCACGAATCCGATAATCAGTTCGTTTGGGATGAAACTTCTCAGCTTTACTACCATGCTCGGTGCGATTTTCTTTGTTAATTTAATTTACTTCCTTGACATTTTCTGTATTAATCTCCAATTCCATTCCTCTTTTCTCGGAATTAGGGCTTGAATTTAATCTGAGTTTCATGAAATTTGGAGTTGTTTCAGCAATTATATTAATTACTTATTTGAGATCAATCGTTCTTTTGTAGCACTGGATTTTATCATGATCCTCAAGCAGGCTGGTACTACAGCTGTAATGATGGCCTTTATTACAAATTTGAAAATGGTACTTATGTACCCATGGAGTCTTCTCAGGTAACAGTGTTTTTTGCTTTCAAATTTACAGCATTCAAATGTTAGCCTAGTTGATTTTTGGTTTGATTTATGTTGAGCTACTTTATTATTGTACATCAGGATGGTGGTTGTCGTGAAATGAAGAGTTGTGAAAGCATTGCGCCTGCGGAGTCTATCAAAGATGAGGTAGATGCAGACATAATTAAGTCAGGTGAAAATGTGGCTCAAGCAGTGGAACCACTTTGTACTGAGTTCTCTGAAGGTGAATAAGTTTACCAGCCTGTCTATTGTTATAGAAGATAGGATGTGTTTGTGATGAAGTTGTTGCTGCAGTAAATATATTTTGTTCCTACCTTATCCTTTTAGCTTTGGGTGATTGAAACATTTTGTTGTAACTTGATGGGTCAAGTAATCTAAACAAAAGTGGATCCAGGATTAAGTTTATGGCTTGGGAAAAAGCTATTGGGTTCTAGTGAACCCATAACTTTAATGGTAGCTCTGACACCATATCTGAAATATATAGACGTAAAACCATTCTTCTGTTTCCTATATTCTGGTTGGTGAAATACTTTGCATGCCCATCTGGATTTGAATGAATTGCAGCAGTTTCTTGTGAGTATAGCTGGGTGAGTCACTATCGAATCAGTTTTGCTCATTGCTTGCTGATGTATTTGACTTGTGGAAACTGAAAAATGTTGGATCATGGATGTAAGATGTTTCTTCATGCAGTTGCTTCACTTATGATATCCATTATTTATTATCTCATTATTGAGCCCTCTTGCTATCAGTCCTTTGTCACCACTAGTAATGTTCTCACCCAAGTATAATGGTTGCCCTTCAAATTGCTTCATCCTTTCAGTAGAGAATTATTTGGGTGTAATAATCGTTATTTTGATAATTCAGAAGTCATTTGCACTTGACAGTCGCTTACTTTCTCTTTCTGCTTCACTCTAAGCAGAGCACTTGGAGGATACCAGTTGCAAGCTTCCAGAAAACCCGCCACCACCTTCAGAGTGGTAAAACACTGTGTTTGGTTATCTTGTATTTTTTCCTTTTAGTTATTTTTCTTTCCCAACGCTGTAATACATCTACCGTCAGGCTCGAAGATACTCTCATTGAACTTTATCTGGCGAATTATACCACTCAAGCTGCCAATAGTACTTCAGACATAACAGTGGCTCCTGAAATGAATGACACAGATCACACACATTTGTCAGCAGCTGGTTGGTTCAAGGTTTCTGTTTTTCTCAAAATATAATTAGATTTACAGCATTGCAAGTCATTCTACCTTGACGGTGCAGGGAATGACAGCACATATGAACTCGAGGAAGGTGAATGGATACCAGACGACTGGACAGATTCTGCTGATCCAATTGCAGATGTCATGGATGATGGTTAGTATTGATTATGATACTTTTCATTCATATTTGTATTCTATGCAAATTTTCTCACTTGGCATAAAAGACATTAGTGTTGAAAATGTTGATATGACACCAGAAAGGCAGAAAGCATATGGACATTTCACCAAACTATTAGGAGTTCAATTGGGACAAATCCTTGTACTGTAATTGCTTCCTCTTTTTCTCTTCATCTAGCATATTGTCTATTGATTTTTGTAGTTTCTGTTGTTGCTATCTACACTCTACCCTCCCAGGACTACACTGTGAATGTTGTTGTTGTTGTCTCTCTCGTATTTTCTTTTGGTAGTTCAAATAAAGTGGGAACTCTGTTGAAGAAAAATCTTTCTTTGACTGCCTCATGAATTCCTCTATTCTGTAACTCATACTAAAAAGATGGAATAGGCTCCTATACTGAAATACATATGCACCTTACTTTGAATGTCTTCATTTTCATGGTTTTGGATGCGTAAAATTGACTGAAGTTCCCTCACAACAGGCATTTGTTTGGAGGAAGAGAACTGGCGAGCCCAGTATGGTCAAGTTGAACGACCAGTTGAGGATTCTCTGTCACATATTCAGGCTGTTGATTTGTGGGACTGGTCAATGGTTAAAAAGATCAGAAAAGGTCGAAAAAGAAGGGTGGCCAGGCTGGTAGGACGACTGGTGAAGCCCACTGCTAAGCTGCATCCATCAATGCCCTCAAGTGGCCACCTTCTTAAAACTGCCCCAGTATGTGAAGTCCATCTTGATCTGGTACGAGTTACATCAGGTTTGCATTGTCAAACTTCCATTTTAAGGGGAACTTCTGCATCCATTTGTTTACACAGATCAGTTATTGTTAACATGTCCTGTTTTAGTTGTGGTTTATAAAATGCTCAGTGAACTGTTGTGACTTGCTGTAAAAAATTTATCTGAATTCACGTAATTCCTTTTCTATGTCTATCTATTCAATCCGTGATCTTTTCATTACATATGCCAGAAACTTCCTTCTTTATTTGTTACATGTGAGCAAACTCATGCCGCCCTGGTGACTTCCCTGCAAAACTAAATGGCCAATACTTTCTTTTCATGTTTCAGCCATCAGCATGTATGCATTCACATTCATTCATGGTCAGCCTTACTCAAAATACTGCCAGATTAGACATGCATATTTTGAGATGAAGTCATGTAAGCTACAGTATGTGTATAGACAGTAAAAGAGATGTAATGAGGCACAACATTAGAGAAACGGGGATTTCCAACTTCTTCTGAAACATCCATAACTCTCTTTATTCCATTCAATCCCTCGCATCAGAATATTGTACAACCTCAACGACGGACAAATTCTGTTATACATGAGAAGTGTTTGGTTACATTTCTTGAGTATGAGATTTTAGTTTGCATTGGCCATCCTTATTCTATCCTTGTTGGCATTCATTCAAAATGTTTACTTACTACAGGTCAGGTCTACAGGTTGAAAAATCCTAGCACACAATATTTGGCTTCTTTGTCAAATTATGATTCTTCCAATCCAACGAAAAATTGGCGCTTTCCTCAAATGTCAATCAACAGAGAAATCCAAACATGCTCACCAGTCACTGAAAGATATAAACCCATAAGCACAACACTTCCTGGTGAGGAAGATGTATCTCTGCCATCGGAGATCAGTGCACCTGAAAAGGTAGTCCCACTTTATGTTTCAACTACTAATACAATTTTTGTACTTGGAGATGATTTGGGTTATTGGTATTTGCGATAAAGTTTCTATATGCAGTCAATTAGGGTGAGTTCTTTAGCAGATTTAGTATCTTAAAGCTTGAAAAATGGGAACACTTCTCTGAAAGCTGCACTAGAAAATTTGCTAACTGGGAAATGTAACAAACTGTGTTGAAGTATTTAGACGGCGAACACAACTAAAAGATAAAGATAAAAAGGCATGCCGGTTTGGCAAACCAACAGCGTAGATTGAACCATCTTAGACAATAGTGCTAGTAGTGAGCTGTGTTTGGATCTGTGATTATTTCATTCTCTTTAGTGATAAAATAATCAATCGAAGACAACAGACGGATAGCCTAGTGGTAAGGACCCTCCGCCTCCAGCATAAGGTTATATGCTCGAGTCACCGAGGAAACAAAATGGGAAAGGGACATTATTGAGCTTCTGGATGGAGGAGCTTTTGTTCAGGTTTGGAGGAATTCTACCATGTAAGGGAAAAACAATTGAATCATCTCTAAAGAGAACTTTTTAAATTTTACTGGAGAGATGCTTTCTCCTATTAGATGGACATGCTCAAGGATCTACAATCTCTTACCTATCTATTAAATTGTGTGATTATTCCATTCCAGGACAGAGACCATCTGTACAGGGACAGAGCTGCAGAAAGAAGAGCATTGCATGGTGGGTTTGGCGTTGGTCCAGGGCAAAAAAATTCATCCAACTCTGATGATTCTGTTCCTTTGGAGGCATCTGCTGGTCCAGAGGAAGCTCTTTCCGAATCCTTGAGCAATTCATTTGGAGCTGGTAGCTATGCCAGAAGAATGTTGGAAAACATGGGCTGGAAGGAGGTACAGTTTAAACTTTCACGACTTTAAGAATTATAGTTTTAGCTACAAGTGTCACATTCTACGTAATCTTAAAATGCCTTATCTTTGGATCTCAAGAAAAAGTAGAGACCTACCTAGACTTGTAAAACTCTGAATATTGTTCTTCTGATTCTTTCTTCCATATTGATGGCCCATCTCAAGGTGTCCATTGAATCGTTTCACTTCCTTCTTTCATTACTAGATTGTTGTAATAGTTTTAAGTTATTAGAATCCATCTTTTCTCCAGAAGGAAACATTCACCCCATCTATAATCGGACATTCTTAGATTCTCTTTAACGAGTAATTCATGGATGTGTAGTTATGAAAGATTTCACGTAGCGATTACATGAGGACCTCTGTGAATGAGACTACTGAAGTAAAACTTGGAAATGTAATGATCATATTGTAACCTGATGATTTGGGTGTTTGCACAGGGGGAGGCACTTGGCTGCAGCAACAAGGGGTTGATTGAACCTTTACAGGCTACGGGAAACAAAGGTTCTGCTGGGCTGGGTTGGAACGATGAGCGAAGAAAGCAGTCCATGTACAGTTCTACAAAATGAGAGATCTGGCTACTCTTTTTGGCAGTCTGATAGAATGTGATAAATCTAATTTCACTTGCTTACTATTTGTTGCCTCTTTTACTAGTCATATATCTGCTTCTGACCTACTTTATACATCATATGATTAAAGGGTACTACCTGCATCATGCACTTAACCACATATAGACTAGCTACACTCCACAAGATAAATTACAATTATTCTACATGATAAATCTTCGGCAAAATTGCAAGATCATAGTTGATAAAAAGTTCTACGAATCGAAAGAGGCCATAGATCATATTGGTGCTGCAGACATAGATAGGAAACTAAATACACCATGTAATACCCAAGGAAATGGGAAAACAAATCTAACACGGATTGCAGTTACAAGTACATCGATATGACTGTCTACAGCTAGTAAGTTAGAAAGATATGGCCGTGCTTGTTGCTTTACAAACTGATAGCTCTTGCTTCCAGATCCGCGGGCTTCTCTTCTGCTTGCTTTACTGGTGTACCATATAAGGGATAAAGAGTAGCTTCATGTATGAAGGTAAGGCTTCGAACGTGCTGACCAACTCCAGAAGCCTCCCTCTATTCATTCTCTGCCTGAGCTTCTGTAGTTGTCATTTCCTCATCATTGTCAGTTCTATCAGGAGTTAATTCGGTTTTCTCCACAACAGTGTTTTTCTCATTCAACTCTTCACTCAGCTTACTGATCTCTTCATCCTTCTCCGCAACTTTATCTTGCAAGATTAGTACCTAGGACAAATACGATTAAAACGTGAAACTCTACATCTTTCCAAAGTCATCCTAATGTCTGATTTCACTCTAAACAAGAATGGAAACTGTGTGAAGCACCATTTCATTTGATCTTTCTACATCGTTTGTTAGTCCCTCTATCTGTTTGCACAGGCCTGCAAGTGCGAATAAAAATTGTTAGGAAGTGAGTGAAACCAATCTACTCATCATTGCAGTTCTGAATAACAATGGCAAGGCAACAGAATTCAAGTTGGGTCAAATATAAAGGAATGTCGGTGAGAGCTAAAAGGTAAAATGAACACATGTAATGAAAGATCTATAACAAAATTAGCACAAATATGGATTTGCTTATGCAATGAGGGTGCTAACTTCCTAGTTATGTCATACCCCACCACACACCCACACACACCAAAAAAATGTGAAAAGTTAAATACTACAATCCACCATAGTACAAGGAGAAACTACTTTGATCTACAAACAAATCATGAACTCTGGAGAGAGCAGGCTAATGGGTGAATCAGTGTAGGAATTAACAGTTCCACAGTTTGGGATGGTGTAGGTTTTGCTGACGATGATGACTCAATTCTAAAAAAGTTATGTCTGGCATGATCTCACTGTCGTAAGAATAAGGGCATGCAGATATATGGTAACCATACACAGATCAGGCGACAGCAACTGATTCCTCAAGTACAGAAAAGATGCGTATTTTAAATGTAGTATAATTCCTTGTCAACTGCTTACTTAAAGCTAAAAATCCTACCAAAAAGCAAATTATATCTAAGAGTGACTATGTCTTTCTTTACTCAAAAGGATATGCATACATTACCAAGAGTTTCAACACATACGGCAAAGCTAAATATCCTCAACAAATATCAATAACACTGATCATATCTAGAATGACCAAACCGACCTAGCCCAATCAAATAGAAAACAGAGGTGTATTTGTAAAACAACTTGAGAGAACATTAACCTTCAAATTGACTTTTGAGGTCAGCATTCTGAGACCTCTGCAAAGCCAGTTTCATTGTTAATTCATGTATCTGCAAGTAAGGAAAGAAACAGAACTTCTGTAAAATCTCACATTTATCACCTTTAAACCAACCATCATATTTTAACAAACCGGGAAGAAATAAGCTAGATAAGTGAGTAACTTATGAATAGATTACTTTTCCATTTCTAAATTCAGTTTTAAACTAAAAGAGTTTTATATTTTACACACTTCACTGATCAAGAAAATTGTTTACTACCTTTCCTTCATTAGCCTGGTTTCCAATCTCTTCATTTTCCTCCTGCAGTGTCCTACATTTAGCCATTAACATCTTGCCCATTTTGCTTTGTGGGGTAAAATTGACAGCAGCAATGTTATCATGCAACTCCTTCACTTTCTTATCCTTCTCCTCAACCAAATTCTGTCAATGAAAAACAAGAAAAGATGTAAGCAAGAATGCAATCAGAGCCAGCAAGGCCACAAAGGAACAATGAAAAAGTCAAATAAACTACAAGTGAGAAGCATCCAAGAATTTAAGCACCAAGCATGCTATACATTGGCAACGGGATGCATCATCTGAGCTCATTGAGCAATTCAAAAGGTAACCTGGAACGATGTCACCAACAGTGCGCTCCCCCATTTAATAAAGAATTCCAGCCAACCATCAAAGAGGCTTGAAAGCACAGTGAAGTTAAAGTATGGAACCACTAGATAAGTGTATCCTCTCCTTCAGCTTGAAATTAAAATCAAGGTCTAGATAAGTTACCTTCAGCCTAGTGAACTCTTCATGAATAGCTGGATCTAGTAATAGCTTCCGTGCCTGTTGATTTAGCCCCAAAACAAAGGAAAATGAGCAAAATGTGAACAAAGACATAAAAAAAAATGTTAACCCCAAAAAGAAATTAGGAAAAGCTACGGTATAAGATGACATTTTCAAGGGAAAAAAGGGAGAGAGGGCTCACTGCAGATGCATATTATTGCAGAAAAGAACAAAATGCTACAAAGGTTTGTTTATTCAGTGAATCGTAGGTGCTGTTCTCAGAAGAAAAAAGGAAATAAAGAGGGAAAAAAACAGAAAGGTTTTAATTCCATAACTCTGGTTGTAACTTCTACATTTCTGGATTTTTTTTAAAAAAGAAATTGGTAATGTTGTATTCCTCAGCATTAAGGACATGTTGGAGACCTTCAAAAAGAAGCAAAAAGAGAGTAGGAGGAAGCTGTTTCTGGAAAATTAATGGAACTATATGCATTCCTTACACTTTGTTCTTAGTATGATTTGTTCTCACCTAACATGAAGATCTCTTAGGCCATTCATTGAGCAAACTTGAATCAAAATCTTAGAGAACTAGTTAAGGGGGCATAAGCATGTACGCATAATACAAACTTGGTAAATTCAACTAGGAATGAATATAAACTTGGAAAAATAGGATATGGGAATAGAAAATAGGAGGAAAAATTTATGATGCTGATGCGGACTGTGAGCACACCCGTCAAAGGAGAGTTGAACTACAAGGAAATCACCACCCATCAAATGCAGTAACAATTTTAACATCTTCTCTCTTTTTGATAATTGTGTGATTATGAATGAGGGGTGTTGTTGGAAAATAGTGCAGGCTTCATAAATTAATTACAATAAAAACAAATCTGCCCCTTAATTAGTAGCATAAATAGTAAGAAACAAGTAGCCACTGAAGACTCAATCTTTTCGTAAAGACTAAAGACCCAAATACAGCTAGTAGGATGTACATTAGGGTTAAGCAGAATGATTCAAGCAGAGCAGAGGTACAGGCCACAATATGCAGTTCCTAAGTGGCTTTATCTTATCAGCCAGTTTGATATTAGATAAATACTGCTCTTACCCTACAGTTATTTTTTTTTTAAAAAAAATGCTCTTACCCTTCAGTTATCTTTCCTCCATTAGCGAAAAGCTGAACTTGCATAAAAAATATCAACAAAATAGAAACACAAAATGAAACCATTCCGTTTCTTGATTCCCCCTGCCAACTTACATTTAATTATTACCAAAAACTGCAGCCTTTGAAACTCAAGGATGAGGGGGCCACCCCTCTACCTTCTCCACTTAAACACTGGAGTAAGTTCACTTGGCACAGCTCAAAATTGTGACCTAAGAAACAACAACTCCCTCAACCTTCATCAATTGAGCTACCCCCACCCCACCCCCCCACCCCACACACACACACACACAAGATACTAACTTACAATTTACAACCCTAACAATATGCTATGTGGTTTTCTAGCATAATGAGTATACCGGGAATTGGTAGGTATTCTAAAACCTTGAGATTGCACTAGAGTTACAAGTGTTAACAGGGGAATTAGATTCTCAGGCCAATATGTGTGCATAAGGTTGGCAGCGGGCTAGCACCAGCTAACAATTCTATTATTTAAGCAGAATGCACAAAATTTGAAAAGCAACAACCAAATGACCAGAATGAGCAACTTACTGTGTGAAACAAAAACAAGCTACATACAACACATAGAGATTACACACATAGAACTCCTTTTTAAAGGAGCAAATTGGAAAAATTCACCAAAACAATTGAACAACAGCAGGGAACAACACATACACATACTCTCTCAGTCTCTCTCTCTCCCTCCTTTTTTGGGTTTTATACAATGAGTAAGCAAAGATACCAGTACTACCTGCATAGATGGCGGCTTGAGTTGAGCTCTAAGGTCCCGAACTGCAGACTAAAACATTTACCAGTAGAAAAAGTAAGAAGAAAGAATTGATCAGCACAAAGTAAAGAGAAAACAATAAATTGGATATTTACATTTTAAAACAAAGGTAACTAAAGATAAAGGAAAAAAAATTCAACACTATATGCTTTACAAGAAAGGATTTTAAAAAAAAACACATCAACATTCAGAAACAACATTCCGTTGCCTTCTTAGTTCTTACTTGACCTCAGCCCAAGAGAAGAAAGACGTGACATCTGATCAGAGGTTCTGTCAAGGATAAAACTAGATGTATAACATAAGGGCATCTCTAGTATTGATTAGATCACAGATCTCTTCAATTGACAAAATTGAAAATGAAAGATCAGCTGACTAGCAGTAGGCTTTTGTTTACCCTAATATGTAGGTGGCAAGCTTCATTGCACACCATAAAGATGAGACATTTTTTCAGAGTAAGGTACAATATACAGTTGGCAACTTAGATAGCATCTATAAACTCAAAGTTCAATTTCTTAGTGAAATCATTATCTTTTGCTCCATATAGTTTTCTTGCATGGTTGCACCGTACAGTAAAATAACATGTTTAAATATCCTGCTCAATTTTGTTGAGATAGCCGCAAAAAAAAAAAATTGTACACAAGATAGTTCAAAATTAATCTGTTTTAGAGGCAATCAATCATTTGATCTACATGGACAACTTTACCTTCAACTCTGCTATCTCCTGCTCTCTTTTGGCAAAAGTTACAATAAATGCAGCCTCCTTTTTCTTTGCTCTTTCCAACTACAGATTGCAAAGATGAGATAATGATTAGAAGAAAATTCAATAATATTTTAGCAATGAACAAATAAAGAGGAATAATCAAAAACAAAAAACCTGTTCACGCAATGACTCCTCAGATGATCTGAGGTTCTGAAGATAACTGACCACAAACTTGGGTTCTGCAAATAAGCACAGAGTTAATTCTCTTCAGAATGAAAGAAACTCACTCCGTCTCAATTAACATGAAGATCTTTCCATTTAAAGGGTGGCCCCAAATGTTGAACATGAATGATAACAGATAGATTTATTGGGCATCCTCACTCTTTTTTTAAAAAAAAAAAATAACAGATGGAATTTAAACAATTCAACTTTAAGCAGTGATGTGATGGTGGAAGCATTACACTATTCTACTATTACTTAAAGAACAAGTCAAACTTTCCCATATAACTCCAAACCCTTTCAGAACCCTATCATCTATTAAATGGGATAGAGGGAACTAAAATATGCTTATTTTTTTTTAATATTGTATGACTCAAACATACAGCAGCAATGGGGAAAACACGAAGATTAAAAAAAACAAGAAGAAAGGAACAGGATTTTAAGTGACTGTACAGAGATGCTGAAAAGGACAATACCAGGTGTCATGCCAGGAGGTATGAATGGCTCCTTTTCAAACGCAGAGCGCCACTTTAGTATTTCAGATTTTGCAGATTCAAGTTCTGTCTGAAACAAGATAGACAGTTAAGTCAGTAATTAGTTTTAAGAGATTTCAATCAGAATGTTGGTCATTCAACAGCATGACTCAGGCTCCATTATGTGTGGTGCAGTTCCAAAAGGCCCCCACACAAAGTTTGAACAAACTAGTGTATGCATAAGAATCAAGGAAGGGGCGTAAAACATCAAAGGAAGATTACAAACGGTGAAATTAGAAATATTAGCCCCTCAGACATTTTAAGACATGAGTAGCAGAGTCAACTCGAAGGTTGGAAAGGGAAGACAAATTTATGCTGATGCAAGATAGGTAGTCAGTATATCATCACCATCCAGCCAACATGTTAGTTAAAGCATATTATTATCTGAAAAGTAAGGGAAGAAAGAGAATTTTTCCTATACCACAAAAGCATCTAAAATGAATTTTTGAGTGAAGTATTCGAGAAAATACAAAACAACTTCCCATGAAAGATACTACATGTGCTTACTTCTGTAACTCGCGTGATATTAAACAAGTCCATGGACAACTTAGGATGTCAGCTATTAACTGGTGGAATGTGAAAGGTAAGAATGAGGTTCATGACTGCATACTACAGTTCCTTCCAATTGCGATATGTTGGGAAATTTGGAAAAATAGATGTAAGCCAGACTTGATGATAAAAGGATGTCAACTTGGTACATCATTCAGCAAGTTAACAACCTCATTAATTTCCCATATTAACCCTCCCTGATTCTTGGATTGGAAAATGTTATATAATAGATAAGGTGAAACCAATCATCATTCTAAGGCTGTTTTTTGGATTAAACCTTCTCATTTTTGGATAAAACTCAATGTTAATGGTTGTATAAGGAAATTCCAGGATCAGCAGGTGGGTGGTATAATCAGGGATCATACAGGGGCTATGATTCAGGCCTTTGTTGATTACTATGGGCATTGCAGTAACAATATGGCTGAAGCCAAGGCCATGTTGAAAGGGGTGAACATTTGTTGGAGGCTGGACTTACTAATGTTATAGTTGAATCTGACTCTCTCCTTATTATCGACATTCTTAATGGAACTCTGGAAAATCAAGCAGATTACTGAGTAAATAGTTAATTTGTCTCGTGCTGGAAACTTTGTATTTAAGCATATTTTAGAGAAGGCAACTCTACTGCTGACCTCCTTGCTAACATGGGAGAAGAATTTACAACTTTTTCTATCTTCACTGAAACTGCTTTCGTACCTTAAAGGTTGGGGAGCTTCATTGGAGATTGAATTTGATGGACTCCCAAATTTCAGATTTAAGAAGAAGAACGAGTTCACTATTGATGTCTGCTGACTATTATGAGCCTTTTTTGGTGATTAGCAATAGGTATATAGTATCTAGCTACTTAGATGAGTCTCATACCGTCAGTAGCAATGATACTCAACAGAATACTCTTTTTGTTGTACTCAAATGTCTTCAAAGGTTAATTTATCAACCTTCACAATGCTACTGAGGCAAGGTTTATGCCCTCCTCCGTGTAATTATTATTTTTGGTAAATATACAGGTTAGGTGTCTTGCCTAAACTCCTCCATCAGTTAGATGGACCGTCAGGAAAAAAAATTAAAACCCCTATATAAACATTGAATATTAACTGAGAGGAAGTAAGATAATCCAGCATACCATACTTAACAAAAACAAAAAAAATTATAATCCAACATACCATAAGCAAAAAAAATAGAACATCTAAACTTCTAGGCTCTGATAATTAATGTAATATTTAAAAAAATCATACAGCATGAATACATAATGCTGAAAAAGAGGATAATAGATTATTTTTTATATAACCATGGAAAACAAAAAACAAAAATGCTAGATGATAAAAACCTGAGTTGATGCTAGGTTATCCTTACAGTCCTGTAGACTGCAATAACGAGCACAAAAGACAGTGAGAAAGTGAAAACATAAGCAATTATATCCAAAAATGTTCACAGATGTGCAACAAGCATCCAACTACCATACCTCTCACGAAGAGACAAGATCATCCCTGTTGCTGCACCAGGTGCTGTTTCTTCTACTTTCAACAAATTACCCTAGTATTGAAAGATATAAATGATAAATATTGACTTGAGATTGTCATGCTAATAGTCCTTATGACTCCTATTAGTCTAGTTGAAAAGAATCACAGATCAGTCAAGTTAAATATTCTTGAAGGATTTAAATCCTTGACAGTATCAAAAAGTGCAATTAATTATCTTAAACAATTTATGATGTCTCAAAAAAAGCATATCACATAAATTTTAACTAAGAGAGTGCTTATGAGCAACCCACTAGCCGTGTATCCCATGATTGGTTTGCAAGTATGGTTTACAAGACATACTTAAATAAGAATAAATAAACAAAACACCTTTTTAGAGCCAAAAATATCGTCCTCATCATCGTCAAGGTCTCCAAAGCTTCTTTTGGTACCTAAAATCACTTGCAATTAAATAATATACTCAAAAGCTTGCAGTAAAGATGACAATGGCGAAGAATTAGCAAACCTGAACGTCCAGTGGTGGCGAAATCTCCACCAAAATCGAGGTCCTGAGAATTCCCCCAAAACGAAAATTCTTCAACATTATAGTATAAAGGAAGAACAAGTAATTACTATTAGACAAACAACCCTTAGAAATTGAAAAGTAAAAAACGAACTTACATCGTCCATGTGATTATGAGACGCCATTGATGGAATCAATTCAACAAGCTTAAAGTTCAATTTGGAACCCTAAATTTGTTGAAGAATGAGGAGGCTTCAGTGAAGAGAAAACGGGGAAGGAAGAAAAACGATTTGTTGCATCCGGGCGGGTTTAATTCCTAAGTTTTGTAAAACTCAATTTATTTCATTAGACAAATAAAATCAATTGACCTAATTTAAGCAACATAATCTAAAAATACTATTTTATTTTTTATTTTTATTATTTTGAAATTAATATGTTAAAACATTGCTTTAACCATGGTAGATTAAATCATTTTTTGGCTTCAAAATATGAATTATTCAAATATGAAAGAAAAAAAATTAATATAGAGAAAATAATGAAACACTTAACTATGAAAATAAGGAAAAAACAAGTGCTAAGTCAAGTCTTTTTTTTTTTTTTACTTCAAAATATATAAAGGTGAATTCAATATGCATATATTTTTGACATTCTTTTTAGTTGTAAAAATTAAGATTGCTAGAGATTATAATTTGAAGAAAGAGAACATACTATGATAACCTTGAATACTTCTTTAAAAATTCAAAAATGTACAGAACTTCGTTATAAGTATATTATAATCTGATATTCTTTTTTATTAATACAAAATCATTGGGTTATCAAAAGTTGTTGAGCATTTTTAACTCTGAAAATTAACGTTAAAGGGGCACGATAAGTGAATTTGATATTCCAGCTTGTACATTTTCTCTACACACTTTTAATTCCAATCTAGATAGTCACGATTTGATTAGACTGAAACAACTCTATTGTGAGACATTGTACGAAGAAACTTTATAAAGCCAAACTTCAAAACAAATTGATTAAATTAAAGTTCCGCTGAACAAGAGGAAAAATACTTGACATGACCTTAATTATCAACCACTCTCAACTATAATTACCACAACCAAATCACTAAAATACAATATAAAGTAGGAATTATGTGATTAATGGCTGGTAAAAGACTCACTTATAACATTAATAAATAATAATAAGAATGGTGATTACTACTTGAAGAACATATTTTATATCTAATAAATAAAAGTAGGGGCTTGAATTTTCCATGGCTAAAAACAAGAGCTTCATTGGCATAGGGGTGGAGTCACCCTTGTTTCTATCCCATCCATAGCTTCAGAACTCTATCTTTACCACCAGATGCTACTTTTTCGCCGTCTGGACTCCAGTCAACCGCGAAAACCTTCCAAGTTCAGAGATAGACAAAGTTATCTAAAAGATCTGTAGAGAAAGAGACTGGAAATGCCTGTGGCAGAAGCTTTACCTCATCAGCATGGCCGGGAAGGTCTTGTTTCAATTTTTTTGTCCGGATATCCCAAACCTAAATACAGACATAAATGGTTTTCTTAATGACTTGTTTTTAACAGGACAAGAACCAAGAGTAATGCAAACACATACCTTCAAGGTTGAATCTTTGCTCCCACTCAAAAGTAGCCTACTGTCGGCTGACCAGCTGTGCAAAACACAAGGATGGTAACTAACAGTTGACTGTTAAAGTAATGGAAGATTTGAGTTTTATGGCAAATATTAACCTTATCTGATATACAGGTCCAACATGGCCTCTGAATGCAGCAACAAATTTTCCTGTGGTTCCATTCCATAATTTTACTGACTTATCGAATGAGGCACTTGCTATCCATTGACCATCCGGAGAAAAATAAACGTGATTAACCAGCTGCAAAATTGAAATTCATGGTTCGATGCTTAGAACAAAAAATGAAGGTCATATTCACCGTCAAAGCACATATACACACGGAGAAAACCGTCCTTTACAGCACAGAAAGATTGTTAACCTGTTGATGACCTGTCATGCGAGTTTTTGGGTGCTTGCTGACAGCAGGCTCCCATAGAAACATTGTGAAATCATCTGATCCTGATACCAACCTCTCAGGGGCATTACCTCTCATTTTGTTGTACCTTTCAAGTGCTACCTGGCGATGAAACAAGAGCAATGTTAAGTACTGTGTGGATGGAGAAATTACAATTTGGAACAACTCAATAGCATCAAAGATTCTCGTTCTTCTTTTGCTCTTTGCCTCTCTTTGGTGTATACTGTTGCCCTGCCACCTGCTAAATGAGAATATGGGATGCTTCGAGATCCACAAGATATAGCATGCATAATCTCAGTAGTTGAGGAAAGCGGAAGGCAAAAGATAGAAGAAACCCCTAAGTTTTAGGTTTAGACCCATTTCAGTGAAAGACACCCGATTTTGTTAACTTCCATCTGAGTTCCAAGAGTCTAAACAGTGAGGTTCTTTTTCTCTATATGTTAGAGACGTCCCCAGCTTTTGTACCTTTCTATTTGTTGCCATCGCTTTCCTATCAAATCCTCATATAGTATATGCATGCAGCTGATGTTTTTGTTGATCATCAACAAAACTGAAAAGATAGATTTATCCGTTTTCTAGCTGACATCTCTATTGAGGATCTCTTCAGTCACCCTAGCTTTTTAACAAAATGTAAAAGGTACAACAAAAGGAGGCAAACAATCTTGTACGAGTTGCTTAATTGAGAGAAAATCTCACCTCTGCAAATGTTTCAAGTAATGAGCTGGCACTCACTCAAAAAGGATACAAACAATCTTGTACAGGCTGCTTAATTGGTAGATATCTTACCTTTGCAAATGTTTTTAAGGACTAAGCTGTGAGTTCCAAAATTATACAGCCTGCTATTGCTCTAAAAACTTACTATGTTCACTATTGTGTCAACATCTAGTCTCACAAGAAAACCGAAAAAATAGTTGCTAGTTATTATCTGCCATTAAAAAAAAATTGTAGGAATGAAATGGGTTCAAATGGATAGCTAGGATCATATAGCAGACACCAACGCGATTGGAATTGAGGCGTATTCATCAATGTCACACTGCAGCACTCCCAGACCGAGGAGGTTGTTGAAACTAGCCTAATGGATCATGGATGAGATGAGCTCAGCTTGTATATTTTTGAACATCAAACCTTCCAGTGACTTCTCACTCTCACCATAAGTTTTTGAGTTATTATACAAAAACATTTCGCGCTTCCACAGCAAGTATCTTCATAAGGATGTTGGGGATGAAGTCTTAATTAAATCCAACTAATAAAGTTGATAAAAGTGAATCCTTGCAATATTGAGGGCAAATTAAATCAAACACATAAGAAGCTTTCGGACTAGGAATACCAAAAGATTACCTTTTTCATTTCCTCGGGAGATGCAAAGTGTTTATTGATGTGATCAAAAGCTCCACTTCGAAGAACATATTCAGTGCTCAGTGCTAGAGAATTTACCCAATGTCCATGACCCTGCATAGCATGAAATGGTAGGAGCATAAATAAGAAACTACCCATCTAGTCATAATTTCTAGGACATCTTTACTCCATGGGAGGCGAGAAACTCCACTTTTCATATATGCACATCCACTAGCTTCAAAATCTATAGGAGTACACTTATTCCACCTTAGACCGAGTGTTTCTTAAAATGAAATACAATGATGCTCAAAAATTGTCCACATGTCACAATGGACTACATAGACAAATGATAATATATCACAAGCCTCACTTTTGAGCAATCAGAAAATTTCCTTTCTACTTCATATGTAAATTGAAAGAAAGCTTCACAGGGATCTCAAGGAAATATAGAAAAACCACCAAGCACATACCAACCTCACTGAATACACTATACAGGTGATGAATAATAATACAAAGTCACAGCACATGCATGAGAGCAGTTGAAAAGTCCCACAACAATCAAAAGTTATAGACTTCACCTTCAATTCACGTATTAGCTTCCCCTGCGTGGTTTCCCATACCTTGATTGTACAGTCCTGAGATCTGGAATATGAACTAGCAAATGTTACTAACACCAATCAAAGATATCATAAACTAATGTCTGGGTTCAACGGCTCGTTCTCTCTGTATACACACACACACACACACCCCTTCAACGGCTCGTTCTCTCTCTGTGTATACACACACACACACACCTCCCACACACAAAAAAAAAGGAGAAAATATACACCAAAGGAAACAGCAAAGTTCAAGTAATAGATACATCAAGTGGGCCCATCACAGTAAGTTGATGCTCGCCACAGAGATCAATATACTACACAAATGACAACAATCTGTAAAGTGAAATGCTCTAAAGAACTATACCCCGTATATATAACTCCATCTCCACCCCATTTTACACATGTTATTGCAAGTGTATGGCCAGTGAGACAAATGAGACACTTCCTTGTGGTAACATCCCATATCCGTGCATCGCCATCTTTACTTGCACTTACAAAGCGGCGACATGGAGCACTGAGGTGTACAGGTTCCCAAGAAATACCAGTTATCCATTTCTTGTGGCCCTGCAACATGGTAAGGTCAGATCAGACTCTTCAAAGAGCTTCTCTTTCACAATTCACAAAGCACTACAGCAAGTCAAAACGAGCCAATTACTTTGACAAAAGCAACAAAGGAAGATGTGCATGTCACACAAAAAGCCACGACTTAAGTCGAGAAAAACAGAATAGAGGACCTAGGTGTTGTTTCTTAATTCAAGGCCTCTTTACTTGAATATCTTCATAGGGGTATATGTAGGTATTATGAAATAAGAATAGAAGATAATGTCAAAATTAAAAAGGAAAGATGAAAAGTTTGAACTGAGCCACTAGGGCAGCATTCAGCAACCATAATTTGACATCGCAGACACTCATAGTCTTAACAACTAAAGTAATCAATGATTGATCAAATTATGCATATACATCCTGTGACATCTACTTTGCATGGTTCAATTGAGGATTTACCTACACTCCGAATTCTAGCTACCAACAAACATAAGCACATTAGCCAATAATACCACCTATAGTGGGCAATAATTCTCAATTCATGATAACTCTCAAGCTGGCAGTCATGAGCGTGAAGACCTTCAAACATCTTTCAAGAGCTCAAGGAACTTTTAAGAGAGCCATCCAAGAGGATTTGAAGGCCGACAATATGCTTGAATAGTTATTTACAAGGCGCAAACCAAGACTTATGGGATTTACAAGGCACGAACAAGGCCCAGCTTCTATATGGGATGGTACTCATGGTAGTACAAAAGGTGGGATAACATAATCCCAGGATTAGTTAACACCTCAAACCGAAAATGGGATAAATTTAATCACGGATTATTATCCTTATCCCACTACTAAACATCCCATTAGTATAAATAGTCGTCATAAGGGTTTAGTTCATCAACTATGTTTGAATTTGTTGGATGGTTGAACCTTGTGAGCGTAAAATGGAAGAACCCTAGTATCTCTCCACTGAACCTCCTTACATTCCCCTAGCCCTAGGTAAGGATTTCCATGAATGAGTTCAATTCTCTTCTCCTGCGGATTAAATCTAGTAATTGACTGTTAACTTAAATTATTAGATAGTTCTTTCTCTCTTTTTTTGAACAAAAAAAAAGATATTCCTTTCTTTCTTCAATCTATTCCTATTAAAATCTTTTCTCCCTAATTTTCTACTAAGCTCTTGTATGTTTATTTGAGTTCCTTACTTCCATGACTTTGGTTGCTATCACTTCATACAATATTCAACCTGACAAATAAGTTTCCTTACTTGGCACAAATAAGTAAAAAGAAAGATTATCAGGATTCATCATAACTGAGGCACAATAGACGGCAGTTAACAAGGAAAATGCTGTTTTAGCAGGGATCTTGACCCATAAAGCCCAGCAGGCAAAAACACATAAAATCCATAGTTCTACAATCTCAATAACTATACAAAAGCAAGTCTGAGATGACTTACAGTAAGCGGATTCCCTAAAGGCTTCCCAGTCTGAAGGTCCCAACAGATAAGTTCTCCAGCCTTGCTTCCACTAACAAGATGCTTACCATCTGGCGACCATGCAACAGAAAGAACCCAATTTCTGTGCCCTGGAACAAAGAGGATATATAGTGTCACTATTCATTCATACTTCATAGACATTATTAAACACATAAAAGGAATGTTGGTAAGACCATGATTCGGCAACTTTGACAAAGGGAACAAGCAGCATTGACAGAATTATACGCTTTAGAACAGAAAACCTGTTTCTTTTCACTTTTCTTTTTGTTGGGTAGAAAATGCAATATATTTGGTTATACAGGTAGCTTGCAGACTCATAACTAGTATTTGATGCTGAAATTTCAAAATGAAAGAACAGGCAATCCCTGCAGCATGCGGCATAAGAATAGAATAAGCAGAACTTTACAGAGAAATAAATGACCTCACAATCCAATGTTAAAACCACTTTGGAAAGTTAACATACAATATCATCTGACCAGATGCATGATAAATGACCAGTGCATAAGATGCATTCAAAGTAACCAAACTAGGATTTAAACCAGAGAATGAGAATGTTGAGGGAGGTACAATATCCAAGTATTAATCCCAGCATATTAAGAAGTTATCATTCTCATAAGTGATAATCAGCTAAATAAATTTTGTAAGAGCATACCAAAAAAAATTAAAGAGTGACACACCTGCAAGTGCTTTCACCAATTTGTCTTCCAAGACCTTTATCATTCAATTACTATATTTTACGTAAGATGATAAATGAAAAACTGAGACTGCAATTGATGCCTATGAAACTTAGATTCAAACCTTGACATGTAAACAACGGTGTCTGGGTATTTAGATCCCACAAACGAACTGTAGTGTCACCAGATCCACTTGCCAACTGTCGTCCATCAGGACTGAAGGCAACTGAAAGAACAGCTTCAGTATGACCTGCAAGCACAAAACCCAAACGGATTAAAGCAAATGTGAAGGTTCCAGGGTGAGATGACCAGCTGTCAAGTATACATAAAAAAGAAAGATTAAAAAGAAAACTAGACAAAGATATACAGAACACAGACAATGACATGCCGAGAAATGTTAGTCAGTACAAAAAACAGAAGCGCATATGAATTGGTTGTAGATCACCGACAAGCAAGACTAAATAGCTATTTGCATGAACCAAATGACTATCAGGTGGAAAAAAAAATCCTGACTGTAGAGCATATCAAGCATAGAAGTTCATGCAAGGGGGGTTTCACATGCACTCATAAACATATTAAAACTCCATTGTTTTAGCAACTACCCACCACCAACACCATTTATTTTTTAATCTTCAATACCTTCCCCAAAATAATGGAAATGTGAAGTGAAGGGGTAGGTAAAGAGGAGGATTTTTCTCTTTTTGTGAAGCCAAACCAGATGTTTCTTCCATGATATGTTTCTATTACATCCCTCTTCTTGTACTATTGTTCATGCTTTGCTATCCCCCCCACCCCCGCTGTTTCTCTTGAGCCGAGGGTCTATCAATAACAACCTCTCTACCTCTCTGCCTGAGGCAAGGGATGTGTACACTTTACCCTCCCCAGACTTCGATCCCTTATGAAACGATCATAGCCATTGAAATTTTGGTAAATGTCTGTAGGCTTGGATCGCTCACCCCATCCAAATAGTCTACATAAATTCCCTCTTACCAACAAAGCTTGTTTTGAGATTCTCCTCATCGATCTTTAGTTCGCTCATAAATAGCCTACTGCTTTTAACAAATAAGAACCATCTATTGATGCTCACACTTATGTCTATTAAGTCCAAGGATGGAAGAACAATCTGTTTTCCATAACAGAAGATTAAATCAGAATAAAAATTGCACATTTGCTAAGTAAATGGGTAGACAGAAGGAAGTAAAGAGGATATTATTCTATTTTTGATACTGAGGTAAAAAGGGGGAGGATTATGGGATTTCCCCTTGTTTGATAAGGAAATACATGAAAATGTGAGGTAAAGTGGAGGTTAAGAATCTCAACCATATCAACCTTTCCTAAGCCCTGTTTTGTGTCTCTTCATATCTTCCAACGACTAATAAATAAATCCTAGCCACGCCATCAGAAAGGTAAAATTTGAACTCTCTCTCACTTTATTCTTTCCCTTTCCATCTTGGAACCAAACACAGTGTTAATTCTTAGATTAGGAACTGCTCAAAGTAATCAATCCGCACTGCAGTTTCACCTAAACTAACCCACAACATAAATTCTTTAAGCCGAAGTATCAATTACCAGAGTAAAAGGATCACAAGGAGAAGATGCTCAGTAGCATAATGACAAGAGAAGTGAATAATTTTGTACCAGCAATTGTGGCCGAACAACGAGTGACAGGGCGGATTCGAAACACTGCTTGTGGTTGATAAACTATTGTCAAGACTTTTTCCACAGACACTGCAATGAAATTCACCAAAGTATCTCCATCAGTAAGTAGCAAAATAAACATTTCGATAATCACTTATAAGCTCCATAACATTACAACTCTACTAAGCAATTTACCTTTATTCTTCTCTAAGTATGATCCAAGCTGCACCACAAGCTCTTCGTCCGAATATAAAATGCATAAGGCAACTTTTCCTCCTGAAAAACTCCAAAAATTCCCATAGTTACAAGTCGGCATGAAAATTGACACTTATGAAACGATATCTAACACACCATGATTCCTCGTAGTCCTAATTCTCTAGAATCTCCTTGTTTACTAATCATTTTGATTCAATTTAAACTATGAAAGCAGTCTAGCTTATAGAATTGTTTATTCGTAATAATTTCAATCTAAATAGGTTGAACTCAAATTTAAAAAAAAAAAAATTGAAATTCATATTGCTTACATTGCTGAGAAGCTTATTGACGACTTGATTAAGCTCTTTGGGACTAGCGTTTTCAGGGAGGTACAAGGCGGCACCCAACGGATTGCCTTCTGGGTCTGCCAACTGACATATGACACTGTTTGTTGCTTCTCTCTCTGCCGCCGCAGCTTCCACTTCTACTTCCATCGTTTCTGCCATTAATCTTCGCTTACAAATTTTCTGGTTAAGACTACTTTTGACTCTTTAAGAGGAAAAACAGAGGTTTTAGTAGGGTTTTGAATTTATTCAGCTTTGCGAAGATTATCAAACTGACAAAACTGAAAAAGACACACCTTAAGCTTTGTGAAATTTGCACTTGGACCCCTAAGATATATGATTAATATTTTGTGAACTTATTAATAAGCTTTATCAATATAAAATAGATATTATTGGTATATACTTTTGATTTTTAAAAAATTACTTATGTAGCTATCTCATTTTTAT
This sequence comes from Solanum lycopersicoides, assembly GCA_022817965.1. NCBI lineage: Eukaryota > Viridiplantae > Streptophyta > Magnoliopsida > Solanales > Solanaceae > Solanum > Solanum lycopersicoides. Next base: position 75,754,113 of record CM040620.1, read on the forward strand.
TGTGTTTTATTATTTATTTTTTAATAACATAAAGACTTCACTGCTATAGAAAAGGGCAACTTTCACGTATAGCAATTATAAAATTCATATTTATATGTTATAGCAAAGTTTGCATAATTACGCTCCATAGCAAATATATATATTTATAATTCGCTATACATATACAATTGAAGTGAATTGTATAAAACGAGAAAGAGATAAATTATATACAATTTGAATGGTATAAAGCGAGAAAGGCAGAATTGAATTGTATAAAACGAGAAACATAATTATATACAATTTGAATTTGTATAAAACGAGAAAGATAGAAAGGCAAAAAGAGACTTGTGCAGGGAATATACAATTGAATCGAATTATATAAAACGAGAAAGAGAGAAATTATATACAATTTGAATTTGTATAAAACGAGAAAGGCAAAAGAGACTTGGGCAGGAAAATATTTATTTTGTATAATTATAAGTGTATAGGACGAAGATATATGTATTTGCATGTGTTTATAAAATTTTCTCTCGCTTTATACAATTAGAAATACAATTTATACAATTCTATTCTATAAAGCAAGAGAGGCGAGCGAGAGAGGGAGAGTGGCGAGCGAGAATGTGAGGGAGAGAGGGACTGTCAAACAGTTTGTTATGGAACACAAATAAATCAAAGGGTAGCTACTATATTTATTTTATATTATTAGTTTGTCATTCTATACAATTATCCCAATAGAAAATAACATTGTTACACATTTGGCAAAACATATGAGAAAATTTCATGTGTTGCATGTCATATTAGCTTTCACGAGTTTATTCTATATCCAAAATTAATTGTTTTATAATACCTAACTCATTTGACCTAAAAAGAAAGGGTTACAATAAATAAGAACGGTAAGCTAATATATCTTGAGGTTTCGATAGTTCTAAGTTATTAGACATATTCATAGTTTTAAAGATTTGATTTTAAGGCATGATCGTTCAAATGATGTCTTTGTATTAAGAACATGGCTTAAATTTAATTAGCTCTAAAACTCTAAATAGTGTTTGATTAGTTGAAAATGTAGTTATGTGTCCATAGCTCTCCATTTAAAGAGGAATCAAATTAGGCTATATGATGCAAAGAGTCCCTCCAGTTCTGGCCCAATTCAAGCTGTGTTAAATATGGGCTTTCTTAGTCCAGTTAAGACTTATATGGCCTATTTCTCACTTATGAGTCTCTTTGATCATCTTTAATTCTTTATATTTAGGATGTTTGAATATGATTATTAAGATCTTTATATTTGTGTAAAATTTATCTTTTTTCGAAGAAAAAAATGAACAATGTTAAATTCAGATATGAAATAGTTATTAAAAATCTTAATTTATATAATATTGTTTTCTCAATAAAACAGGCTTCAAAAGTCGTCGACAATAATAATTGGTATTGATTGTTATCAATAATGATGATTATGGAAGGTAGGTGGTCGTAGACTTGTAATGACTGGATATAGTTATTGATGGTGAATGATAGTGATAATTTTAAGTTTCGATAATTAAAGTGATAGAATATTAATTCTATAATAACAAGAAACAAAATGAAAATAGAAAATTAGCTTACGTTCACATGAATCTTTAAGTAGTAACGTTTTATTAAATTTCAAATTACATATTGAAACAAATGGAACATTTGTGTCTAAAATCATATTTACTAGCTTCATCTAGAAAATCAAGAATAAAGATGGGCCTCACACAATACAATTATTATGATATATAGACTCGTAGTTCTTGGAATACAATCATTGTATGTTGCAATTTTTTTTGAATTAAGATTGACAAGCACTACAAAGGAAATCTCTTTATATGACTATCAAAAGATCTATATTTGTACCAATGTCTCAAATTTCATAGTCTATTTACCTTTAGCACATGTTAGAATAGTTCCCTATTTGTTTCCCTTTTAATAGATGTAAAATTATGTATAAATTGACATAAATGGAGCCTTGGTGTCTGAAATCATATTTACTAAGCTGTGATTTCTTTCGACCAAACAAATGTACTAAGGAAGCACATATAAGAAATGAGCTGAAAAAGCAAAATGGTTGGATTTTCTAAGTCCCTATGCGTGAGATACGTGAGAATTATCTAAATATATTATTATAAGGGTATGAGCAGACTCGTTACCCTTGAACCTTGAGGAACGATCAATCATAATAAGTTACATCCCTATCTAGCTATATCTACCCTTCATTCAGAAATAAAGAATAAAGATTTGACCATTTCACATATCCAATTATGATTTTCCCTAAAACTCCATGTTGCCTTATTTATATGTTCTTTGATGCAATAAAAATGACTAAATAAACTATTTGAAGTCATTCATGAGCTACATTTGTTGGATCAACAAGGAGAAAAAACTTTAGATGATCAAATTTTTTATATGTTTATGACCCCATTTATCAAAACGTTAGCAAAATATTGACTCATCTCACTCCAGAGTCCAGATCTGTATATATTTCACTCCAGATATGTATATATTTCCACACAAGCTAGCTATGCCACCTAAATATTTGTTCCTAACGTATATATAGACTCATAGGTACGTAGTTCCAAAAATACAATCATTATAGGCTACACAATTTTGAATTAAGTTTGATGAGAGCAAGATGAGCAAAGTTCACCATATCCAACACCTATAGAAACAACAAGAGAAAAGCCTATACACATATATAATATGTCCACCATTTAGATTGACAAACACTATAAAGAAAATCTTTTTATAAGATTACCAAAAGATCTTACATTTGTACCAATGTCTCAATTTCACCACTCAAACTCCATAGCCTCTTTACCTTTAGCACATGTTAGAATAGTTCCCTATTTGTTTCTCTTTTTATCTTATGAAATTAAATGTTGGTCATTAGGAGGTACTTAATATTCAATTTTTCATGGTTTAATTTTTAATTTTTTTTCCCATAAATCTCACTTTACTTTTTCATGTTGGATAGAGATGGAATACCACATAAAAGACAAACATTATATTCTCTAATAGTAGTCTAATAATACAAGTAAAGTAAATAAGGACCACCAAATTAAAAAATAGCTAATTAAGGTGTTAATTATATTCCTTTCATTGGAAGCTAATTAGTGTGAAAACTAATCATTTGTATATGTCCCGCTAATTCTCCGTAATTAACTCCTTCTGACACGTGTCGTTCAATGGTTGGTTGTGGTCACGTGAGGAGTAGAAAAAGTTTTAATTTATTTTATGTTTATGGATGTCAATTTTTGTTAGTGTGTGATCATTATTATTATTAGTATTAATTAGGAAAAAAGAAAGAAAAATTGTAGCTTTGTCGGCAGTTTTGTCTTTAAACTTTTACTAATGGCATCAAGTCAGGTGGTAAATTTCATTGCTAAAGGGAGACAAAGTAGTACTCTTTGGCCCATGGTAGGTTTCATAGTCTCTGTCTTTATTTTTTTTACATTTAATATTTTGTGTTTTCACCTTCCTCTTTTTTTGCAAAAAAAAAAAATTGGAACAGTTTCATATTTTAATTTCTATTTAGGAGAACTAAGTCTTTTTTTTTTAGTTATTGATTGGATATATAGCTTTAGGAGAACTAAGTCTTTAACTAATTTGAAGTCTTTTTTTTTTAGTTATTGATTGGATATATAGCTTTAGGAGAACTAAGTCTTTAACTAATTTGAAGTCTTTTTTTTTAAATTATTGATTGGATATATAGCTTTAGGAGAACTAAGTCTTTAACTAATTTGAATTTGTGGTGCATTAAGTTTATTTGAAAAAAACTGATAAAAAGCTGATCTTGAATCTATAACTCAATTTCACAAATAGCTTATAGATATATATACTCTTTGTTTTAAAAAGAATGTCTCTATTTCCTTTTTAGTCTGTTTTAAAAAGAATGTTTTCTTTCCTTTTTTAGCAACACTTTAACTTTAACTTTCCATATGACATGTTTAAGACCACAAGATTAAACGACATTTTGGTACATCTGACATAACTTTAATTTAGAACCACAAGATTAAAAAAAAAAAAATTTCTTAAACTCTATTTTAAGTCAAATTAGGTCATCCTTTTTTAAACGGAGGGAGTATGAATTATTCAAGATTGTAAAGAGATCATATGTATTAATTCCACTCTACAAACGAGGTGGGACTCCAATTATACCCCAAACATCCAAATTCCAAATAATTGATATACCACTTGATTTTGATATTTTGACAAAGAAATAAACTTTGTGCCTAAACTCAACTCTAAAAAACAATTTTAGGAAGGAAGAATATCTCAAGACCATATAAAGAGTATGTCTTTATTCCGCAAAACTACGTGACACTCCAACATAAATGTTCTCTAAAAGGATTTTCTTTTTCCTATGCACATACGGTTTGAAATCAAAATCTAAAATTAATATTAAAAAATAAAAATTTAGAAGGATCTTATTCATTTCACTACAACTTTTCATAGTTTATATAATTACTATTTACTTATAACAATTAGTGTAAAACTTACTCGGAAAGAGTGTTATATGAGATTAATGACTTATACAAAACATTTTATTATGATTAAGTGGTAGATATTTTTAGTCTGGTTCATCAATTTTTGAGATTAGTTATCTAGGTAGATATAAATTTTTATTATGACTAAGCAATACATATTTTTAGTCTGGTTCATCAATTTTTAAGATTAGTTATTTAGTTAGATATAAATAGTCGATGCAGATAAGTTTTTTCGTAACATAATGTGTTCTACTCAAATCACCCCTCCAAAAAGAATATCCCTTACATTCGGCTATATGCATGTCTTTTGTCAAAAAGTAGCCGAAGAAGATGATGCACAAAAGACTAATAGGGGCTTTGAAATATTTATCTTCCACAATTAAAATTCAAATTTTTAAGTGTGAATGATTTCCAGTATCTTTTAGTTTGTCATGCAGTTTTGTCAATATCCCCCAAAACATTCAAAAATGTTTAACAAGTATGCTTAAATCTTCAAAAATATTAGGAGATAATAAAAAAATGAAAATATTAGATTGGAATGTATCTTGCAAATCCACCTTTTCCTCTAAGCATACCAACTTGTTTGGAGGAATCCTACGTATTATCTCATAATATATATAGTATTATATTGTATTATTTAATCGTTACATAATAGCACACATCAACAATTAAAAAGATAAACTTATTAAAAAAGTAAAGTACGGTGTAGTATTAGTATAAAAAGATAGGTTAAATGGTACAATAGAATTAATAATAATGAACAACGGAAAAAAAAGAGGACTAAAAAATAACGACATGATTATACCAAATTGATCCTTACATAAAATGACTCCTTTCATCGTTACGTAATGATAAATCTGACAACGCGATATAGTAAAAAATTAAATTACAATTATACAAATATTATATTTAAACTAACAGATATAATACAATATAATAGGTAATAACCACCCAAACAAGGTAGTAGTCAAACAAACGTATATAATTGAAGGAATTATTAAATCTTAGCTTAAGAGTTGTTAGGATTTTGCAATGAGACTTATTGATTCTTTCCCTTTTTATGTAGATAGGAATTAGTGTAATTAGTTGTTTTATCATAAACTTTCTTTTAATAACTAACACATGATCCACTCCATAATTTTATTATTGCATTACCAATACCTTTCTTGGATTATCTACTTATCTAGAAACAACCCCCCAACTTGAGAATATTTTAACTTGCATATTTTTATTTTATTACTCTTAATAATGACAAGTTTTAATAGACATAAAATTGATATGGCTTACTTAAAAACTGTAAATTTCAAAATCCCTTCTTTTCTCCTTCTTGAAAATGAGGAATCATATTAGTAGCTCCAAAGAATAATTTTAATAATTTCTACTGATTAGAGTGATTTGTCTTTTGTTCCTAATAAGCTTAATCAATAATGTAACATTATAAATGACTTGTGTCTAATCAAACACGTATAGTGTTTGATTTTCTAATTAAAATATAATCTTGTCTCTAATCCCCTACATTTTCATCTTTTGGTGGGGTTGAAATATTGAATGAGTTTTCCTTTTAAATTATCAACTTAACGTATATTTATATTAAGACTCGATTAAACTTAAATTCAATCATTATAAAGTTTATTTTTTGGACAATATTCTCAATCAGAAACTCAAAGTCGAAATACCGAAAGATAAAATTATACCATTACTAAATAAAAGAAAAAAGAATCAATATATCACATGTGAAACTATAAGATAAATGCCTCAAAAAATTGAGGCAAGTTAATGAGAGTTGTTTGCCAATAAGGGAACTCATGGGACAAAAGTGCATAGCCACTCCATAACTCCATTGTTGAGGAGTCAACCTCAATGTTCTTTTTTAGACCTTCTAACCTCCAACATTTGTCATCATTTTTCAAAGTGAAAAAAGGTAAAATCAAGTAAATAAATATTTTTTTTTAGAAAAAAAAGAAAAAGAAAAGGGTACTCTAATATATATATTAATGGCACGGTTGCACGCAACAAAAGCTTTGACCTTTTGTACCTAAAGTGGAAATTTCACTCGTTTTTGCCTTCTACTATTTCTCAAATTTCATCATAATATAAGAAGTATTAAGTGTTCTTTTTATTTTTTTCAAACTTGTCTACATAAAATAAAGAAATGCAATTATTGTTCATGATATATTTTCTTGGCTCAACCTATAAATTATCATGGTTTTACTTGATGCCCACGTGTGAGGACTATATAAATATACTTGAAATCAAAGGCCATGCCCTAAGTTTTCAAGAGTCAAGACCACCACATTCTAGAGACTTTTTTGTCTTGTTGGGGACAAGTTTATTTGAGTAGAAGTATTTCTTAAGTAAGAAAATTCATGGTCTAAGTATTTTTGGTTTTGTATTTATCAAAAATATATATTGGAATCAATTTTAAAAAATGTAAAAAGAAAAAAATCAAAAGATTTTAAAAACTTGTTCGGATGTTTAAGTAGGCATTCAAATATGAATCGAGTGATACATAGAATTAACTAAAGTTGTGTAAATGATAAAAACATTCTGATGGAAGCGTCATTTTCAAAATAATCTAGATATATCGTTTTGATGATAAGATGTTTGAGTAAAAAGGGTAATTAAGAAACTAATGATGTCATGTTGTAATTTCCACTATTTCACTTCTCTTGCTTGAAGTTACAAATAAATAGATTGCAATCATGTCATGCCTACTATAATTGAATAGGAGAAACATAACAAAAACAAGAACAAAAATTACAAAGTGTGAATATATATGTTCAACTACAAGTCACCGTCCAAAATAATCTACTTTACAACTACAAAGTGTTCTAATTTGCCTCTTATTTTCTTGACAAATTCTAAAAATACTCATCAAATTTTCTTTAATTCTAATGTTCACACACGCAATACTAAACATGCCTTATTGAATTTATTGATGAATAACTAATACAAACAACTAGTTGAATTAATCGATTAATTAACATATTATAGCTAATCCAGACAATTTGTAGTTGAATTAATCGGCTTAACAGATGTATTTATATAAGACAACAAATTTCTCAAAGTTAGATAAAACAATATTTAATTTATTTTTCTTGATAAAGATGTGCAGTTTTCTTTTTTGTAATCATGTGTACGATATAGATATACAAAGTTTACTCATATTTCTGAGTCATATAACACATTTCTGTGTTCCTTTTTTTTTTTTATAGTAATATTTCTTGGAGATGACTTTTACCATTTTGAAGGAAGCTAAGAACTGCAAAATAATTGCATTCTTATGAATCATATAATATACACTCACGTGTAAAGAGAGAAATAAATAGCCAACAACGCATTAAGCTATACATTTAACTCTTTAAATTAATGTTCAATCGTTATATAATGTTCAGTGGCTATTTCAGTATTTTTCAATAAAAATCTACTTTTATCATGAGTTTTTCTAGTGAATTCGATAAAAATAGAGTGTGAAAATCATATTTTATAATATAAATTTTTTATTGATTCGCGATAAGAAAAACCTTTGTTTTCAGTATAGTGAGAGAAAGAAAAGAAATACCATATAATCCAAGAATACTCTTGTAATAAGATGGTTGGCCAATCGATAAGATTAACATTCATATACATATATTTAATTTTATTTTGTTAATATTAATGATCATCGATCACTTCCACCAAATATAACCATCCAAACAAAATATATATACTATAAGAAATGACACATAGGAAGGCACTTCCATAGCCCATGGAGTTGTACCACAATAATAATATTGTTTAATGTCATTGGTGACATCAAATATGCTTCCATTAATGGGAACTACAATGAAGCCAATAAATCCACAGGTAATATCTGTTAGACTAACCTGACCCAAATATGTACTCTAATTAATATATATTATGTTACATTATTCGTTTTGAACTAAACTCGTATGATCTAATTTTCTAAAATTCTTTATATATCCTAACACATAATATATAACTACTTTTTAATTATAACTATCAATATGAGATTCATAAAACCAAAATAAGAAGAATTAAAGAAAAAAAAATATCCTTGGAAACAGCAAATTAAAGAGTATACCCCAAAAAACCATCAAATTTTCCACCTCTCACAAAAAGTAAAGTAAACATGATTTGAAAAGAGAGGAAAAAAATAAAGGAGCGTAAAACTAATAAGGGCAGACAATAATAATTAGAAGTAAGAAAGAAAACTTTCACATAATTACGTGCGTGTGCTATGCAAAAAAGCTTCACTAAAAACATCATTAACTAATACATTCTGTCCGTCTCAAATTATCTATCGTATTTTTCTTTAAAAATACTAATTAATAGAGGGTTTCGACCATCTTACTTTTATTATTATCTTTAAATATAATTTGCTTAGTATCAAACTTTAAGAATTACGACAGAATAATTTGAGACGGAGACACCATAAACTTTTTTTTTATTTTTGGTCTCATCCTGACAATATAGTCTACACAATAGGGATCTGTTGTTATTGGTTGTAGACAAAAGATTTGTGCACCCTCAATATCCAATATTATTTTATTTTATTTTTTATAAGAGACAATATTATTATTAATTAGGGTAGGTGTATATATATATATATGGACTTCCACAAGTTTGATAGAGCATTTTATATATACGTGGTTTTCCAATATTGTTATTCAAAATTCCAAAATTTTGGTGTAATGAAGGCAACTCTCAAATATTTGGCTGGCATTGCTGGCCCAAGTGGTTATGGTTCTAAAACAACTGCTGAACAGGCTACTAAAGATTTCTCTAATTCCTCTAATTCTCAACTCACTGCAATTATCACCGGTAATTACTCTCTCTTTTTATCTCAATTATTTGTCTATGTTCTTGAGTTTTCGAGACGGTTGTAAGACTAAACAAATTATTTTTATATTTGTGTAAGTCAGAAGCGAGTCTTGATAGGACAATTGTCATTACTTGTTAATCCGTGCATGTTTGGAAGAATTTATGTTTTCTCCTTCTTCTTGAAACTTTTGTTTCATTTTTTTTTTAGTTGATGTTGTTGTTGTTATTATAGAGAATGAGAAATTAAATGGATTTAATTTTTTAAAAAAAGATTTTGGGTGGTTAATTCTTGAGTAATCAAATGTTGTGAGATGTGACTATAAGCAATTTAATATTCATCATGGTTTTGGTCGACATGCATTAACTCATCTTTTTTTCTTTTTGTGTGGAGAATTTTGAAAGGAATATTCTTGGATTTGATTGTTTTACAGTATGAGACTTTAACATAGCTTGAATTATAGATGTCTTATAAATTTTTTATTTTTATTTTTTTTACAAAAAAATGTCTTATAAATCCTCAAATTGTAAAGAGACATGAAGAGGAAGTATAGTACTTTGTTAATTAAACACTTTTTTTTTCTTCCAAAAATTAAGAAGCATCTTTTCTCAAAAAAATAAATAAAATTGTGTACTTTTCATGGCCCATGTTTCAGAGTTTATTCCTAAGTTTTTTTTTTTTTTCAGATGTAGGGTATTCAAAATCCATCATACACTATCTAATTTATACCTCACTTTTTTCAATATCACACATTTTAAGAAAATCTCTCAATTAATATTGCAAAAAAAAAAAAAAAAAAAAAAGTGAGGGTTAAGGGATCATAAATAATTTATTACATATTCAATTTGTTCTTCTTTTTAGTGTCTCTTTTTGTTTTTGAAGAAAGAAAAGATATAGTTTTGTCTCTAGTTACCTATATACTTAATTAATTGTTGGTCAGATGTATAAGATTTCAATCTGGGACAATACTGAATACTAATCATATGCCATGATCTTTAATTAATTAACTAATTAACAGAAAAGTTCCAACATTAAAATACTTAAAACAACAACCCCCACTACATAAATTAGTATTTTAATCACCATGCATTAATTAGTGCAGAATCCAATATAGAAACCTAATTTAGTAGTATGTCATAAAAAGATTAGACAAATCATAATGACATTAATTAATTTTATTTTGTAAAAATTACAGGCGCAACATCAGGGATTGGAGCAGAAACAGCAAGAGTATTAGCAAAAAGGGGTGTAAGAATAGTGTTACCAGCAAGAGACTTAAAAAAAGCAGAAATTGTGAAGGAATTTATACAAAAAGAAACTCCAATGGCTCAAATTATATTATTAGAAATTGATTTGAGTTCATTTACTTCAATTCAGAGATTTTGTGCTGAGTTTTTGTCTTTACAACTTCCACTTCACATCCTCATGTATGTATTTTATTTATTTATTTATTTTTAAAAAAAAATATATTTTGACTGATGATTGGTTTGAATTTTTGTCATATAGAAATAATGCAGGGAAATTTTCACAGAAATTGGAATTTTCTGAAGACAAAATTGAGATGACTTTTGCTACAAACTACTTAGGTAATTACCTCTAGCTAGCCATACTTTGGGACCATATATATATATATATATTCTTTATGAGTTCACTTAAAATTTATTTTATATTAGGACGTCTGAAAGATAATTATTATATATGTATAATGAAATTAACAAGGAAAAAGGAATTGGTCTATTAAAAATAAATTCTCTACCTTTTAAGATAGGAGTTTTGCGTACACTCCACCCTGAATATATTATTGTAAAAGCTTTTGGAAAATAATACAAGTCACATGTATAATAGGATATTATAAAAGTTCTTTACACTAGAATGTGTGATTTTTTTATACATAGTATAGATATCTGTGAAAATAGTTACTAAAATGTGAGTAAATATCAAAGTTTGAACTCGTAGCTTTGAAAGTACAAGAAGTTATAGTAATAAGAATCTTAAAAAGACTAATCTATTAAATTCTGAATTCGACTATGATACGTATATTATTTGGCAGGTCATTTTCTATTGACAGAATTGTTATTAGAGAAAATGGTGGAAACAGCAGAAGGGTGTGGGATTCAAGGAAGAATAGTGAATGTTACTTCAGTAGTTCATAATTGGGTGAAAAGAGATCAATTCCGTTTCTCCCAATTGCTCAATCCTAAAAAATAGTAAGTATAGTATAATATAATATAATATAATATAATCCGCCAAGCATTTAATTAGTAAAATATTTCATTACTTAGCTTGTTATACAAGATTTTTCGAGACAGTACTTGTGGGATTACACTGAATAATTTATTGTTGTTATACGAGATTGATCATTACTTACTCTTACTTAATATCCACACAGTTATAATGGTACTCGTGCATATGCTCAATCAAAATTAGCCAACATTTTACATGCCAAGGAATTGTCAAGACAACTAAAGGTAACTAATTAATTCCCTTATTTCACCTTTATTTTACTTTCGTTCATTCTATGCGATTCGATTTCTTTATTTCCATCACAATAGATAAGAGTGTAAATCAATGAATTCTTTCATAATGTAATAATAACTAGGTTTTCTATGCATCTACCATGAATATATATGGAGGACGATACAAAAAAAAAAATTCATTGAGACACCTGAACCAAGATATGTACCTATGGAACATTTTGATTTTGTGTGTTTGACTTGGAATAGGTACAACCCTTAGTCTAGGCGTCTAAGAAAAATTCCGACTAATTAAATCTAGAGGGCAGCTTATTTATTCTACCATTATAAGGTTACTATGTCCAATTAGTTAAGCAATCAAAACATAATCAGTGTAAAAAGTGGTTAGCCCTCTAGTTAAGCAATCAAAACATAGTCAATTCACCAATAATTTTTTGTTGTTGTGGTAATTAAGCAAATCTAATCATTTAATTGGATTTTAATTTGTACTAAGGTGTTTTTCTTACCACTCAATTATATCATTTGATTAGACAGCTCACTGATAAAATTCTATGACAAAACTCAAAGACATGTAAGAAACTAGGGAATTGGATTTAGAATCATGCCAGCTTTTATTTGCACTATTAGTGCTGTACACAAAATGATACTTCTTTTTCCTTCATTGGTCACCATATATATATTTTCCAAAAAATAAATAAATTGTTTTTTGTCTTTATATATTTGTATATATAGTTGCAAATTGCAATACTGAAATTATAATTATTTGGTGTTGAACAGGCAAGAAATGCAAATGTAACTATCAATGCAGTCCATCCTGGAATTGTAAAAACTGGAATTATCAGAGATCACAAAGGCTTTATCACTGGTATACTGTCTTTTTCCCTTTTTCCTATTTTCATTTAGCATGTTTTGTACGATTAAAAAAATATTTTTTAATTTTTTCATATTCAAAAAAATACTAATGGTTTTTCCACCAGCTCCACACACCCCACTGGCCAAAAGTTTGTTAACTTGTCACGTTAAGAAATTCTTTACTTACTTATCGAACATCAGAAAATTACTGTACCAAACACTGATAGCTATATTTACTGACTTACATTTTATAAAATCATAAACAGATTCTCTCTATTTTATGGCATCAAAGCTTCTAAAGTCAACATCACAGGTTTGTCCACATATACTTGTCTCTTTTTACTCTATTGAATATATCCTTTACCATTACATTCCCCATTATTCCACTAACCAACAAAAATTGAAAAAAAAATTTATTTATTTTTAGAAAAAAAACAATAATGAGGTCAATTTTTGTTTTATTTTTGGGTATGGCAGGGTGCAGCAAGCACATGTTATGTAGCATTGAGCCCACAAACAGAAGGGATGAGTGGGAAATACTTTGCAGACTGTAATGAAAGTCACTCTTCAGTTTTAGCAAATGATGAAATTGAAGCTCATAAACTTTGGAAGGGTACTCGTGTTCTTATCCATAGAAGATTTCTTCCACATGTAAATTCATAAACAAAAAAAAAAAAAAGATTAGTTTTTGTACATGTTAATTAATAAATAGATATACTTTGTTGTATATCCATATAATATATGATGATAGATGAAAATATGATGCAAGTATAGTAGTTTGTCCAATTGTTAGCTAACTGATGGAGTATAAATGTTAGTGGAAATAATGAAGAATCTTCTTTTAGTGGTCCATTATATATTGGTCTATATGGGTTACGACACGATTTTGCCTTTTTTTAGTTGGCACTTTTTGCATAATATCCAACATACTCTACCACAAATCTCCCCCTAGCAAGAATCGTTTGGTACGCGAGATATTTAAAAATTAAATTTGGATAGTACAAATTTATCATGTGTTCATTATCGTATTCTATATCATCAAGAGGTTATTTGATAGAGTATATTAACTTTGTGTATTAGTGATCTCTTCTGTGGTATACTTTTTCATACTATGTACACTCTATTGTGTATTACTAATATCATAATTTCTAGATATTACTGTATTAGTAATGCAAAAGGATTTAATACATGCATTAACATGGTTAAAGACCCAGTTTCCCCTAAAAAACACTTTTACATCTTTTCCACCCATAATTGTGAAGGATACTTTTGTAAGTAATGTTTTTATACAATAACTACTGCTTTTAATACATCAAATCAACTAATAGATAAAAAATAATTCATGCATAACTAATACAAGCATTACTTATACACTCTATTGAGTTTGTTTTGTACGCTACCAAACGAACCCTGAATAAATAGGCCAAAGATTATAACCTCACGAGCAACGCATACAACTTACCTTAAAAGGGGATCAAATTCATCACCTTTCGTTCGCATGTGCAATAAGACAATCTGTATTTATTTGGATACAGAGTTTAAAGACAAGAATTCTTGAAGCATGTGATCTGAAATAAGTCGAACATATGTATACCTATAAATCAGAAGGTTAATTTCAGAGACCTTCCTTCACATTTTCGCTTCCTCACATATGTATAGCAAAAATTCATTAGAGATTGCCTTGTCATCAACATTGTAATGTACAGCAATCCCAAATTGATACTAAAGAGAAACTTTACACATCCCACCAAAAAGCAAAAACCAGAATAGAAGTGTTGGCAGCACACCTGTAAAAACTGTTCCACAGAGCATAAGCTCAGATGAATCGAGTACATCATATTCCAAAGCAGCACCAAAACAAGCCTGGTGAAATAAGAGATCAACGAAATGCAAAAAGAATGCAGAATCTAAGTGATCTCTATTCTACATTACAAACATTTGATGACACATTACAATGTACAAAAAGGAAAAGAATCTGTCTTTTGAGGAGAAAAAAATAAGTGGAAACATATGTAGCTACAAAGATAAAAAATAACTAACTCGAAAGTCATAAGATGGATCATAGAAAAAAGTCAACAGAGCTTGGACATAAGAAATGAAGTCAGCCACCTGAACCGTTTTGCAACAACAGCAAGGCTTTGAACATTTGATCAGGTAGACATTTGACTTGCCGGTTACTGATCCTAACCTTTATGTAGAAGCAAATCAGGTTTTTGCTTATCACGACTCGAGAACTTGATGGCTAAGCAACTTCAAACGAAACTGTGCGACCATTATCATCTTTTGACCTGCCAAAAAGTAAATTTTGCACATTAGAAACCCATGCAGTTTGAGCTGCTTGCTCAAAATTAATCCTAATTCAATTTATGCAATGATTGTTGAAATGAAGATATTGCACACCAGGTATTTCCTGCCAAAAGAACACATTCACATGAAAGTATAATGATGGAATTGTTCATGAACAGTCTCGTTCAGAAAATTCAGTCATCCAAAGTTGTAAATTAGAGAATCTTTCCATATAAATGCCCTCTGCCAGTGATGTTAGGTCCTCTCTGAGGGGCACACTGATATCATCTCAGGCATATGCATGTATGTTGGTCTATAGATGTGTCTATCCAGACACGACAGTGATAAAAGGTTATCAAGTACAAATGCTTGTGAACCTTTTAAACAGCCCAGTACATAGACCAACGGGATATAATCAGTCTCAATTATTTGTTCATGTTAACCGTGAGTTTTTCTTGTTTCACTTGGTATCATCAAACAATACTTAGCATGTCAATGAGGGATTAAACATTTCTACATGGTAACATAGGAATCAAGGAAAGAATGCATTTGACGATATGTTGAGCCTGAAATGTGAAGGCAATAACATTCCCCCAGAATTGCTTGTCAAATTTTCTATACGTCCCCCCCCCCCCCCCTCTCTTGACAGTTAATGATAAAATTCCTATTCCAACTTTTATTTATGCAACATCAGTATCCACACTTTCACTTTCATCAGGAGTGTTAACTTTGACTCATAAAAATGGTAACAATGTCTCACCCACACATCAATAGTTTGGATGAGTAGTATTTACGAGTTCAATTGGTATAGCTCCAATCAACCCATCCAAGAGATTGGATCGACTTTCATAACATTACTAGCAAATTTTACCCAAACTAACCTGTAAGAGAAATTTGTTGCACATAAAAAGAGAGAAAAAAAAAGCAGAAAACTAGTCTTTACCGTAGGGCAATATCACTTGTACAGTAATTCTTTTGTTATGAACTCAATTGGATAGCAACAGATTAGAAAAAAAACAAAAACAAACAGAGAAGAGGTTTTGAGTTGAGTAGGTTGGCGTATGACCCATTGATCTACCTATCTTGACCCAAGAGCATTTGCGACTGGTTGGGTCAATCACATGTTCTTTGACTCAACACATTGTAACCCATCAGAACTTGACCAAACATTTTCTCCTCCATTTGACACCCCTAATTGATCATATATGCTAACTGGCTTCCTTCCAGCACATGTGCATTAAATTTTTTTTTTTGAGAAAGGTAACATTTACTTCTATATATCCATAGGTATACTACATCAAAGTGTAGTTCCCCTCCCATGTGCATTAAATTATTTCACCCCTATAGCAAGAGAATGGGAACTAAAGCAGAAATTTCATCTCCGATCGGGGGCTAAATTACTCGAGCAAAATTTCTATCCGCAGCAAGTCTCAAAGATATTAAGAATATTAGAGAGAACACTCGGGGGAAATCATTACTGGCATTCAATGCAAACACTTCTAAGAAATATAGTGTATGTATAAAGAAAAAAGAAAGGAACACAGAAATCAGTCAGAGCTTATCGTCCTTGAACAAGTTATCAAAATTAATCCTACCTTAAAACGAGGAGAACGTCGGAGAGATGATGCAGATCCAGGAGATAGGAGTGCTGCCCTACTCCCTTTGGCACGGTCAACTTTCTTCAAATTTCTGTTATGTTCATCAGATTGATGCTCCTGTTGCGGGGATAAAAACTCACTTCTACTATCAGTTGAAATGGAAGAAACTGGGGCAGACACAGAGATCATGTAAGTGTCTTGATCACGAGATGCCACGTCAGGGAATGTCCCTGGATGCATAGGAAACATAAACATATTCAGAACCATCATACAGCAATTGATGACATCCCCAGTATATTTATTAATCAACTTAACAGTATATTTATGCACTTATTCATGATCGCGGTTTAAATATAAATTAATCGATCCTGTAGGAAAATCCAGGTTACAACAATAAATCTAGTTTCCAAATTGTGAAACATTTAATTTCTTGAATGCATTAACAAAATCATTTTCTAATTTCTACTAATGATTCGAACAAAAATCCATTTTCGGGTGCAACAAGAGTTTGTATTCTGAAATGATATCAGAGGGATTTGCATTTGTTGTGGATATTCCTTGCAAGAAGATGCAGTACTCAAGAGGCTTGCTAGCAGCCAATACTCTATGATTTCAAATTAGCTGTATATGGGTCTGATGTAACTAAATAAGGCTCAGAGGATAACATAACATAGAAATGAAATACAGGGCAAACCATGTGTTACGGCTGCTTGAAACTTTTCTCTCATAGTCCTGACGAACTTGAACAGTCCATTGCTTGTATTTAACTCTCTGAGCAGCTCTTTTGCATCATTAAGTTGTGGATCACATTCAATCACTAAAAATCCAAGCCAAACAAGAATTAAAGTACAGAACCATTTTCACTGATGTATAGTTGATAACGGTTCCACACTTACAAGTATATACATCATTCTCATGACGTACGGTAAAAAAGTACTCCTTATCCTGATTATTGGCATCAATATTGGTAAATACGAATTTCACTCCTGTGGAAGACAAAGGAAATGAATGATCAGTGGACAAATCTAACAATAGAAGAAAGTTGTATTTCTTTTACTGGAAAAATCCATTATTAATAATTAGAGCCTGTGGCGGGGTTATATTGTTCAGAAAGCGGAGTCTGCTTCTCTAGAATCTTAAATGTGTACAGAAGTTGAAGGATATACATACCATGGCCACATTCAATACGTAATCCAAGCACCTTATTGTACCACGCAATAGCCTCTTCTATTTCCTCTCTCTGTTCAGCAGTCTGATTATGCTTTTCTTCACATGCTTTGAGTTCTTTTCCCAAACAAACAAAAGAAGAAGACGAAGAAATGCACGATCAATTACCCAACAGGATATGGTGTCTCGTGGTAGAAACAGCAGAAACAGTCACAAAGTTATCGACATAAAAAAGCACCAACATTATTCACAAAAAATAACAACTTTCACAATGAATTACAGGGAGAGTTTGAAAAGGGGGGCACAAATTAAAAAAAATAAAAAATTAAACTATCACATCCAACATACAACAGTAGTTTTCAAAGGAAGAACAGACGAAGAACCACTATTCCTTAATGCCATCTTCCTACCATATTAGGTGTCTCCATTTTTTTTTGGATGACTATAATCTCTCAATCAATTTCCAAAGCCGAAGCCGAGCAAGAATTAGGTGTCTTCATTTGACCAGGAAAAATCATTTAAACTAGCATTTCTATTTTACTACTGCATTAAACTGGACGTGAATCAACATTAAAGATAAACTACACTTCAGATGAATTTCAAATATAATTGGGTTTCACGTTACTTTAAATGCTCTGGAGGGTGTAAAAAAGAAAGATGGAAGTCCACAAACACCTCTAATCTGAGACAAGGCCAAGTGATAAGACTAGAGCCTAAGGTCATATATAACTTCTTGATAAATCAATTCTCTCTCCTCCCCTTCCGTAAAATCTGTCATATGAATTGCTTTGCATACCATACAGAAACATTCGCGAACTGAGGATGTAGAAATAACTTTTAGGATATCTTTTGTCTTGAAATTTATTCACTAACAACACACAGAAGCAATAAATACTGCAATTGGATTCATGATCGTTAAACCAGTTGGATATAAAAATAAATCATTTCAGCAGTCATCTCATGCGATGACTAAATGGAATATTAGAAAATTGAAATTAAGCATAAATGATTCTTGAAACATCTCTCTATGCTATTTCTCTCATAGAAAAACTCTACACGAAACAAGTATGAGTTTGTCAAATGCATGAAAAGTGGGCAAACTTTTGTAGTGATAGAGTTTACCATCAGCTTGTTGAGATATTATGGCAGCATATTCATCTTTCCTGGCCCTTTGGTTTTCCACCACCCCTCTAAGATCTTCTACTCTATAATTTGTAGAAGATATTGAGTCTGCTACTGCTATCTGTTTTGCCTCTTTTCGGGTCTTCGCTGCAGATGACATCATGACATACATGTTAGAGTTCTAAATTAATAACAGAGACAAAACAATAATAATCCAATTTTTATAGAGAGAAAATGATCATTCAAAATCAGTAATACAGAAAAATAAAGGATGAGGAGTAATTCAAATTTTTCCCAAAGGAAATTAGTACAAGTGTACAACAAGAACACATACCAAGTGAAATCCCACAAGTGGGGATTCAGGAGGTTAGGATGTATGCATACCTTACTCCTACATTATAAGGTCGAAAGGCTATTTTCAAAAGACTCTCGACTCAAAAGGGCAGTGACAGACGGGATACCAAGGATATTAGTAGTATACAGAAATTGCAGGATATTCAGGCTGGATAAATGTAATTAGTGGCTGAAATCATTCCTCTTAAATCTCAAATATGAAAAACAAGTGAACTGAGAGTAAAAAGAAGAGATTTTTGGAAAATACTATGGGTGAGAACCAGCAGAATAAGTAAATAACCTCCAGAATTGTGTGATGAGTACCATATTGCAGCTACTTTGGATGTGAATCTTCTACACGTACTTCCCATTTTCCGTCAATAAAACAATATCGCCAGAAACAACAATATCTCGAATAACAAAAACATGCTTCAATAAATCCTTTAAACTTTGGAAGCACTGCTACTCAGAACTTCAGACTGTCAGTGTTTATTGCCTCTTATTGTCACTACTATAAGGATCTTCAGAGTTTAAAAAACAGTTTATTCGCATACTTAGTACTTAGATCATCACATATGCAAGTTCACTTCTGAAAAAAAGGTAATAAGAAGTTCACCAGCCACTTCAATGAGATTAGAATAACAACCCAACTTCATAATCACAATAACTGTGATATGAAGGCAAGTTCCACTGCCAATAACAAAATGATGTTATTTTGATCAAGAAGTTTGTTGTATACAAAATATTTACTTCCTTCATATCAACAATCTTATAGACCATGACATTTTGTTCTAACTGAAAATAAAATCTTCATAATTGCCTGTCATTAAAATCTTACTCTCTTCAGTACAACTGTACATGCTGTAGAACATAACAATCCTATTCGGCAATAACCATGCTTCATTAGAAAATCCACAAGCAAACACTACATCCATCCTCTTCTCTCAATATTGATAACTATTATGATGAAGTAACAGCAAAATGAACCACCTCTGAATGCTTTATCAGAAATGGTAGCACGTAGATAAGCAATAACAGCTCAAACTAAGACACACTATACCCTGAAGGAATGCATACCTAATACCATCCAGCACTGACAAATGTAGAGTTCAGTCTGTGAGTTCATCTCAACCCAGTACTTCTAAGCCGGAACATAAATGCATATTTAAAAATCAACTAAAATTGCAATAAATAGTAGGTCTGAACCCATAATTTTAAAAAATATAATGGGCTCACTGGCACTGCTAAGAACTTAAATATTGAACTCAAAGCTTAAATCTTTAATCCACCCCAACCATCCAGAGGTTTGAGTGTCAGCAAAGAACAACAGCATACATAATGACGAGCATACCAAAAAATTTTTAAGAGTGACACACCTGCAAGTGCTTTCACCAATTTGTCTTCCAAGTCACTCAGTTCAACTTTTAACTTGCCAAGTTTTGCTGCCGCAACCAATCAATTAAATCAAATAACCCAATCAATAAGATCCCAAATGAAGAAAAAGAAATAATCTTACAGCTACAATTCTTGAGAATGATGCGTAGCTGAAAACCCTAACTTTAGAAAACTAGAAATTCGAGCAAAAATCGTACAAATCCACAGAATTTAGCATGCGGGGAAAAACATACACTGTAATTGAAGAGTTTCTTGTGCTTGTGTCTTGGTTGAATCGAGAGATTTTTTGAAGGAACGAGTGGCAGCATCGATTCTCTGCTGTTGAATTGGAATTTCCCTGTCACAAACCAATCTAAGTTCCTCCATTTTGTTCCTAGTAATTTCCCCTACGCTGATCTTCATCTTCATCCTAATCTCAGAAGCTCTCTGCTTGGTTTCTTTGAGATTTGAACACTGAGAGACGATATGCTTAGCCCGCCATTTTCATTTCTTTAGTTTGAAAATATATGATGGAATACTCTACACTTTTATAAAAAACTTAATGATGATAATAGTTTCTTGTTTTTATGTGCAATATAAAAAATTTAATTCCTCCGTCCGTTTTAATTTATTTATCATTAAAATATATATTTGTTGTCGTTTTGCTAATATGATGCTGCTCATAGTTGAGTAAAAATTTTAAGGGGTTCGTTTGGACTATACTATGTATAAATTTTTTTCTATTTCATATGAAATTTTGGTTCTTTATTTATAATTTTTGCATTAACCGTCTGAAATTAGGCATAGTTATACCACAAGCTCATGTTTCTTCGATCTTAATTTATATTTACTTGAATGATACCATAAATATTCATCAAAGTGCTTAGTTTTTTTTATAATTGAACAAAAGCTTCTTGCAATTATTTAAAAAAAAAATAAATTCCTTATAAGCTAAGGATCTATCAAAATAATTTCTCTGTTTTACAAAAAAATATAGAAATAATGTTGGTGCACTTCTTACCTTCTCCGAACTCCTCTAATAAAATTATTATTATTATTATTATTATTATTATTATTATTATTATTATTATTATATTTCCACAATTGCGTATTACTGATAAGGAATTTCTTAAATTGTAAAAAAATCAATAAAATAAAAATGACATTTAGTTGTCCAAGCAAGGCGCCCTAAAAAAATGACATTTTTCATCAATCTATATAATAATTGGATATCTTTTGTCTATTAATTTGAGTTACAAAACAAATCTTTGTATGTAATTAGCTATTTGTTTTCATCAAGGTTGAAATTATTTATTTATCCATATTTCTTGTACCAAAGAAAATATTTGAATCATGTATTACATAATGTAATATTCAATTGTGTCTTCTTTAAGTTCTACGAAAAATAAGCTAAAACTTTATGAGTTTATTAATCTATCAATGATTTTTATTTTTATTTTTAAGATAGACGAATAAAACATATATTTCTCTTATTATATAATGAGGGGCTAATATTGAATTGCTTAGGGTCTACATGTTTGTTTCAGCGGTTGGAAGCATGCAACTCTTTATGGACGGCTTCTCTAGTGCAGTTGTGAATTTTTATTTTTTTTTATTGTTAGATATTAAAAATTGGATAAAAATATCATAAATATATAATAATTAGTAACTTAAAATATTTGAAATTCTTGTATTTTTGGAATATGTTAAATATTTTTTTAGAAAAAAAAGTGTAAAATGTACTACAAGTAACAATAATTAACAACTAAATTTTTTTAAATGGTTCTCAAATTTCTATCCGTGTAATATAAATTAAGAAAATAGCATATATTATTTGAAATTTACGTAAATGATACAATAAATTACAACATATTTAATAGATATATAAAAATTTGATTGACTCTCAAAATTTTATATGTGTCACATAAATTGAAACAAAACATATAATATAAATTAATTTATAATGATATAAAAAAAATGATAAATCACAATAATTAATAACTTAAAAAGTAAAAGACATAGAAAAATTCTACATTTAAAAGAAATTGGGATAGAGAGGATAACATATATTATTGAAAATTACATAGAAAATATTAATTTACAATAATTAACAACTTTAAATATTTAAAAGACATATTAAAAATTGATTAATTCTCTAAAAACTATTTGTATCACATAAATTAAAATAAAAAATCAACAAAACTCGTTCTAATACAGACACTTGTGATTAGTATTGTATAGATGAGAGAAGACATTGATAAGACGGTTGCATTTATTCATAAATTGAAAACAAACTTTCTAGAATAACTATAGTACATATGATCAATACATAGAATTGTAGATAAGTGTAAATATATATATTATTATTACGAGTTTAAATTTTATGCAAAAACTACTTACAAGTAACCATGACACATTTTAATTGTATAGGGAAGGAACCTTGAGAAATGACATTTAACAAATCACTTTTCAAATGTATATAAAATTTAAAACTTGCAAGTAAAGAGTGATCTTTTTTACCAAATCTCCTATATGTTAATTAGATATGCAGTAACTTAAAGCCACATTATTATGCAACTATTTAATTTACTGTCAAGAAGTTGCTGCTTCTTTCAGTAATTCAAAGTCATAGTACTTTTTTGTTAGCTTCACAGTGTTCTTCATTTTTGGATGACTATCCCGAATACTTCTTACAATATAAAATATATATTCTCTATTATGTATTCATGAATATACTAGCTATCTGTTTTCATTATTGTTTAATGTAGGGACATTTATTATCTCTGCGTAGTAATATAATATCATTATTTATTACTGCAATTATAATTTATATTGTCAAAATAAATTAATCAATAAAATACCTTATAACACGATTATTTCTCATAATGAGATGAGTAGTTTCAACACAATAGCTCGAGGTAATATTGGCGGCTCACGCGACTCAGACAAGAATTCTATATCTTACCACCCAGTGTTGTTCTGATTGAATTTCAAAGATCTCGCTCGCTGTCAAAGCGCATTTTGTGAAGTGTTATCCTGTCCCTGTCACCAGAGGCGGAGCCAGGATTTTCAATAAGAGAGTTCAAAATCTGTAGAAATAGATAGCCGAAGGGGGTTCGACATCTACTATATATACATATAAGCTTATTTTAACCATATATAAATAATATAATTTTTCGTCGAATGAAGGTACCTTCGCCCCTGCCTGTCACCTAAGATAAAGTCAACTGGAAATCGTGATCGGAGTCGTGGTTTGAAGATGTCTCGATACTGACAGTTCAGGGGATAGCAGAGAGAGAAAGGAAAAGAAGTAGTTGCGAAAGGAAACTCCACCTAGCTAACGCGCTCCTCACCTCAATGCTACACGTCGACAGCTACGAACTAAGACGCTTCAGAAGAAAAGCTATATCCACTATCTGCGTTCACCCTGACAGGCTAACCTGATTCACAGTTGACTCTCAACTTCATCTCTGATCTGAGGATGGGAAGAAAGAAAGCATTTATTACAAGTGAGATGTCCAAGAGAAAGGAAAGGAGGGGAGATGTCTACTCACTTAAGACCGTTTGTGATTCCCAGACAATAGTGTCAAGCAATACTTCATAGGATTATGAAAGACACGTATCAAGAATATATTAATTAATAGAAAACAAAATAATAGAACTAAAAAATATTTTACAATCAAAGAGCGTGAAAGGCAATCGCTCCAATGTGTATCAGTGAGCCACTCAATGACTGCCAACTAGTTAAATATTTTACACGTCGATTTTAGAACTAAAAAAAATCAAAATTAATTTCAATTTATATACAAGAATCAAAATTAATTCGGTTTTCTTATCATAAAAATTGATGACGTGACCGAATTATAATTGTCCACGTGTCAAAAATAGTTTTGTAAAACGACTGTTAAAAAATAATGATATGAATGAGGCTTTTTTTAACGGTAATGGCATAGATGAGCCAAACTATTAACGAATGACATCAATAAACCTTTTTTAAAAATTTAAAGACATATTTAAGCATTTTCCCGAAAGATAATTATGTGTTTGAAATTGAATCAAGACACTTTTATTTTAAAACAAGATAATAATTATAATTTTTTCTATAACCAAATTAGAGTGAGACTAAATAGGGTAATTTGAACCCTTTCCTTTAGATACAAATAACAGAAAGAGCAGAATAGAGTGCTCTCTGCTTCGTCTACAGTGTTCCTCCTTTCAGTTTTGCACTTTTTGCCGAGGAATTTGGCAGCCGGCTCAATTATCATAATACTCCAACGAGACCAGACCAACAAATTCTACTCAATTTGAGACACAATGGTATTCTTTTAATTTCAATAAATATTTGATTTTGCTATTCTAGGTTCTTCCGTTTCTGCAATTTTTTTTAAAAAAAAATTACAGCTGCTGTTTGTTTTCCTTTCCCTGTTGTTGGTTTGCACTTGTATTGCGGAGTTGTGGCTAATTTCGATGAGGACTGAAATTAAATATGTCATGCTGGTGTAGCTTATGGTGGATATTGAAATCTTATTTCACTTGCTATGATACCTTTGGTTAATTCGTAAGCAAAGATGACACCTTTAGTTCAGAACACAATATTTCTTGAATTTTACTTTTAGGTTTTTGCTTAATCCTTTAGGTGTCCGCTAGCTCTGGTGCACCTCCACTAATTTCACCTGTACCTGTCATCTTTCACCACCAATAGGTGTTTAACTGTAAAAATTGCGTGTTTATTTATTGACAGGTAGTATAGTTAGTTAAAGTGCCTATTAGTGCACTATGAAAGTTTTAGAATCCAATATATGTATTATGCCTAATATAATGATGTTATTTATCGCTGCAACTATAATTTTATGTTGTTAAAGTCAATTAATAAATAAAACACCTTATAACATAATTGTATCTCAAAATGAGATTGGAGATTTCAACACAATATTTGAAGGTAATATTGGTGGCCTCAGATCATAGTGTCAAAAGCAATACATAAGAAGGAATATATTAATTTCCATTGTTTCGTAAGAAAAAAAAAGGATTATGGTTCTCATTATCAGAAACAAAAGAATAGGGTGCAAATAGTAAGAAGTATATGTTAGGGGTGCAAAATGCAAAAGAACTCCATAGAGTAATTAGTACTTCGAACTTTGCAGTAATGGAGTCGCTCTAGAAAACAACTCTTTTCTTCTTCATCGAGCCTGTCGGGCTATTCCATCCTTCTTGTGTTGCAGTTTGCTGAGTTAATCTTGGAGACTAATAGTTTCTCCTCGACTTGAGGCTCAATGGTATTCTTCTATTATCAGATAAAGATTTGATCTTGATGTTAATTTCTCATTTTCTTTTGTTGTTGTTTTGTGGGCACCAGTATTTCATCTTTCTTTTAATTTAAAGAAGAAATGATACCTTAATCCTTAAATTTAAGTGTAATATTTCTTGATTCTTACCTGTAAAATCTGTGAAAAGAATTAGGTTTGTTTACTGATAAATGCATAATTGATTGAATCTAAATGTTCTATTCATACCTTCAAATGATTTGAACAGTCCAAGAAAGAATTTTGGGGTTCTTTTTACAGACTCTTGCTTATTCTGATTGATTGTTTGGTGTTCCAGTTTGACTAGACCCTAGCTTATTCACTCTAGTCTTATCCTCCGCATTGCGTCTTTCTCTTCGTATTCAGAAGTGTAATCACTTTGTTGCCTGGCATCTCGAGTTCCCCCATTGAGTTATCGGGGAAACAAACATTGCCATTAGCATGGCTAGAGACAAAGTGGACCTCCATTTTGTTTAATTTTACTTAAGCATAACCTGCATAACTTTTTTGTTATACCTTACCCATTTGAGCTATTTGCAGACCAATATTTTTAGTTCTGTGTGCATTTTAAAGAACAGATTGCAGCTCATTGTATTCATAAGATGTGCTGATTAATATATCTTCATCCATGACGCCAATAACACATGTTTTGTAGTAAAATTTCATGTTTTCAATTGGGAACGGGATTCAATGATCTTGGAAAGGATTGAGAGTTTGAGCCATTGGCCATTATGCCTCTAATATAACTATTTATTCAATTATCTCTACTTGAGCCTGTAAACTCATGTATGTATAATGTTACAACTGAAAGATGAAACTAGTGTTCATGTTTATAAATGGACTCCATACATATTTTTGCTTCCAAAGCTGAATAATTGATTTTCTGTTTAAAAAAATATCTTGTAGAATATGCTTCAATAAATAATGTCCATACATGATTTTGCTTTAATTTCCCAAATATATTAGGTTATGATAACTGAATTTACACTTTTGAAAGAAGTGAAAGGTGAATGGAGCTCTATTATGGTTTTAAAAGTTCCCGACTTTTTTTAAAAAAAAAGGGTAGGTATCATAAAAATTCTCAACTTAAGAAATTAGTTAACAGTGTATTATCCATGCTAAACTTGGTTGTTCTTTAAGTTCCTCAAAGTATTGACAAATTATCACAAGATCAATAGTTAAGTTGGTTTGGTAAATTGAATTAGGAAATTCCGTTTGCTTCTATGGTTGGCATTGTCAACGGATTGAGGCTTATTTTACTTTGCAAAAGCCCTATAACTCTAACTGGGTGGGTCTAGTGGCTGCAATTACTTCTGAACTTTTGTTTTGCTGAAATTTTGTATTATTCTATAGTTTCGAATTCAAGTACTTACTAGTTTACGTTTTGAAAAATATAAAACCACACCATATCTTAGTTCAGATGCAATATAGGAGTATATAATAACAAAAAGGCAAAAAATAAAATGCGATAACTAAATTATGTTTAAAATATAAGAAAGACAACATATAAACAATTATATTTTGATTACATCACTACATTGCCATTACAGGTATCCATAGAAAAACATTGATAAAAATATTTGCCAACATACAATCTTCCATTATAGAATACTGTAAAAATGTAAAAAATATTTAATTTTTAGATAATTCTTTCTGAGGTGATGCTAAACTAACAAAACATTTTTGATCATTGTGATTTACTTTGCAGGTCAATCGTTAACTCCCACTGTCCTGTGAACCACACAGTTATTAGCAGATTATATTCGAAAACTAGTTCCTAATCTTCTAGAATGCTTTCATCAGTTATTTCTCGATCTTCAACTTTCTTACCTTCTTCTTTGCTTCTCGTCCAATTCGAAACCTTGATTCATCATCATGGTTATCACTCCACCCTCTCCGAAGCCCCCAAATCCACTTCCTTTCCTAACTATGATGACCCAAATTCATCCCCAAGTTCAACAAGTGCTTCCTCTGACCCTCTGAACCCCACCATCGTGCTGGAAACCCTCTCTTGTTACAACAATGACTGGAGAAGAGCTTTAGAGTTCTTCAACTGGGCCGAGACGCAGTGTGGCTTCCATCACACCAGCCAAACGAGCAACCAACTTATTGACATTCTGGGAAAGTTCTTTGAATTTGATGCAGCTTGGAGCTTGATTGAGAAAATGAGAAGTGTATCCTCCATGCCTGACCACACCACTTTCCGGGTCTTGTTCAAACGTTATGTGTCTGCTCACATGGTAAAAGAAGCAATTGATATGTTTGATAAGACGGAGGAATTTAATTTAAAAGATCAAGTTTCATTTTCAAATCTAATTGATGCTTTATGTGAGTATAAGCATGTGATAGAGGCTGAAGACTTGTGCTTCCCTAAGAACAAGAATGATGTGAAATATTCATGTTTTAAGGTTGACACAAAAATATGTAATATGCTTCTTCGTGGGTGGTTCAAGATGAGTTGGTGGGGTAAATGTAGACAGTTTTGGGAAGAGATGGATACAAGGGGTGTCCAAAAGGATCTGTATTCGTACTCTATTTACATGGATGTACAGTGCAAGAGCGGAAAGCCATGGAAAGCTGTAAAATTATACAAAGAAATGAAGAAGAAAGGAATTGACTTGGATGTGATCGCGTATAACACTGTCATCCGTGCTATTGGGATTTCAGATGGTGTTGATGTAGCAGCTAAGCTTTGTCAAGAGATGATTGAGTTGGGGTGCAAACCAAATGTTTCTACGTACAACACATTGATCAAACTTATGTGTGAAAATGGGAGGTATAGAGACGCATATAAAGTGCTTAGTCAAATGCCTCACAAGGGTTGCGAGCCTAATGTCATTACATACAACAGCTTCTTTGGTTGCCTAGAAAAGCCAAGAGAGATTCTCAAATTGTTTGATAGAATGATTGAGAGCGGAGTGCGACCTAGGATGGACACCTATGTCATGCTTATGAGGAAATTTGGAAGATGGGGATTTCTTCGACCAGTCTTTATTCTTTGGGAAAAGATGGAAAAACAGGGATTGAGTCCTGATGCGTCTGCTTACAATGCACTAATTGATGCCTTGGTGCAAAAGGGTATGGTTGATATGGCACGTAAATATGATGAAGAGATGTTAGCAAAGGGCCTTTCAGCTAAGCCGAGGGTAGAACTGGGGACAAAGTTGACTACTGCTGACTGTGAAGGCAGTTGATGTTTTATGGCTGCACGTGACACAATGCAGTTAAGATGTATAAAACCATGTTGAACTTCAGCTGTTCTTTGTCATCCTTGTGCTTGGTAGCAGCAGGTGATCCTCCTTTTGAATGTGTCTACAAAGTGCAAAAGCGACTCCTCATGAATTGACATTCTTTGAAGATACCAAAATGTGTTTCAGTGAGCTACGTGTTTGTGGCTGCATTGCATCAGGTCTTGTGCATCTAAATCTGGCAAGCCCTCTGTTGACCTCAAGTCATTTTGGTTAAAGAAACAACACACCAAGTGCAAATTGGAATGCTTCTTTGACCTTACTGGAAAGAAAAAATCAAACCGCAGTCTTTATCCTTTGGGATTCTTTTCGATGTATACACGTACCTCAAAAGATGGTGAGTAGTAACCAAACAGGAGTTGTTTCAAATCACCGTTGATTGGGGACCTTGAAAGTCTTTTACCAACTTCAGAGGCAATTGGAGATTCTATTGTAAAGATAACAATAACTTTTTCTTTCTTTCAAACAAGAGGTGATCTTTTGAACTCAACAAACTTGTACTGTAGAAGTTGTTTGTTACTAATCTGTTCAAAAGAGTGAGTTCAGACAGGTTATAGCTTGAAATGTTGTTAGTAAATGCTACTGCTATTTGTACTTCTTATCAGTACAGCAACACAAGATAACAACTTATCTGCATCGATTGTTTACGTCAAATCAATAATAGTAGCATGTGTTCTGTGCATTTTTCTGAACTGTATTTCTCTTATCGCATATATATATATATATATATATATATAATTAATTATACTTAATTATACGGTATAATTTTCGGGCAATTTTACAGGCTACAATATATAATCCCAAATAGTTGCTTACTTTTTTTAGTGACAAATTTTGTGATGAAATATCTAAAATTTTAAAGAAAGATGGAGAAGTTTTATAATTTGCCTTTTTCTTTCTTTTTTTCCCCTTTGGAATTTTACCCCTCAACGGAAAATGGTAAATTTGTTTCTCTACTATTGAAAATGAATTATAGTTATCCTTTTTCCACCAAAAATTAAATTGAAATTATAGTTATCCTTCATTATACTTTTTCAACAAAATTATCTTTATTATTCGGTTTTGAATAATTATTTATTCCTCAATAATTATTTTTTGGACCCCACCTTTACTTTGCTATGTGGCGTTCACTTGAATTTTCATTTTTTAAAATTTAAGTTATTTTAACATGATTTATTGTTAAATCCGTCGAAATATGCAATATATAAATCCATCCCAAAATCCAAATGTTCTCAAACCTTCAATTCTTTTCGGTCATAAGAAACATTGACTAAGCTAGGGTTCTTGATGATTCTTTATGTGCGATTCGGAACTTCAAAATCTATTCAACAAGTAAGATTTTTATTACTTAAACTCTTGATTAAAGCTATGTTTATCATGTTTTACTTCCTAAATTACATGTAACATTACATGTTTGGAATTGAGGAATCAAATCCAAATGGAATTGAATTTTACAACAATCTAATAGATGACTACAGAAAAAAATTTGTATATAAAAAAATCAAACTTGATAGGAAGCCAATCAAATTATCTCAACATAAGAAATGCAACTTTGTTTTACTAGGATTTATCACAAAAGTTCACAAGATTATGGGAGGAATTTTTAAGCAAATCGAATAATATATATATTTGAATGAGTTTTCTTTTCCAGTTAGTAACAGGATCTTCAATTCTTTTCTAATAATTGGGAACATTAACTAAGCTAGAATCTACCACAAAAGTTCAAAGATTTGTAGGAGGGAGTTTTAAGCAAATCGAATAATATATTTATTCAAATGAATTTTTTTTTCCAGACACTAGAAACATCGACTAAGTTAGGGTTTTTTGCGATTCTTTATGTACCGATCGAGACTTCAAAATCTGCTAAAGTAAGATTTTTGTTACTTAAACTCTTTACTAAAACTATATTAATCATGTTTTACTTCCTAACTTACATGTAACATTACACATTGAGATAGAAAAATCAAATTTAAAAGGTCTGAATTCTACGACAATTTAATAGATGCCTTACTAAAAAAAGATTCTATGAGAACTTGATATGAAACTAATCAAATTTATTTCAAACATTAAAAATGCAACTTTATTTTATAAAGTCTACCATAAAAGTTAGAAAAGTTGTACCAAGAATTTTTGAGTAAATAAAATAATATATGTATTTGAAAGAGTACATTGTGTTCCATAAGTGAAGTATAAATTCCTAGCTACAAAAACTCTTATTTTATGCTTTTGCTTATGACAGGAAAGAATTGGGAGTTCGAGAATTTTTGGGATGAATTAATTTTTACAAATTGAATTCAATTAGAATAATTTAAATTGAGGGTAATTTAAATTAGACAAAAAAAGAAAAATTTACATAAACATCACGTACGAAATAAAAGTGGAGATAAAAGAAAATTAGTAGTTTAAAGATAATTATGTGTTCGAAATTGAATCAAGACACTTTTATTTTAAAACAAGATAATAATTTTAATTTTTTCTATAACCAAATTAGAGTGAGACTAAATAGGGTAATTTGAACCCTTTCCTTTAGATACAAATAACAGAAAGAAGCAGAATATAGTGCTCTCTGCTTCGTCTACAGTGTTCCTCCTTTCAGTTTTGCACTTTTTGCCGAGGAATTTGGCAGCCGGCTCAATTATCATAATACTCCAACGAGACCAGACCAACAAATTCTACTCAATTTGAGACACAATGGTATTCTTTTAATTTCAGTAAATATTTGATTTTGCTATTCTAGGTTCTTCCGTTTCTGCAAATTTTTTTTTTAAAAAAAAATTACAGCTGCTGTTTGTTTTCCTTTCCCTGTTGTTGGTTTGCACTTGTATTGCGTGTTGTGGCTAATTTCGATGACGACTGAAATTAGATATGTCATGCTGGTGTAGCTTATGGTGGATATTGAAATCTTATTTCACTTGCTATGATACCTTTGGTTAATTCGTAAGCAAAGATGACACCTTTAGTTCAGAACACAATATTTCTTGAATTTTACTTTTAGGGTTTTGCTTAATCCTTTAGGTGTCCGCTAGCTCTGGTGCACCTTCCACGTGTACCTCTCATCTTTCACCACCAATAGGTATCCGTCTATCAAGGCTAGAACATATGGGAAGAAATCACCTAGTGTGTAGTCTTTGCTGGGATTTGAATATGAGACCTTATGGTTCTCAACCCACTACATTGACCATTAGGCCACACGCTGCATGGAAGAAGTCTTTCCCTTTTGCACTGTTATGTATATAGTTGGGAATTTCACGGGAGAGTTATCACTTGGGGATATATTCACTATCTTTTCTCAAAAAAGACATTGTGAATTTAAGTTACCATTCTCAAAAAAAAAAAAAAAAAGACATTGTGGATGCTCGCCTAGTTGAAATTACCTCAATCTTCTCTTCTCCTTAATTGAATAGGCTTATAAATCCATCTTTAGCTCTTATCTGTAAGGGATTGAATGCCACTTTTTGATGTATAGATCAAATGGTTTTGTGCACCTTTATCCTTATTGGAAGTATATTAATTTTTGAGTGTCACTTCCTACCCTTGTGGTATCGATGCTAACCGACTAAAATCTAGTCCAAGGTTTTAATATTTGTTCCTCTAAAAGTGGAGTTTTGTGTAAATCTTTTTGTGCTACAAAGAAACGGAAAACTAAAAGTTATCTCCTATTACTTTTTATATTTGCTTGGGTCTTGACTTTGTTCCTTCTCAAAATCATGTTCATATTACGCATGCATGGGTGTGACCTAGTGGTTAATGAAGTTGATTGAGAACCATGAGATTTCAGGTTACATTTCCAACTGAGATAAAAGCACTAGGTATTTTTTTCCCGCCTGTCTTAGCCTTGGTGAATAGAGTTACCTAGTAAATGTGCGATTGGAAGGTGGCAAGTACCTTATGGAATTAGTTAAAGGGCGCACAAACTTGGCCCCGACACCACGGTTATCAAAAAGAGAATCATGTTCTTGTTTCAATGATCTAGATTATTCTCTTTTTCCGATGTTGCGCTCAAATAGTTAAAATCATGTATCAAGTCCGCTTTTAAACTTCTTAGATCAACATATATCTTTTGAATTTTACATCCTAGGCAAAATCAAACATTTTCTCCAAGAACACAAACCGATCCCTCCAGCTTGCTTTGTCTCATTGTTATGTCATAGTCTATAGGAGGCTATGTCGAGCTTTAGCATGCTTAAATGATAACTGAAACTCTGATGATCGTTATTTGCTACTTAAGTGTCTTCACATGCTTTCATTATCAAAGGATGTTTTTAAGGTGCAATTATCTTTTTATCAATTTTCTTGTTATATATCTCCGTCAACTCTTTCTTCTGTGTTAATTTGTTGATTGCTTTACATTTTACATCATATCATATCGAAGGCCTGTTCCACTTGAGAAAATTTTGATGAAATAATCCTATTAATTAGAGAATTAGACTATGATTTGAATTGTAGGTTTACGGGGCTCATAAATCTTTGCTTTTTATTGAAAGGCTCTTGTCACATCCTCAGTCTTCAACTAAGTGCACATGCGACACTTGACAACTCGCTTACGTTCTAACACAATTTGCTCACAATCTGACTATGTCAAGTCAAAGATGGAGGCACTCGAAGAGCAGGTCGGCACTGGCGTGACTAAGACAACAAGAAATATTGTTATGACGAGGAAGACTAAGATTGGGACTCCCAAATCACCAGTGTTCAAAAGGGTTTGTAATGCACAAGAAGTAGAGAATTTTTTTTGGAACTTGGAGAACTATTTTTGGCATGGAAAGGTAAGGGCGACAAAGCCAAAATCAATACTGCTGTGTTGAACCTGTCAGAGACTATCATGCTATGGTGGAGACAAAAAATGGCTGATGCTAAGAGAGGTCTATGCACTATTAGCACGTGGGATCAGTTCATGTATCAGTTCTTCCCAAATAATGTCTTTTACAAGGCAAGGTGCAAACTTCAGGAGTTGAAGCAGACATGGAGCATACACGACTATGTCAAAGAGTTCACCGCCCTTATTCTCCAAATCCCCAACCTCACCAGCAATGACTTGTTGTTCCACTTTATGGATCAGTTGCAAAATTGGGCTAAGTAGGACTTGCAATGCCAATAAGTCGCAGATATAGACGAAGCCATAGTAGAATCCGAGTCTTTGATGGATTTCTGGCATGATATGCATGACAAAGGCAAAGGCAATGAGTTAAAAAGTAGTAATGTTAAAGGCGGAGGAGATCATTGAAAAAGCTAAGAGACCTACTAGCGCCACCACAAGACTTAAGATACTAACAAGTTCAATTTCTAGAAGTTGAGTGGCCACCAGAGCTACGTCAAAAAGAAGGGATGCTACACATGCAGAGGGCCACACAGTTTTAGGAATGATATGGTGCATGAGCAGAAAGGGAAAAAACAAAGAGAGTGTTGTGGCGCAACACAATTAGGTATGATAGGACGATGTGCAGCTGTCAAGTAGCAATCTATGCACCCCGACGACAATCACAATTAGTACATGGATCTCACTATCAATAACAAACCCGCTTGTGCACTAGTGGACAATGGATCAATTCATAATTTTGTGACTGAGGCTGCAACAAAGAGACTAGAGTTAAAGCTCGCTTCAGCTCACTCCCGCGTTAATACCGTGAATACAAAGACTCAAAATGCTCATGGTGTAGCCTATGTTGTTGGTGTCAAGTTAGGCAATTAGTAAGGTACGCCATGCTTTAATCACCCCTACCTCCACGTCTCTTGGTCATGAAATAAGAAGGAGATTGCATGGTGCCTACAGTGACTTGCGCACAGATAGAGCCAAGGACAACTTTCGGCTATGTAGTTAGTCAAGGAGCTCAAGAAGGAGGCGCTGACGTCCATGGAAACCATTGCAAGTTTGGCGCAAGACATGGGTTACCATGAGACATTGTCGCCTTGCAAAGAGAAGTGAGTGAAAGAACACAAAGATGCTTTGCCGAAACGAACTACCTAAGCACTTGCCTCCTAGGCATGAGGTAGATCACAAGATTAAGTTAGAGCTAGGAGCTAAGCCACCCGCATACGCTTCTTATCGCATGGTACCGTCTGAAGCTTATGAAATAATTGATAGGGTAATTGGATGTTGGTCACATCCATCCATCGAAGACACCTTTTGGCGTGCCGATGTTATTCCAAAAGATGAAGGATGGTTTATTGTGTTTATGCGTAGACTACCGTGCGCTCAACAAAGTTACAATGAAGAACAAACATTTGATCCCGCTAATAATTGACTTATTTGATAGGCTTGGACAAGCCAAGTACTTTATCAAGGTAGATCTTCACAAAGGCTACTACCAGGCTCGCATTGTGGAAGGGGTGAGCTGAAGACAACATGTGTGACGAGATATGGAGCCTTTGAATGGTTGATAATACATTTCGGCTCAACCAATGCACCTGTTATATTTTCCTCTCTCATGAACAAGTTCTTTCATCTCTATCAGCCATCTTGATAAGTTTGTAGTAGTATACTTAGATGATATAGGCATCTATAGCAACACCTTGGAGGAGCATGTAGAGCACTTAAGAAAGTTATTCCAAGTCTTGCTGGAGAATGAGTTATACATCAAGAGGAGAATTGTGAATTTGCACAATCAAAGGCACCCTTCTTGGACATGTCATCATCAATGGTGAGCTACGCATGGATGAGGCTAAGCTACGAGCTATCCAAGAGTGAGAGGCACCTACAAAGTTATCTGAGTTGAGATCTTTCTGTGGCCTTGTTAACTACAGTCGCCCGTTCATCAGCGAATATTCAGCCAAAAGCAACACCATTTACTGAGTTGTTATAGAAGAACAAGCCATGAGTTTGGACGGAACATTGTCAAAAGGCATTTGAAGGCATTAAGACCGTTGTGACAGTCTTGGCATTGCCCGACTTTAACAAGACATTCAAGATACATACATATGCATCTGATTTTACTATTGGGGGTGTCTTGTTGCAGGTTATTTATCCTATAGCATTCGAGAGCCGCAGGTTGAATGAGACAGAATGATGTTACACAGTGCAAGAATGTGAGCAAGTTGTCAATTGTCGCATGTGCACTTAATTGAAGACTAAGGACCTGACACTCTGGTCAGTTACTTTTGTGGGCTGACACCGATAATCAGATTAACTTTCGGTCCATGATGCACAATAGAAGATAGTCAACCTCACTGTTACTGCTTCTGTCATTTGGCATATTTCCTTATGTTATCATTCTTGTACGTGGTCCTCCTAACTTCACATGGATGTCTTTTGTTGACTGCACTTTCTGCCTCATCAAGCCAGTAAATTCCTTAGCACCTGTCCCTAGACTGAATTCAAGAACCAATTTAAACTCTGATCTCCATTTACTCAACAGCCTGAAGCCCCTTCAATATCCCTTGTTGTCTTAATCCTTTATAATTACACCTGTTGTTTATTATGCACATTCTTGGCCCTGCCAGATAAGCATCTATATATGTGGTTGCAAGTGGTTATGGCTTTTTTTATTTTCGTGTAGTCGTCACATTGCACTTGGATCTCTTTATTAGTTTCCCAGGTTGAAAAGCTACCTAACCAGCTTTTGTATATGTGTTCAGACACACACTCTAGTTGAATGAGTTTAGAATGGATTGTTTGTGGGATGGTGAGTGTGAATAGAGTGAAAAGATACCATAGCTGATAAATATGTAAAGAAAACTTTGATGATACTTCCCACAATACTGTGTAGAGAAAAATTTCAATAGCACTTTATACAATATATTCACTGTTTCTGTCTGTGTGCTTTCCAGATCGTTTTTGTATTATTCTGGGAAATTGCATGTCTTTTTAGTTTATTAAGTTAAAAGGGATTGGCAGAATACACATTATAGTTTGTAGCACCCCAAGTGTGTGGCCTAGTGGTCAATGAAGTGTTGGTGAGTACAGTTACCGACACCTGTTTTGGTGGGAGGTAGCAGGTAACAGGTGGAATATCGAGGTGTTCACAAGCCGGCCCAGACACCACTATTAGAAAAATATAAAAAAGTATATCCTGTATGCAATACTAAAAGTTTCTTGAGAAAAGATCTCCAGGAGCCATAAGTCAATGAGCATTTTACAAAATTGGCCTGTAATATTAATGCTATACTTTGTTATAGTCCAAGAGACTGCTAAAAATTGCCTATTTTAGGAATCATTGCCATGTCTCAGTTGAAAATTTTAATTCATTGTTACTGTAGTATTCATCAAATTTGTACAGATTTAATTATTACTTGAATATTTAGTATGTCTTTTGCTCAGCTGTTCTTGCCCAATGTTTGATTTAGTTTTGCATCAACCGGTATCTTGCTTTGTGGTAGATGACTAGCAATTTATTCCTAGAATCCTTTCATGACAGGAAAATTTTGATCATCGATTTCAACGAACTGATCAGTGGAAGCCTGTCTATTCCTGGTTAGAGACTCTAGACACAGACGAGGTGGTTAAATCAAAAGAAATTATAGACTGGCTTACTGAGAATTCTGATGTGAGAGAACAATTAAATTCAAGGCATTCACGTTACCATTTGATGCATTACATAAAAAAATGCCACATGAAAATTCTGAAGAGAAAGGAGAAGAAGAAGGTATAATATCTAGTTTATCAGAAGTTGAGTAGGCTTTACTGCATTAATGTCATTTTTCCAGTATCTCAATTTCTTCCTCCACTGAATGAAAGAGGAATTCAGTAATTCCATATGTCTGATCATGCATGCTTTTGTGTCTGCATTGTCAACTTCTCTTTCTCTTCATGCTTTATTCAGCATTAAACCTATTATTGACAATTTGTTCTGTTGGCAGGGACCAGGATTCACCAAAAACGTGTCTGTGTCAGAAGTCAAGAAAAGTGAAGATGTGAAGAAACTTGTTCCAGTTCAAACTACAGGTGAATTCTGTTACATAGAATGTAGTGCATAACAAGAGTAAGCACGTTCTAAGTTGTCAGATAATGAATCATTGCTAGACCTTTTGGTAAACAATGAATATTTTTGTGCAAGGGAGAAAAGCTCATATGAATCTAATTCTGTGGTTTCCCGTCGTATCCCTGCAGACAAAACAAACTCATGAATAGTTAGTCAGTGTTGGAAGAGTATTCCTATAGAAGCGGAAATCCTGCTTAATACATGAACCGAACAACATCTTTGAATTACTTCAAAAACAGATCTACCCTAAATGATAAATCCATGCTTAATTACCTTTGCTACTAGCTTGTACTTCTCCATGTTTGCATGTACTCCAAAGACCCATCTGCCCATTGTGGCATCCATTTTATCACTCTCCATGATCCTTGTTGTTTAAGGTATATGCTTAATAATTATTGCCACATTGAACGTCTCTTTCCACGTCCTCTTGTCAGGAACTGGCTGTAGAATATTAGAAATTAGATCATTTATTTTAAGTCATAATTTGCTTTATTCATGGATACTACAGTGTTCTTTGAGGGTGTGTGATTAGATCTTTAGGTATTGAGAAAAAGTGTTTAATAAAGTATTTTGAGGTAGGGGCTATGGATGGTTTGGCATTCAAGAATCAGATGTGTTAATTGGTTTTAGGTCTTCTTGAGAGTTTTTTACCTGCTATGGAGAACGGAAGGTCATGGTGAAAGTAGTAAGTCAAGGGGGTATGGCCTGTTTAGTCGGTGGTTGGGTCGTTGGCAGTGGCAAACCATTGATGTTGTTCCAGACACCTGGAGAATGACTTAAGTTGGACACTGCTTACTTAGGTGGCAGTTGATTCTTAAGGCGTTCTTTTTGTTTAGATTATTTTAATTTCTTTTGGTTTAATTTAGATGCAAATTGCATTTTTGGGTTAGGACACTGCTTTGTCAATTGCTATTGATGTTTTGACATAAGAGATGGTTACCGGGATTTTCTTGGAGGGTGGTTTACTGACATATAATACCGCATATCTAGCACCTTTTTTCTTGGGGGTGTTTCGCAGAGGAGATGGTGAATAATTGAGCTAGCATTCGATGATGGGAATACTTTTTGAGCTAACATGCTATTTACTTCTCAGACATGGAGAAACGAACTTGATTTTCCCAAATATGGAATGACATGTACCATTTAAGAGAGGGTTCAGTAGGAATGGGTTGTTTCATCGAGTATGGGTTGGGGCGTGGTGAAAGTTCTGTCCATTTTTGCATGAATATGCTTATTATTCCTCTCCTGTTGAATAGTTTTTGTATCTCAAGTAAGGTTGCTTCCTAGAAAATGCCCTATTAAGCCTTTTTGTCTTCTCCTTTGCTAATTCTCTTGCTGATGGGTTTTGTTGATCCAACTTTGTAGACTATAATTTCAGCACCGCCATACCTAAGGACACTGATCTCTATAAAGCAAAACAAACAGAAGCTTTGCAGAAATATGAGATGTAAGATAATTATTCCAATCTAAATTCGTTTTCATTCAATCTTCATAAGATATTTGTTTACTTTTGACACAATCTTCCCTCTCATGTTTATGTTTTTTCAGTCTAGTGGAGTTGGAGAAACAACTCTCGATGCACTTCCCAAAGCCTGGAAACATTGGCAATAAGGGAAACTGATCTCAAGCTGATTTTGCACATCGATCAAATGCAGAATGGCACAGTTTTGCAATGTATTGACTATAATTTCACATCCAGTATTGCTGGTTCGAATGCTTTGTTTCATCGATTCTGCATAATTTCGACCATGGCCTATAGAAACTAGTTTTAGAAAATAATTCCTTCTGTAATTTCTGGCTTTTGCTCTGCGTCTCACCTCTCGATTTGTCCCTATCCTTGATTCTATGATAATATAAGAAGTATGGAATATTAAGTTAGCAATTGGTTCATTTGCCAATTCTCATTTGTATAAAATAAAGTTTTGCTAGTTATGAATATCTCAAAAATATTTGAATGAAAGGTCTCTATCATTCAGTAGTTGTTTGTTGTTCTATGTTAGGTAGGTTGGTTTATAAATAGTAGGGTATATGGTACAATTTTATAAATAAAGCTACCAAATTTCTCATAATTGTTCAGAGTAGTACACATTCTGAAATCCTCAGTTTTTTTTTGGGCATTTGATAATAACTTTTCCATGATTGGTCTATTATAAGTAGTATATATGGTTCATTATAAAGTGCTTTACTTGATTTTATTGCATGATTTTTTATGTGTAGTACAAAAAAATAAATCAAAAAAGGAGGATATTATTGAGGATCATAACTATATGCTAGAAATGAATAAGACTACACATATTTGGAAGGAGATGAACAAATATAGAGAATTTCTACCAAATGAACTAGACATATATTATATTGGAAAAAAGGTCTGATATATTCTCGTTATAAAAGTGATTAATGTATACCCTTATCGAATTACCATTATACAAATGACTTACATATATTCTTACCGTTATAAAAGAAGCTCACATACACCATTCATGTAACGAAAGTGAAAAAAATAGTTTTTTGAATTTATAGTTTTGACTTTGAATATGTTGTTAGCATGGGGGGAAGTGAAAAAAGAAATAAACTAAATTAAACTAAAGAAAGAGACCATTTTGTAAAACAGACAAATTTGTTGCTTAATTAACTCAATTATTGTTTCTTTAGAGCCGAAAGCACAAAAGTTAACGAAAGCATTAACCTTGGAAATAAACAACATTTCGAGATGCTAAGCTAATTAAAAAGAGTAAACATTAGGTTTACCAAATGCAATTAGAAGAAGCAAAGCATACATCAAAGTTGGAGGAAAGCACATTAAAGACCTAAAATAAGTTACATACCAAATGAAAAAGATATCTAGTCTTTTTTTTTCTTTTTAGTCCTTTTTCTCTTCTTCGGATTGGAATCACACGCCAGCTAAATCAGATTGAAGCAAGATTTTATGAGAACATATATTTTTTTTCATATTCGAGAATGAGAAACATAATAACGTCTCGACCTACTAAATTACTCTGCATCCCAGAAAAAAAACATCATGTAGGTGTTTCTTGTTGTTTTGATCTCCTCAACTACGTTTAGGACTTTGTCTAGACCAAGAGTCATAGTTAGTTAATGCTTTTGATTATTTCTTCCTCGTTTTTGATATTGACAAGACCCAGCCAAATGATGTGTGATAATTGATAGAGACAGAGGTAAAGATTGGTTGTAAAGTAAATAAGGGTGGTGCAATTTTTGAATTTAATCCATTTATTTTGATAGAAAAAAGAATCATAATTAATCCTTGATTATATCATTTTTTTATCTATCCGCTAATAAATCTGACCGAATTCCGATGAGATAAAATAGTTAGACGATTTCTAATCATTCTACAAGAAATTAGTAGAACACTATGTCTTTGAAACATGAAATATATCACATTATCAATTTTTCATTAATTAATTAGTTCATATATGCATCGTCCATTTGTAGGGTAATAAGCCATGCAATAGACTTATATGGGCCAATCTTGTTGAAGAAAAAAGAAGAGGCCAAAAGTATATAAAATTTGGACCATTATAGAGATAAAAACTTTTTTAATTGGGATTTGTTTGTTTTATAATCCCTATCTAATCAATACATGCACAATCCTCCCCCACAACAAACACAAAGACAGAAGGTAGGTTAAAATAATTAATTAAGTGAAGACCCCTTTTCCACCCTAAATACCAACAAAATGAAAGAGTTAAATTATTGCTAAGAATTAAAGTAGCACATCAACTATATATACACACCTTACTTTTATTCATTACTATTTTTTACTTGATCCTCCAATTTTTCTTTTAATTAGAAAATAAGTAGTTTAATATAAAAAAAAATACACGAAAAAGTTAAGTTGGTACAATTTTTGAATGCTAAGCTCGAGAGGAGCATAACACTACGTATTTGAGACATTATTAATTATTTATTTATTCTAATAAAAGCTATATTTAATTAAAAGCATAAAGAGGCTCTCCACTAATTGACAATTTTCAGATATGATTTTGGTATCAAGGATGTTACATGCAAACATTCCTCAGCAATATTTTTTTTATTGTTATTCGATTTGATATTTATATGACTAGTAAAGATATTTCTGGACGGTTTTTCAAGTCCCAACTAGACTTTTTTTATCCTCTTAACTTGAAATCGAGTTATTTGATTAAGGAGGAAGATAATTCATGTTAATTTCCACACTAATTAATATATCTCTACTTTAGTAGTCAAATTTCTCGTAGAAAATAATTTTTAAAAGATAAAGTGGTGATCTAACAACTCCAATAATCCAATCATAACCAAAACTTTTAAGGAATTTATGACTAAAGCAACGGAAAAAAAGTGCTTTATTTCTAGCAATGACGATATATTAATTAACATACGTAATTGAATGGAAAATGATGTTAGTGCTTCTAATTTTTTTTTAAAAATTATTTTTCTTTCATTAATCACTTTTTGACTGATAATTTGTTATGGAGAAAAACATACGTTTGGGTGAAGATTCCACCAACAGTAGAACCAAAAAAGGATTTGCTTGACGAAAGCATCCAATAATTCAACTTAATTAATGAAACTTAATATAAAGTTTAGGAAACGATAAGAAAAGGAATTGGTAACACTTCTTAGTCTAAATTGTAATGTAATTTAGTGGTATGTTCAACCAAATTATAAATATTATCACAAATTTTAGTTGAACGATTCTAGGCTTTTTCTTAAAAGAAGAAAAACTTGCATTTACTTTAAATAATTTATCGAGTTTAAATAATAGAAATTGAAAAACTCAAAATACAGCTCGTTTTCATTTTAGTTAAAGCGCTCGTCACCATATAGACTCGCATTTGTATATGTTCCTAAAGCCTTTAGCGACATTGTTCTAATGACACTTAATTAATATCGATAAAGACTTTAACACTCTTTTTTAATATCAATATTTATTATCATCAAAAGTTATTTTTGTTATAATATATTTGAGTTAATAAATTCTAAATATCGAATGATTTTAGGAAAAAAAAAACAGATATGAGGTACTTTCCCTGAATCTATCAAGGAAAACGGGTCCAATTTAATAATTTTAATAGAACATTATGATCTTATATTCGTGGTTAATAATAAAAGGTGCATATATATGAACCTACTATATATTTATTGATTTGACCTAATTATTAGGTGTAATTGATTTTTTTCTCTTTTCTTTTGAGTACGGTGAGAAAAAAATATCATACGGAGGTGTATATTATGAGGTTTTAATGTCCAATAAATATTACAGTACTGTTAAGGCTAAAGTTAAGAAATGTCCCTAACCAACATGGGTCGTGGTGAAATGACAAGTATTCATTAATTATTCTTAATCAAGAAGTTTTGAGTTTGAGCCATCCTGGTACAAAGTTGCGTTTGTTAGGGAGCGTTTTATCTTAATGTGAAATTTTTCGATACAAATCTTAATTTAATCGAAATCTAATATAAATATCAAATGAAAATAAATAAATAAAGAAATGTCCCTACACTGGTCACAAGTTTAATACGACTGCCAATTGGTGGGTGGTACTATATTATTTGTAGTTAAACAATACAAATGCATAGTGTATATATATATATATATATATATATATATATATATATATATATATATATATATATATATATATAGTTGGACCTAATATATAAATAAGTTACCATCATTTAAATTTGGCTTTAACGGATATATAAATACGTTAATTTTGAATGTGTATATCTAGATAACTCAACTTATTTTTATTGTGTCAGTTGAATACTCCAACTTACAAAAATATTATTTAGACACTTCAAGATTTATATATGTGTTACGTCAATATTAGGTATCCAAGAGATACAATGGGACGAGTTGAGTGTTTAGTTGTCAGTTGATATGAAGTTGTGATATCTAGATGTGCACGCTCATATGGTA
This sequence comes from Solanum lycopersicoides, assembly GCA_022817965.1. Taxonomy (NCBI): domain Eukaryota; kingdom Viridiplantae; phylum Streptophyta; class Magnoliopsida; order Solanales; family Solanaceae; genus Solanum; species Solanum lycopersicoides. The sequence goes on from CM040620.1 coordinate 75,798,005, forward strand.
TTTATGTCTCTTAATTTTTGGTGTACATAAATAAATTTAAGTTTATATAAAATTGAACAAGCTAAGTAGACACACATGTTCTACATGACAGAATATAAATTAGTTCGAGTGTATCTTATAATCATGTATAATGATATATGCATCTACTTATACACCTTTATATAAATTTAGATATTCATTTATACTTTTTCAAAATTAAAGAACGTAAATATAAACAACACTTTGTATTTTAAAAAAGGGAAAGCTCAAATATGCCATCGAACTTTCAGAAAAGGCTCATTTATGCCATCAGTTAAAAGCTTGGTTCATTTATGTCATTACCGTTAAAGAAAAAGCTCATTCATGCCATTATTTTTTAACGGTGATTTTGCAAAACCATTTTGACACGTGGCTAATTATAATTCCGCTACGTCATCAATTATTTAAATAAAAAAAAACAATTCTGAAAAAAAATTGAATTATTTTTTTTTAAATTTTTTTTTATTAAATAAATTGATGACGTGGCCAATTATAATTGGGTCACGTTATCAATTTTTTAAATAAAAAAATCAAAATTCTGAATAAAAATTGAATTGTTTTTTTTATTAAAAAAATTGATGACGTGGCCGAATTATAATTGGTCACGTATTAAAAATAGTTTTGCAAAACCACCGTTAAAAAATAATAGCATAAATAAGTCTTTTTTTTAATAGTAATAACATAAATGAGCCAAACTTTTAACTGATAACATAAATAAGCCTTTTCTAAAAATTTAATGGCATATTTGAGCCTTTTCCTTTTTGAAAATGCAAGGGTATTTACTTTTCTTTCTATTCATGTTTCTTGGAAATCATGATACAAGTCTAGAAGTTCCTCCTATACGTGCATGTGCTACTTTTGAACTCTTTTCCAATGTACAATCATTTTGCATTTATAAACAAATCTCTTGTGTGGTTCTTAATTTATTACACTTTGTCATCATTAAATTTTCCCTTTAATTAAATTAACTTAATTTAAAGCTTAAAATTGCCGCAATAGATATGATAGAAACTTGAGTTGTAGGCTTATTTTGAACAGTTATAGTTGTCTTAATGATTCTTGTCTTTTTTGATCAATCCCTTCATGTCGGCTGACTATGTCCACTTAATCATTAAATCTTTAATAATCATGCACATTATGTTAATTTTACAACCCTTAATAGCATTATTTGTAAGGATAATTAATTAATTAATTAATTAATTAAATGACTATTTTTATGAAATGATAGAAATACACAAAACAAAAACAAAAAATGGCCCCTCAAAACACACTTGATGTGCCTATAGATGTGACACAACAAATTCCCATAACTTAAAAACAATGGAATAGTTGGGGATATGTATAATATATAGTCCCCATCAAAGATTTTAAATATCTTCTCTTGGGATGGAACCCATTTTATTAATTGTCCCATATATAAAATAAAAAAAACTCATTAATCCACCATACCTTTTCTTTTCCTTTTCTAGTAACACAATTCACCCCACTTATCAAATCATCTTATTTATATATATATATATATATATATATATATATATATATATATATATATATATATATATATATATATATATATATATATAAATATAATAATGAAGAAAAACAAAAATGTCTCTTACTTTCGATGTACTCATTCTGCATACAAAAATTTACTGATAAAGACTAATTTATATTTGAATCGATTCACTTTTAACTAAATTAAAAATAAAATAATATAACTCATATATTTCAATTATATTTATTGAGAATATAATATTAGATAAGAGAGTATGAAGAATGTGTATTAGATAAGAGGTTAGTAGTCTATAAAGCTTGTCCTTCTAGGTTTTTTTGGTGGTTGTCGTTGTACTAATCGTATTATTATAGTTCTTACTTCTCATCTGTTTTTTACTGTGTTTTAATTATCACACTACTTTAATGTTCTTGTTCCTTTCTGGTAGGTTTTGCACTGCTTCTCTTGTTAGTTCATGTTATGTTTTCTTCTTCTTTGTACTTGAATTTGCTACACTTGAGTCAAGAGTCTTGTAAAAACGATATTTTTTTTTATCTCAATGAGATAGTAGCAAGTTCTTCGTACACTTTACTCTCCTAAAATCCCACATATAAAATTTCACTGAATATATTATTGTTATATAGTAACTGAATATGTTATTATTGTATTTTAGCGAACTACAAGCTAGCGTGGGGTTAGGCTAAGAGCATAGCTTAATGTCCAAGGTAAGTTGTGGCAAATTATAAATTAGAACTAGATTCAATTAATTAATTTCACTAGTGAAACTTTTTCTATTTCTTGCTTTTTCATGGGGTTTTGCTTGTCTTTTCTTCTTCTTCTTATTTGCCATAAAATTTCAAAAAAATAAAAAAATAAAGCCTGTCCAAGAACATGATTAGATTCCTAAATCGACATCCTTGTAAGATAGTTTACACTTAAAATAATCTCATTTTGTGACCTTAGTCACGAGACAACCAACACGCCACTAAATTACAATATATTTTTTCCCACAAACAAATCCAAAATTATAATTATGTTAAAGAAAAAATAATTATTATTATAATTATTATTAATTTATTATTAATAATGTACGGTATTTCTTTTGCTGTAGTCAGCTATCACGCGACACCACGTGATCACTTGTTTACGTTCATTAAAAGAAACAAAAAGAAAAAAAGGCAAAAATTGAAATAAAAGAGATCTGTTCAGAAGTTCTTTTTCTTCTTCTTTTAAATAAAGGGAGTTTGATTTTGTAGGTTCCTTGCAATTAATTAAGTCAAATGGGATTTTTTTTTCTTCAAAATAATTAATTAGTGTTATTTTTTCCCCACCTAATTAGTATTTACAATCAATTTTTGAAGGGATGGTGTTTTAAATTTGTATTTGTAACAGTAATGAATGCTTCAACTAATAAAGTGAGTGGAATTTTTAAACTCCTCTGCAAAAAAACTGACACTGAAACTGGCAATCTTTAGGTAAAATTTGTAGCTAATTTGGTATAACAAATCTTTTATTAAGTTTGGAGCTTTTATAAAGAATCTGTTAAGTGTTCAGTAGAGTTTTGCAATTGATCTAGATCTAGATCTATAATCCAGTCTTTACATTTAATTTTCACATCTAATTAATTCTTGTCATTTATCTGAATTCCAAATGTAAAAAGAATATTACCATAACCTCACGAGATAGAAATAAGATTTTCTTAAATTTTACTGAATATGTTATTTTTTAACGATACGTCACATTATAGTTGCATATATTTGTTCTTTCGGTTGTAACGTTTTTGTTTTCTTGTCATTGGTAAAAGTAAAAAAACAAATTTATGTTTTTTTCTTCCGTTTTTTGCGCAAAAAGGTGTCGAATTAAATTAAATGAAATCAAGAAGTGAGTTCCAGAAAACAAGACAAAGTGTGAAGTGATGCCAATAATTCTGTAAATACCTATTGGCTGAAAATGATAGAACTGTCAAATTTTCATATAGTATAATGTCCATTAAATTCTGTTACTACTAACTCCATAGTGACATGCCAAAAGGATAAAAAAAAAATAGCTATATAACACTTGATGATTCTTCGCATCTATTCTTTCTTCGAGAAATGATATTTATTATTAAGAAATGACATATATTTCATGAAATTAATCGCGATGAACGATATTATATAAGCTATAACAGTACCCAAAAGGTCACATGTCAAGTGATAATGAAGTTCAAAGACACCAAGCTAAAATAATGAAAAAAAATTGAAAGCACCATCTTTGGCATTTTTAAAGAAAAGAAAAAAATCCACTTACAAGTTTGATAAAAAAAACAGCCATCTAAAATTCCTCCCCACTCTCTCTTACATAATGGCCTAGCTGTTCTTGGATCCGGAGATTCTGGCAACTTTTTCAAATTTTTATATGTAACCTACATAAAATCCATTAACCCACAAGACATGATTTGGTTTTCCTCTCTTTGTCTCTCCTCCCTAGGCTTAAACCTCTCTCTACACCAAAACCAAGAACAACCCTTCCTTTCTCTGTTTAATCTTGAACTTTGTAGCACTCACATATTTGTTCTAATCTAATGCCTGTTTATTCATGGACCCTTTTTTTCTTTTTCTCTTTCTTTCTCTTTACTACCTCCTCTGCTCTCAACCCTCAAGGTCAAGCTCTTCTTTTATGGAAGACAAGAAGCTTAAATGGATCATTAGATGTGTTGAGTAATTGGGATCCTACTGATGAAACTCCATGTGGTTGGTTTGGTCTTACTTGCAACTTCAATAAGGAAGTTGTTGAATTGGAATTGAAGTATGTGGATTTGCTTGGGATTGTTCCGTCCAATTTTAGCTCATTGGTGTCGTTGAATAAGCTTGTTTTGTCAGGGACTAATCTTAGTGGGGTAATTCCAAAAGAGATTGGGATGCTTCAGGGACTTAAGTTCTTGGACTTGAGTGACAATGCATTAACAGGTGAAATTCCAAGTGAAATTTTTCACTTGCCAAAACTGGAGCAACTTCATATTAATTCTAACCGGCTCGTCGGATCGATCCCTGAGGACATTGGTAATCTCACTAGCTTGTTGTGGCTTATATTCTACGATAATCAGCTGAGTGGTGGAATTCCAAGTAGTATTGGGAATTTGAAAAAGCTGGAGATTATTAGAGGAGGTGGAAACAAGAATCTTGAAGGTCCATTGCCTCATGAAATTGGCAACTGTAGTAATTTGGTTATGTTAGGATTGGCAGAAACCAGCATTTCTGGTTTTCTACCTTCTTCTCTTGGCCAGCTGAAAAGACTCGAAACGCTTGCTGTTTACACCTCATTGCTCTCTGGACAAATACCACCGGAGCTCGGGGATTGCTCCAAGCTTCAAAATATTTATCTTTATGAGAATTCACTCACTGGTTCAATCCCAGCTCGGCTTGGTAACCTCAAGAACCTTCAAAACCTCCTTTTGTGGCAGAATAATTTGGTTGGAACAATCCCTCCTGAGCTTGGGAACTGTCAACAATTACAAGTCATTGACATTTCAATGAATTCATTAACTGGAAGCATTCCGGAATCATTTGGGAGATTGAATTCAATGCAAGAGTTACAGCTGAGTGTTAATCAGATTTCAGGTCGGATTCCAGCACAGATTGGCAACTGCACTGGTCTTACTCACATTGAGCTCGACAACAATGAGATAACCGGTTCCATACCATCAGAATTCGGAAACTTGTCCAACTTAACTTTGCTGTTCTTGTGGCAAAATCGCCTTGAAGGGGAAATCCCTTCTTCAATTTCCTCGTGCTATAATCTGGAGGCTGTTGACTTGTCGCAGAATGCATTGACTGGTTCGATTCCTAAAGGGATATTCGATCTTCAGAAGCTGAACAAGTTACTGTTACTGTCTAATAATCTCTCTGGTCCCATTCCACCAGAGATAGGGAACTGTTCATCGCTGATTCGACTTCGGGCAAATGATAACAAGCTGACCGGATCACTGCCACCGGAGATTGGGAGATTGAAGAACTTGAATTTCCTTGATGTCGGATCTAATCACCTCACCGGGATCATTCCGCCGGAGTTATCTGGATGCCGGAATCTGACATTTCTAGACTTGCATTCCAACTCAATCAGTGGGAATTTACGGAGAATTTGAATCAGCTTGCTATCCTCCAGTTCATTGATGTTTCCGATAATTTAATGGAAGGCACTTTGAGTCCGAGTTTCGGTTCACTGACTTCACTCACCAAACTTGTTCTGGGTAAGAACAGGTTTTCTGGTCCTATTCCAACTCAACTTGGTTCCTGCATGAAGCTTCAGCTGATTGACTTGAGTGGTAACCAACTCTCCGGCGAGATTCCGGCGAGTGTTGGTAAAATCCCTGGTCTAGAAATTGCACTGAACCTAAGCTGGAATCAGCTTTCCGGTGAAATTCCGGCAGAGTTCGCCGCATTGGACAAGCTTGGAGTGCTTGATCTTTCTCATAATCAGCTCTCGGGGGACCTCCATTTTCTCGCGGACCTACAAAATCTCGTGGTTCTGAATGTCTCGCACAACAATTTATCGGGGCACGTGCCTGACACCTCATTCTTCTCTAAGCTCCCACTCAGTGTACTTGCAGGCAACCCAGATCTATGCTTTCCCGGCAACCAGTGCTCCGCCGATAAGGGCGGCGGTGTCCGTCGTACCAAAGCGGCGAGGGTGGCGATGGTAGTGTTGCTTTGCGCAGCTTGCGCCCTACTTCTGGCAGCTTTCTACATCATCCTCAGCGGCAAAATACGGAACCGCAAGGCCCACGATTACGATCTAGATGGCGACAATGACGTTGAACTTGGCCCACCATGGGAGGTCACAGTATACCAAAAACTCGACTTATCTATAACTGACGTTGCAAAATGTTTAACCGTGGGTAACGTCCTCGGCCGTGGTCGGTCTGGAGTTGTGTATAAGGTGAATATTCCGTCAGGATTGACGATCGCTGTGAAAAGATTCCGAGCATCGGACAAGCACTCAATGTCGGCATTCTCGTCGGAGATTGCCACGCTGGCACGAATTCGACATCGGAACATTGTTAGATTACTTGGCTGGGCAGCAAATAGAAAGACTAAGCTATTGTTCTATGATTATTTACCAAATGGTACATTAGGTTCATTTTTACATGAAGGTTTTGGAGGGTTAATTGAGTGGGAAACCAGATTCAAGATTGCATTAGGGGTAGCTGAGGGCTTAGCTTACTTGCACCATGACTGCGTTCCGCCCATCCTCCACCGCGATGTCAAGGCTCAGAACATTTTGTTAGGTGATCGTTACGAGCCGTGTTTAGCTGATTTTGGACTTGCTAGACTCATGGAGGAGGAAAATTCTTCAGTTACAGCAAATCCTCAGTTTGCTGGATCTTATGGCTACTTTGCCCCAGGTAAATTTTCTCTTCTTCCTAGTTCAAGTTCAGTTCTTTCTAGTTATGATTCATTTATTACTTTAATCTTCAGAGTAATTATGTGAGGTTTCATTGATTACATAGTTCAAGTCCATGGCGGAACTAGAGGACAGAAGAGAGTTCATTTGAACCCTCTTCGTCCTAAAATTACATATATACATAAGAATGATTTTCTCAATGTATATATGGAAGAAAATGGGCTCGAAATACGCTTGATATCAATACAGGTTTAGGTAAAGATAAGACACAATGGAAGAAAATCCTGATTATTATTTGTATTAGTATCATTTATTTTACTTTATGATAATGATATGCCGTGAACTTAAATGAATAAGGATTCATATAGCCGACCCCAAGTTTGCCTTTGGATTTTTTCCGATTTTTCCTTTATAGAAAAAAAAGAACTGAATGCGAGGTAGCAGAAGAGAAGAGATATAAAGTACTGCAAACAGAGAGCAAGAAGGAGAATTCAGTTTAAGTTGCTTCCATACGGATGGAATTGTGTCACTATTTTGACAATATATGCATGTGAAAGCATGTGCTAGCTTTAACTATGTGCAAAACCAAGTTTGTCATGACATACTTGGCAGCTACAGTGCTATTCCCCATCTTTTTGCCTGTGTATGGCCCCCCACTAAAGATACTTAGGATGGGGAATACTCTAAAAAAAAAACCATAACCAAAGTTAGTGGTCACACTTTCACAGCCAAGCATGGACAGATTGCTGCTGTCTCCATACCCCTTTGGCCATAGCTTGTTGTCCGATTGCGATATGTGAAAAATAATCGCCCAACAAATGCCTTTGTTATGTTCCAAAAAACATCAAGATCAAATAGGTGATAAATATCTGGCATGAAAAGGACTAAACTCTTTTCTACTGTTTTGTCTCTTGCAGAGTACGCTTGTATGCTAAAGATTACAGAGAAGAGCGATGTTTTTAGCTTTGGAGTTGTGTTGCTAGAAATCATTACTGGGAAAAAGCCAGCCGACCCATCCTTCCCTGATGGCCAACATGTTATACAATGGGTTCGCGACCACCTAAAGAGCAAGAAAGATCCAGTTGACGTTATTGATCCAAGGTTACAAGGACATCCTGATACACAAATTCAAGAAATGCTTCAAGCCCTTGGTATAGCCTTGTTGTGTACTAGTAATCGGGCTGAAGATCGTCCAACAATGAAAGATGTGGTGGCATTACTCAAGGAGATTATCCATGAGCATGCAACAGGAAGTGAAGCTAAAAAGACATCGAACAATTCCTCAAAAATGTCTGATACTCCATCATTTTCCTACTCGTCTTCATCTGTCACTCCAGCTCAGTTGCTACGCCTCCAAGGGTCTTTTAATTGCTCTCTTACTCACTCATCCTCCTCCGTTAGCTATAGCACCAGCAACCAATAATAATGTAGCGATAGTTTAGTCATGATAGATCTGTTATTCTTTTGAACTAGATAGTATTAGCAACCGTAAAGAGCTAAGGTAGAGGGAACCTTCTTGTCAATTTAATTGTTAAGCAAATGAAAATGAAATCCATTGTACAGCAAAGTTTCTTTATCTCCCTACTTTACAGTTTACAGTGTCCACTAACACTATCAATTCAAACAGCCTTCAAATAAAAACAATGAGAAACGGAAAATTGCTAGCAGCCATTGATAAGCATATTGAAGTGATTGACAATACGAAAGTTAGATAATTTAACAGGTTTTCGTAATGATAGAACTATAATTGTACAAGAGCAAGTATACTGTGACATCTTGTCGAATATAGACACTAGCAAACCGTTTACATATCTAATCCGCTGTGCATGAATGTAAGAAAATGAAGTCCTTATCAATATTACATTGCACCAAAATTAATAGATGTTAATGAATTTCAGCACCTTGGAAAGTAATTAATCATTATTCTTCTAAATTTTTCCAAGTACAAACTCAGTTGCACCATTCCTTTTTTCACAGATACACTATTTTACACTTTTCTATTCTTTTAAACTTTGTAATGATAGAGACAGTGAAAAAGATAGCAAACCATAATATCTCTAGTTGGTGATGATATATCTCCTAACTTGTAATTGAAGGGCTAACAAATAAGGGTAGTTGGAAACGGTATCGTGATTTTCATTACAGAGATCCAAAATATAAAAAGACATAATAAATAAATATGACCCTTAATTTGGTTTCAGCGAACAACTATGACCTTTAACTTTGAATATACACAAGTAGACACTTAAACTTGTATAAAATTAAACAAATAGACATAAGTGCCCCACATGGCACAATACACGTATAGAACTCAAAATTGTCCTGTAGGGCGTCATACAGGACGAATGTGTTCATTTGCTCAATTTTATATAAGTTTAAGTGTCTATTTATGCACATCCAAAATTAAATGTCATAGTTGTCAACTGATGCCAAGTTAAGGGTCATATTTATACATTATGTCTATAAAGAAACAACAGTACACCAACTAAAAATAATTTTAACTTTGTTATACAAAGTAATTTTTCGACAAATCAAACCTCTTGCACCCTAGCTCCGCCCCCTACGGAGCATAGGAAGGTTGGATCAATGATTAAAAGGATGACCCTTATTGCTCCATAACGCTATTGTCCAAGAATTAGAATAGAAAGAATTAAGTTTTTGCCAAACCAATCAAGTGAAATGTTCTCATCTAAAACAACTCAAGGACCCCTCAACTCTCATTATGTGACAGATATATATATATATATATATATATATATATATATAGATACGACACAACTTATAAATCAGTGAGCAAACACTACCAATTTGAAGACAAAAAACAGAGTTTATGCCGAACCCACAAACTATAAGACGTTTTTATCGAATCATTTTTTATTTTAGGAATTTGATTTTTTTTCTGGGCAACTATATATTGCATGTTATAAATAGTTAATTTTGCGATTTTAATGTTATAAATAGTTAATTTAGTAACCGTATGTGAAATTAACGCTCAAAAACAGAATACTAGTGTCTGATTTCAACCATTAGAAGCATTGTCACTGTTTTGACAAAAACATGATATTAACTGAAGTACGTATTGTTTTAATCAGAGTTTTGTGTGTTTTGTGTCCATAAATTTGTGGATAACTATGGACCTACAGGCTACACATTTAATTAGTAGAACATCAATCTGCTGCCAAAGATTTGATTAATCTACGGATCAGACAAATGAATATTTATAATATGAATATCTATATTTGATAAATTTTCAAATATTGTCCGACTCATATTCCATGGATCAAATTAAACGATTACTTGTTTTTTTTTTTTAAAAAAAAAACCATTGATTTAAATAAAAAAGTGGTCACGTGAGGAAGCACACAAGACAAACAGAAAGTGCAAATGTAAAGCCGTTGGGTCAGTTTAGAAAGTGGGCAGTACAAACCACTAAACATGGAAGTGAATAAAATGATTGTAACGGCATTATATATTTTTAAAAAAAAAAAACACAATTCAACATATTAATTTAAAAAAACACTTATATCATATTACTATAACTCACCTTCTTTCATTAATTATAATACTCTTTACTGCATTATATTTGAAATAGTTATTATAATATTCTTAACGAAATTTCTGATTTTAAAGAAAGAAATAAAGTGCCCCGAGCATAAAAAATTCCCACCAACGGAAATCCATGAAGGTCACTTTACATTCTTGCTATTTCCATAACGTTTGTATGTTCCTGCACATCACTGCTTGTGCTCTACCACGTCACCCATGAGTAATTAGTGAACCTCATAGAGTCATAGTTGTTTAATTATATCATCTATTTAATTAGATATTAGTTTTAATAAGTTATAAAACTTCTATCTTGTTTCAATTGAGGTTGATGGGTATAGTTTAAAAAACGTAAGATACTCAAATTCAAACAAGGTGTAGTTTGAGTATCTTAATAAAATTTACTATTCAATTGAAATAAGTTGTAGTTTGAGTATCTAAATAAAATTTACTGATAAATTTAAGAGTTATCGATGTATTAATCCTACTTTTTAAATCGATAAATACATGAAATATTTCAATTTTTCAACAAATTTATCTACTCATTCAAATTCAAAAGAATTTTTTTTTTTTCAACTAACTATCCATGTTTAGGACTTTTTTACCTTTTTTTTTTTTTTGAGTTTATATTAGAAAAAAGTTTTAAGAAGAAATGTTGTTCCACAACTCCACATCCTAAGAGATTGTGGGCTGGACCGAGCTCATCTCTAGGCCCAACATCTGGGGGTGTGCTCTCCCTAAGTGGGCTTGGTTGAGAAGGCCCAGGTATACTTGACATGCAAGCCCAAATTTAGAAGTGATTCAAAATTATAACGCAAGATCTAGATAGCTAAAGATGGTTATATTGCTACTTCTGTTATTCAGAAGGTATATAAATTGCAATGGTGACTGCACATATGGGCGGAGCTAGAAAGGTTCGAGAGTTTATGTATATGTAGTACATGTTGAACCCTCGATGCATCAACCAATTCCAAAAACAGGATATATCATATCAAATAAAAACGAAAACAGAACATATCATAATAACAAATAAAAACAAGAAAATGATGAGTCTTTTAACTCAATATAGAGTACATGAACTTCTTATTTCATATAGGTATATAGATATTCCTAACTAGAAAAAGCACCACCTAATTTAGTCAAAGCATCATCGATAAAGGCAACGAGGTCTTCAGAACTCTGAACTTGAGATCTAACAAAACTAGTACACATCAAGTCTGTACACTGCAACAATGTAGGGGTTGTCTCATCTTGGTCATGTATCAGTTCATATGTTTTTCCAACAGCTACACAGAGCTCTATAAACGAGTGATCCTCCAAGTTTTTTCTCAAGTCAAGTAAAACACCTTGCCTGTCCCCTGTATTTATGAGCTTCATTTTCACAGCGATACTTCTTATTGATCCGAGGTTAAAATATATATGCTGCAGTGCCTTTGATGGTTTCCGACTTGTTTCATTCTTTACATGAGCAAGTGTATGTAGTAGGACTACATTTGCAAAGGCAAAGCGCACAATGAAGATGAAGAAGTCGTAGAAATTCATGCCTACAAAAGAAAGGAAAAAGTAGCCGGACTGTCAAGATGCTGGTGCCATCAATCAGAACTCAGACTATAATAACAAAACTGTTAGAACTATCCAAGAACTAAAAAGAGAAAAGTGAACAACAGTGCGGTAGAGTTATAAAATATAAGTTTTTTGATAGGTCGAGTAGATTTATATACGAGTAATATATAAGTATAATAAGATGATTACTGTTCTCCCTTCACTATAAGAAAACTGTTAAGTACATGGGGATTTCTCCCCATTTTTCAAGGGATTAATATTAAAATCCGCAGGAATCTTATTTTCCTGCATATTTTCATATTAATTCCCAGGAAAATCCCCATGTAATTAACAATTTTCTTATGGTGCTTCTCTAAGTGAACGCACAAAGAATTTCAACAAAAGATAACAAAGCCCAAAACATTTTTTTGTTAAAACAGTCATGTTAGAAGACTCAGCTAAGCCACAATTGTAAGTTCGTTACACAATGATGTACATCCCCCAGGACCCCACCATTATCTCGCTAAAAATACTAGAACTTTTGATCAACGGCAGACCTGTATTAGCAGCAAGATTTCGTTGGCAAAGCTCCTCAAAGTCATCACATCCCTTGAGGTCTTCAATGTATTCACTAGCCTCATTGTAATCTTTTAAAAGCAAATCCCACTAATATCACATATATAGATATGATTAGTTTCTGAGGAAAAGATAATAACTATATTCATGTAAAAGGCTAGTAAGCAAGCATTTTATAGCAACTTTACTTACCAGCCAAGATAAATTATATCCGTTGAACCAGTTATGATTTATGGATATGGTATCCTCCTGCAATTCATGTAACATACTTTGATTCAGCAGAAATACAGGCCCTAGATCCTTGAAATAAATACGAGAAAGTTGTATCTTAAATGCAATTTTCAGCTTAATAACATGCAAAGATTGATCCTATCTTCCTTCCAACAGCCATATATACGAACAATTAAAATGATCCTTCTTTTACCAGAATCTACTGTCTATTGTTATGAGAACAGATCCAAGTTAACAATGTATCCCCTTATAGAAATATATATGACCTGTCCGTGTTAAACAGTTATGACCAATATATGTGGAAGATATTTAATCTGAAACTAAGCGATTCATTCTTATCTAATATGTGATGGATGTAACTAGGACAGTAATCACCTCACTATTAGATCCCTTTATGGAACTCAAGATTAAAACCTTCCAATAGAGCAAATTGCAGTTGTACTTGTTTCAATTTTAGCACTATAACCCCATAAGCCATAGGTCAGCTTTATAGAAAGCACTAAGCAGTAAGCAGTGTAGTAAAAATAGGAAGTTAGGATCTAATACAAGGTAAACTACTCAAGTTTTTCAGTTGAATGAAAATCTGTAGATAATTTATACGCTATGAAGAAACATAGGCCATAGCAAATAAGCACATTTGATTAAAGCAACAATACCAGATTATGAACTTGATGATACCATCCACTGGGAACAAAGATTACTTCATTTTCCTCTTGGGTGCACTCCCACCAGATAGCCTGAACTCATGATGGAAGTAAAAAACTAAACACTAAAAAGCCGAAAGAACACTTGAATCCAAAGGAAAAATTGCCAGAGAGACATACTTCATGGAAAAAACAACTAGCAAATTACCTTTTCAAATCCAGGAAATTTTGATTGAGAAACGTCAGCAAAGATGTCATATACGGAACTTTTCATATTCCTGAGTAAACAAAGAGTATAGATTATGTGAACTCACCGAAGATAGCAAGCATCGTTTGTTTCACTAACATCATTTCCCTGTTAAAGTAATTTACTTATAGCAATACAGGGCAACTTTATCACTTTAAACCTATCATAAGTGCCATTACAAGTTAATAGTTATCAATGAAAGTATGAAAGGAAAAACACATAAAATGTGTAGATTTGAATTTTACATCATTTTGTAATGCATTGATCTAGGAAAATGATAGTTATTCACACGTGTATGATGTTCCTATTTTAGTAAACTGGGACAGCCATCTATAGAAGATTGTGAATATATGTAAAACCAACATAAAATGTGTGGAAACTTCTTTTGAGATACATGTTTGCGTTGATATGGCGCATCTGCTTGGACCTTGACATCAGAACCTTCAGGGTTCCGCAGCGTACATTTCTTTCTCGGTCAATCAGACAATTTTTTTCCAAACATTCACAGTTTCAACTCAATATCATTTTCAAAGTCTATGGAAAATGTTGGCAGGAAAAGAAAACTGGTCTGAAGAAAGTCCATGGATAACAAAAGAATGTACTGCACCTGTCAAAAACCAAGTGATGTTGACTTGGAGGCAGAAAATACCACTGTTTTTTTCCACAGACATTTGCAGACCAACTGTATGACCTGAATACATCAGCATGAAGAGGTGTCCATGTTCCTGCATCCATTTAAAAAGTTTAAAAACTTCCCAAAAGTATTAGATATTTGATTAAAACAAACTAATTTATAGCTAGAGCCATGAAAAATAACAACCGTGTCTTACAAGAAAGAAATTACCGCGATGATGGTCAGACCTTTTGATCCCATGTATACAAAACGATAGTCAGAGCAACTTATTTCATTTTTCTCACTATATGTATCAGGATCGTTATGCATATGAAATTTGTCAAGATAGAAATTCAGCCAGTCATCTGAAAAGTCCATGGGAGTTTTGTATGCAATATACTCCGGATATTCCTAAAAAGAAGTTTGAGTTTTCAAAATTAGCAAGAGAAACAGGCTAAGAATTTTTTGATATGATGGAAAAAGAAGCTGGAACAAGCAGAAAATTTTGAAAGACGGACTAAAGAAAAAGATGGAGATATACATTTCAAATCCTACTTAGTAATTAGTACTTACGATACCAGTGTAACCTTGTGAATGAAGAAAATGTAACTCCTAATCTCCCCATTATGATTGAAAAAATACAATTTAATATGTAATCTACTCATTCAGTTTCTATGGAGTATTTTTTTCATCTTATGTTACACAAGTGTATCCCAATATATAAAATCACTGAAACAAAACTGAACAATTATACACAGTGTACTTCTAATGATAAAATCAGCTACCTATACTTTTCAGCACTTTACTGCTACTATGCTGAAAAAAGAGATTTATCAGCTGACTTAAATCCTGAACAAACATTATCATAGCGAAAAATAGAGTCCCTCCACAATATGTTAAGTGCGGGGGTCAAACAATATGCTATATCCATATATCGATTCTGATTGTTGGGATCACAGATAATAACTATTTATAAACCATTACTTCAAACACTCTACATTCTACTTTATGTGTGCTGATAGCATTTAACAAAACTCCTCTTTTTATTTGGACAACATTTTTCTCAAGAATAAAATTAGTATTCCACTATTTCACAGCAGGAGTAGAACAAACTTTACGAAATCAATGATCAGTAGCACATATATCAATTGCATCCATATAGCTAATTTTCCTTCAAGAAAGAGTTCTAATACAAAAAAAAAAAGATTCACAAGCATCACAACATTGAATTTAGCTATTTCACATTTTAGCGGACCCAAAGTTGATACCTTTACAAAATGCCAGTCCTTCAAATACAATAAAGACCCGACACCAGCACCACCATCATGAAGCCAGTGATCAACAAATTCAGAAACAGTCATTTCTATTCTCTTCTGATCAGTAAACTCTCTAGTCCCACAATCTGCAACCTGCAAATCACCAGTAACTGACCACAAACCCAAAAACCTAAAAAAAGAAGTCCGAATTAGGGGATTTAACGAATTGGGTCGAAAAAGTAATATCTTACCTGAACTTTGGATTTCCCAAAATGGGTAGAGAAAAAGTGAAGATTGGGTTTTCCATTAGGTGAAACCCAATCTTTGCAAGCCCTCCAATCGTCCATAAGTCCTGTAAGAAGCACAGGTTGGTTCAGGGAAATATATTTCTCGGCGAACTCAGTGTAACTTAGTTCTCTGCCGTTCACTTTTTCAATTCTCCCTCCAATTTTCAAACCCATTTCTATATCATTCAGTTATGATCTTCCCTCGTCGTTCTTCTTTGCCTTCTGTTGATGATGAATCTTGACTCGGCCCATTTGGCCATAGATTTCCATATAATATTTGGAGATAAAATTGGCCAATATTCTCTATACATTTTGTCATTATTCCTAAATATTTTTGATAAATATCTCAAATTCTCAAATATTAGTTTATTCTAGTATTTGAGCAAAATCTCATTATTTAAAATCTTTTAACAATTAAAATTTTATCTCAAATTTTTATCTTTTACAAAAAATACCTTCTAAAGTTATTTTTTGCGTTGTATTACAAAATTTTTACGTTAACACCAAAGTAATGATTGAATATTCAGTGAATATTAAATGATGATATATTTTTTGATGAAAATGATGAACAATTGGCTCATGATAACAAAGTCATGTGCTTTGTCTACTTCATGATGTGTGAAATGATACCTGTTGCACTTACTTCAAATTACCACAATGCTCTACTGTCCTGGACACTATTTGTTATTGTTGTAATGAATATCCAATTGACTTGTAATACAAACTTATGGTTAGTTTTGATAGTTTTCAAACTTATGGATGTAAATCATATTTATCAAGAATATTTAAAAATCTATGGTCAAACGCTAGCTTAAGTTAATTAAATTTGAGAAAATTATTAAAAAATTATTTTACAGAAGATTATTGAAAAATCGTAACAAATAAAAACGAAAACAGAACATATCATAATAACAAATAAAAACAAGTAAATGATGAGTCTTTTAACTCAATATAGAGTTGGTGTGACCCAAATTGGAGGACAAAGACGACTCCTGGAACGACGCAGCTGAAAACTGCCATCTTCTAAGCTGAATACCCCCATGTCCGAGCCCCCTCCTTCTTCATACTTCAGATATATTTTCCAATAATCGTCTGTAAAATAGATATGATTGGACTTGATTCCTGGAAATTGAGAAGCTTGGACTGATAACGAAGCACTATGACCAATAAAAAATGCTCTATCCCCTAATTCCCTGGTTTCCGTCACTTTGCCACCAGCTAAATCAACCTGGAAAACTCGAAAACTTATTGTCCCATATATATAGTTATCTTCAAATCGGAAGTCGTCCAGTGATAACCTTAACTTGTGGTCCTCCCTTAATTCGACAACACCATATCGTGCAACTACAAATAATGATCCTAGTGATTCTAGTATGTATAAATGGTTTTCGCGGCCTATAGTATCTTCTAACTGCGCTATGACATTTCTAGTGGGTTGAGAGGTAGTAAGATCATGAACTAGTACACGACCATAATAACCCACCGAATAAAAGTACCCTTCAAAATATATGACGTCAACATGTAGAGGTTCATCCCAGGTAATCCTGTTCCATCTCAAATCCCCTGGTCTCCAAAAACTGAGGTTATTAGCGAGTCCCTCAGCCTCAGGGACCATAACCATAAGAACATAGTCGGATGTATGAGAAGGACTAGCTGATAGAACTGCTTTGCTAAAAAACGTCCACAACTCTGCTGTCCGGTCATGTTCATAATTTTCCATGGTATTTGGATGGGGCAATTCAATTTCAACACCAGAGAAGGGATGTAGTAGACTAATTTCACCCTCATCTTTTCCAACTGTGATAAGCCAACCCATAGACTCCATACAACGTTTTCCGCTAGCCTTTGGAATCTTCTTCTTCAAAATCATGCCATTATAGAGGCTGAAGAATTTTCGACATGAGCCATCATCATTCTCTTCTTCAGCTAACATAAGCCATGGAGTTCTAGGCAGCTCATTGTTGAAATTGTCCTTGGTAGTTACAGAGTGCCACGATTTGCAAACAATGCCGAAATTTAAATAGTTTTCAATCAGATTGAAACGTCTAGCTATGAGAACCAACAGGTCGTTTGGAAGCTTCGACCAATCAGCAGACATCTTTCTGGACAGTTGATGATCCACACACCAAAAGTATTCTTATAAGACAGAGTCCAAGTAAATGTGGAATCCTAATCCAACAAGAGAAGGGCTAAATTGATCTTTTTTGTCAAAAATATACTTAAAACTATACTTCTTTAACAGAAAACATTCCCGAGCATTTAAAACTCAGATTCTGTCTGGATTGGGTTAAAAAAAGTAACTTTTAAAAAGTACTGACATTTATTTTAAAGTAGTTATGTGTTTGGATAAAAATGTTGCCGTTGAAAAAAAAGTTGTTGATGTGTTTGGCGAATAAGTGCCGGTAATCAGTTTTTTAATCAAAATGTCTGAACTACCCTTAAAGTTGTTAACATGATAAAAAGTTAATTAATTTAAGGTTTTTATACGTAAAAAAAATTAAAATAAAATTAATTTATATTTTACATCCATAAGTAATAATATTTTCTATCATTCGTATATTTATTTATCATCACAAATTATATATAAATAAAAATAATAATAATATATAATAATAAATGATAATAATAATAATAATAATAATAATAATAATATATAATAATAATATAATAAATAATAAAAAAATATATAATAATAATAAAATAATAATAATAATAAAATAATAATAATAATAAATAAATAATATTAATAATAATAAATGATAAATAATAATAATAAAAAAATAAAAAAATTAAGGGTAAAAATATAATATACTTGATCAACATAAAATGACTTTTAAGTTGAATAAAAAGCACCCTTCACCTAGCTTTTGGCTTAAAATAAGTCACTTAGATAATTGTCAAACACTCTAATAAGTCAAAAACTGATTTTTAAGTCAGTTTGACCAGCTTTTGAACTAATCCAAACAGGCTCTTAACTTCTATCATTCTTTTAAAAATTATCAAAAAATAACAAATTTCACACAAAAACATAACATCACAAGTAATATAATATCATAGGAGAGATTCTTCAAGAGAAGTGTTAAAAGAGTTTCTATTCGCTATATATAGGAATGAGCAGGTCTATAATGAATAATTCTCACCTCATTGGAATAAAGGACATTGAATATAGCGCACATCAGAGAAGAGTACCCCAGACAGGCCCCTGCGTCTTTCTTAAGAGATGGAGCAATCCTCACTAGACAACTTAAAACTGACCAATACAAAACAATGTGATTTGTCCTCGTTTACGTATCCCAAATATCAAATTATATCATGAGAACAATCTCTCATAGGCTAGCTTTTGGGAATAAACGACTCGAATATCAAGTTATATCATGAGAACAATCTACATAGACAAACACATCTCAATTCTTGTAATAGCCTATAAGATTAGTACATTACATGACATCCACAGGCGAAAAAACATTTAGGTGCATTGTCACTAATATTTATTTAATACAAAAGTTGCAACATGTTAACATACCTATTTATTCTACTTACACCAACATTCCATTTTTCCAGCATCCCTAGCATCCTTGTGCTCAAGGTTAACTTATTAACTGTACAAATCGTCCTCGTCTCCAGCAGCATTAACAGAAGCAAATGGGTCGGCTGTTGCCCCGGTTGGTGTAGCATTAGCTGCATGCTCTGCAAATTTGAACTCAGTTCCAAGTCCGCGTGATTGTTGTAATGTTTGAGCAAAAAGCTGGTACTTCCTAATGTCAGCATCACTCACACTTCTTCGAGCATATTTCATGGACTCCTCCAAGTGTGCAGCCTTTATTTCAGCCACTTCATCGGTGTCATCTTCATCCATGGCTTCAGGGTTCAAGCTCCTCTTCCTCTCTCTCTCAATATCCTGTCATTCAGAAATTAAACGGGAGGAAAATTCATCTATTACCAAATCGGAAAAAAAGAAGGAAATGACCGACTGAGCTGCAATTTACATATTGAAAGGTACCATCATTAATGTGCAAAAGGAGCATCTCTTACCTTTTCAATGTTTTCCCTAATGGCGTATTTGCATGCTCGCTGACAAATCTCAGTTATGTCTGCACCACTAAACCATGTGTATACCGTGCTAGAGCTGACATATCCACGTCCTTTGCGACAGGGGACTTACGCAAGCATGCTTTGAAGATTTGAAGACGAGAAGCTTCATCCGGGAGGGGGATGTAAATTAATTGGTCAAGACGACCTGGTCTGAGCAATGCAGGGTCAATAATGTCTGGCCTATTTGTTGCCCCAATAATGAAAACTGTTTTCTTTGCTGTCATTCCATCCATCTCTGTCAACAATTGATTGAGTACTCTATCAGCAGCACCACCAGCATCTCCCACCGAATTTCCTCTCTGCGTAGCAATGGAATCGAGTTCGTCAAAGAAAAGTACACATGGAGCAGATTGCCGTGCCTTGTCAAATATTTCCCGAACATTTGCTTCACTTTCTCCAAACCACATCGTAAGCAACTCCGGTCCTTTCACACTTATAAAGTTAGCCTGACACTCATTTGCAATAGCCTTGGCCAGTAAAGTTTTTCCACAACCAGGTGGTCCATAGAAAAGTACCCCTTTGGAGGGTGACATTCCAAACTTCTCAAACTTTTCAGGATGCTCGACCGGGTACTGAACAGTCTCTTGAAGTTCCCGCTTGACATTTTCCAGCCCCCCAATATCCTCCCAAGATGTATTGGGAACCTCCACTACCGTTTCTCGTAGTGCTGATGGATTTGAAGCACCCAGAGCAGTTTGAAAATGCTCATTAGTCACAGCCATTGAATTCAACACTTCAGCATCAATGGTCTCATCCTCCAAGTCAATAACATCCATTTTCTCCCTGATACACTGCAGTGCAGCCTCAGTGCACAAGGCAGCAAGATCAGCTCCGACATAACCATGTGTGTCTCTTGCAACCCTCTCTAGATCAACCTGTGACAGCATCAACAAAAAATTGATGAAACTGCTCATAATTGGAAAACTAGGTAAACATAGCAAGCAACAAGGACAAGCAGAAAGCAGCTCACATTATCATCGAGCTTCATGTTTTTAGTATGAATACGTAGGATCTCCAGCCGCCCTATTTCATCTGGTACGCCAATGTCAATCTCCCGATCAAATCTTCCAAATCTCCTGAGAGCAGGATCAATACTGTTTGGTCTGTTGGTAGCCCCCATGACAATCACATGTGATCGAGACTTGAGTCCATCCATTAAGGTCAGAAGTTGGGAAACTATTCGCCGCTCAACTTCACCATGTGTCTTTTCTCTCTTTGGAGCAATCGAGTCTAACTCATCAATAAATATAATAGATGGCGCATTCTTTTCGGCTTCCTCAAATGCCTTCCTCAAGTTACCCTCACTCTCACCAGCCAATTTGGACATAATTTCAGGCCCATTAATCAAAAAGAAAAAGGCACCAGTCTCATTTGCCACAGCTCTTCCAATCAGGGTTTTCCCCGATCCGGGAGGACCATAGAGAAGAATACCTTTTGGTGGTTTCACACCAATCGACTTGAACAACTGTGGATGCCTCAGAGGGAGTTCAACCAGCTCACGAATCTGAGCCATTTGCTTCCTCATACCCCCAACATCATCATATCCAACTTCATTTAGTCTCTCCTCGTCTTCACGCTTGATTGGTTCTCCCTCACAAAAGATCTCTGTATCAGGTGCGACAACACAATATTCTCCAGGCTCCGTCTCAACCACTTTAAATTCAACACTGCGCATGCCACCTCTGACTACAAAGAGATCGCCCTTCCTCACAGGGCGGTAAGACTCCAAGAAGTATGCTGGTATGTCAACAATGGCAAATGCAAACAGGTTTTTAAGACTCTGTTAAATGAGATATGAGATAATCTAGATAATGAAAAGAGAAAACAACTGAAGTATCACTCTACTGCAAGTTTCATATCTAAACTATGAGTTGTTCGTACTTCCTACCCTACCACCAACTATTTATCAAAATACATTTCGAAGTTGACTAGACCAAGAGTCGAAGAAATACAAAATGGAGTCCCTTACGCTTCAAGTAGGCATCAAACAGGTTGCCAGTCATCCCCTCAATTGTATCATCAATTGGAAGAATATGAACACGCTTCGCATACTTAACATCAGGACACTGGTGCACAGATACAACATCCCCAAGACGAATCCGAAGGTTCGCCCGAACGACTTTGTTCAATCTGATCTTATGTTCTTCACATTGCTCATCCGCAAGGACAACACAAACAGTGTCCTTCCGTTTTTTACCCTACAATAATACAATACTTTTTTTTTAACATCTCAACTAATAGTTACAATAAACAAACTAATTGAATACCTTTAGCAATACAGTATCTCCTCTAAACAACTGGAGCTCTTCCATTTTAGCAGGGTGCATAGATACCACTGAATTATCATCATTTATAGCCTCATCAACAATAAGGCGGTTAGGAGATCTCTTCCTCTCCAAAATTGCCGTAGCAAAATCTTTTTTATTGTTTTTCCTAAAATTGAAACAGTCAGTAAATCGTCAAACTTGTGATCACAGAAACATAAAAGCAAAACAGAACATACGAGTCGGAAGTGGAAGAGTTCGGGTCCGCCATGAGAGAGTAGTATTTTACAGAAATGGGTGTAGAAATTAAACAAAGTTGCACAAGGAAAAGGACAAAGTTGGCATGAGTAATATTGTATACTTGTCGTTTCAACACACACTTCACCTGTCCGCTCATAGTTTTCGTTTCCCTTTTTTCTCTTTTGACACGTTTGTGCATATTGGATAAGCGCGAGCTAAGTTATTCATGTATATATTATATTTAGTAATATTATTTTGATTTTGATGTGTGATATTTAATATAATATTTAATTTATAATTTATCAAAAATTATATTACTAATATATATTTCAATTTTTATAGGAGAGTTCATATATTAGTTTTATGGAGAATTGAAGATCAAATAGATATAGTTATACTACATAGATAAACACTTAACTTCAACTTAAACTATACCTATAGATAGACAACTTAATTTACGGGCAGCTCTACGCTCCGTAATTAAATACCCCAACTTTATAAATCCATTCCTTTAAAAAGTGCATTTTTTAAATTAAAAACACACTTATATCAATTTGAAATGTTATGAAAGTTTGGATATTTAATTTATGTGATTGTCAAATTAAAGTATATGTCTATATATTATTCTATGGTTAAATTTTGCATAATTAATTTTTCACAAAATAATATCCATATTATCTCCAGAATTAATTTTTATATGTATAATCTTTATATGCTATCAAATTGTGTCATGTTTGAATCAGCCATTACGAGTATACCTTACTACAAAAATTGAGCAGGGACGCAAAAGTGCTAATTAGTAGTTCCTCCGTCCCAACGTAATTTTTAGTTTAACTTACTTGAATTTTTTTTAAAAAATTAAAATAAAATATTTAAAAAGTAAATTAGAGAGTCTGACACCTGTCTAAAAATAAAGTATAGAAAGTAATATAACGAAACATTGAAGAGTACATTCTCTATTTTACCTAATAAATACAAAGAATAAAAAGAGATATAAAAATGGGGCGGAGATTTTCGAATTGCATTAGCCGCCTTTGAGACAGGTGAGAACACGTGTCTTTTCATTTTTTTTAACCTTACAAAATTGTTGTGAAAAGATTATTTATGAAGGACCTTTGAAAGAGATTATGAGCCTGTTTGGAATGGTTGTTATAAATTTTAATTTACTCCCTTTGTTTTAAAAAAAAATGTCTCTATTTCTTTTTTAATTTGTTTAAAAAAGAATGATTCTTTTCCTTTTTTGGTAATACTTTAATTTTAACTTTCCACGTGACATGTTTAAGACCATAAGATTAAAGGATATTTTGGTATATTTGATATAACTTTAATTTAGAACCACAAGATTAAAAAAAAAAAAATCTGAAACTCCATTTCAAGTCAAATTAGGTCATCCTTTTTTAAACAGAGGGAGTATGACTTTTGGTTAATTTTGTTATTTTAACTTTAAAATAAGTGTTTATAAGCACTTTTTAACTTTATCCAAATACTTTAAAGCTGCTTAAAAATTATTTTGGCTTAAAAATACCTAAAACATGCACCAAACTTAATAAGTATCTTTAGTTACGATTTGTCTAATTACATTTTATAGCTATAATTTTCTTTGCTATGGGTATTTTTTTTTTGTATAATTTGTTTGTCAATATATAAATATAGTAATTAAGTATATACAAATTCTATATTTATACATTTACAAATTTTATCATTATATACAAGCTAGGGTAATATACAAATTTGATTTTATACAATTAGAAAAAGTGAGATTCATAATTTTATATCATTAAAAAATGAACTATACAAATTTTTTATTTATATCATTTTGAGTCAAATTTTACGAAGTCTTAACGTGGGTCACTAATTGTAAGTCAGTGACGAATGGTAATTACATTAAATTGTAACTATGTTAACTAATAACTAGAATATTTTTGTCCATTCATGTAATTTTCCCTAAATATTAATTACTTGGTTTTTCAGAACAAAATATTTAATAAATGGATTCATGTGACTGAATCAATACACGTTCTTTAGACTCATATGACTAAAGTGCATTTATAATGAAAAAATAAAATAAAATAAGATATTAAATGAGTTTGATAAATTTATTGTTACTTCAATAGGGATGATATAGATTTATTATATGAAAACTTAAGTTTCACATTTAAACTTATTTTAAAAAGATGTTAATGTTTAGTTGTTGAAATTTTAATAACAAAAAAAAAAGAGAAAATGATCAAAAGTCCCCCTAAACTATATTTGGATTTCTAACTATACAGTTTAACTTTACGGGAGTCCTATCACCCCCTTGAAGTTTGTAAAACTGAAATTAATACCTCCCTAAATGCTTAGCTGGCAAAGAGAATGTATTTCACTCTCTTTGATAGAGTGAACACAAAAAAACAAATATTAAAACTTTATTTTTAATCTCTTTTAAAAATATATATACTTTTATTTTTATTTTTTATTTATTATCTTTCTTCTCCATAGCAACCAAATTTCATTCACCATGGTTGATTTCACACAAACTTTTAAACTCTAGTATAAAAAACTTTCAAGAACCAATCAATTTAATTCAAGATAAATGAGATCTATATACATTATCCAAAAAAAACATATCAGGATCAGATTTGAAAAAAAAAATTAAATTAAATTTACATAAAATTCAAGTGAACTCTCAAATGAGAATGTTTTAAAAAAAATCAATTGTCTCTATGACCATCGGCCACCATCGTCGCCTCCTTCGGCAAAACTGACCATCTCTAAACCATTACTACCATTGTCATCTTCACCAAATTCACAATTCTTGATTCAAGAAAAAATATTTAAACTTTCTATAAAATAAATTTGCAAAATCTATGTAATAAACTATTGATAAATTGATATGAGTATACATAGATATCACCACAAAAAGGCTTTGAATCTTATTGGGGAAAAAAATTGATTTTGAATTTAAATCAAATCCAAACATCAAAAAAATATTATTTTCTTACTAATAGACCCTTTAATTATCAATCTCAAATTTCAATCAATCAACTACATCTTAGATGTATTTTCAATCTTATTAATTGTTCAATCGCCGTGAATAAACATTTTTTTCTTTAAAATTGTCGTCTGCATCGACATGACAATGATGTGGAACACATTGCCGGCTCCTCTTCATCTTCTCTAAGAGAATAGTGCCCATATCCAATAATCTCCATTAATGACAACATCAGTATCTCTATTCATCCCGCGTCTATCCTTCTTTCTCACTTTTTTACTTTATTTTTTCAGATCTCACCATCATTGTTCACTCCTCTTACTCACAAGTGCAACACCAAGATATTTGGGTTTTACAATAATGGTGAAAATGAATATGGTGAAAAATATAGGAGGAAAGAATAAAGAATTATAAAAAAAGTCAAGAAAATAAAATTTAACGAAATTTTCAGGTGTCAAGCGTGATATTCAGGTGTCTAACACAAATGTGGTTGTGGCTTTTTAGGGATGTAATAATTTTAGTTTTAAATACTTCGGGGTGATAGGACTCTCGTGAAATTTAAACTTAGAAAAAATTGAAAAAAAATTAATTTACGTTTTTTCAAGTGGTAAACTCGCTAAAAAAAAAGGATCTAAAAGATTTGAAGAAAGTAAAAAATTGACACAATTCCGATTTTCTCGGTTTTATTTTTAAAAAAGGAACTAAAAAAACAAAAAAAGGTAGGATATTATTTAATGTTATGGTGTCAATTTTAAACTTGTCATACAAAATATTAAAATTGAAAAACTTACCATACAAAAGTGACTATTGTTTTTAGTTTCACTATTTTCCAAGTTTCTTACGCAGTGACTTTTCTTTTTCAAAAGTTTCCATGCGACTTGGGAAATAATTTTTTTAAAAAATATTTAGCCTTCTTTTTAGGAGTATGAGTTGTAATATATTTGGTCTTTTAATTCCTTTTTGATTTAGGTTAGGTTCAAACTTTTTTATGGAAAATAATAAATTAATGGAATAATAACCCAACAATACATATAGATTTGCCAAACTCTATATAAATAGTTCTAGGGCTCTCTTTTTCTCCATAATCATGGAGAAACATGGTAATTTAGACATAACATCGGAGATTATATCATGGCTTCCAGCGAAATCTATCATGCGATTCAAATGTGTTTGTAAAGCTTGGAACAGTTGGATGGAACGTCCCAACTTTTCCAAATTGCAGCTAGCCCGTTCTCAAGCCCGTCCCTGTGGCACCCGCCTTTTGTTTGAACTATATCCATGTAAACCGTATCTTTGTTCAAAAAAGAAAAAGAAGCAAAGACGATTAGAAAGATATTCTTTAGAATTCACAAGACGTTTTTATTTTGAAGATATGTTTATATGCTCAAATCATTGCAATGGCCTTGTTTGTTTGTATAGCTCTAAAGATAGACAAGTTTATTTGTTCAATGTGAGCACGAGGGAGTTTAAGGCTTTACCTGTGTCTGTGGAAGGCGTGAGGAAGAATTCAATGGATCCAAGATTGTATTTGGGATTTGATAAGGTAACGGAAAAATACAAGTTGCTCAATATTATTTGGACACCAAATTCCCCAAGAATAATGAAGCATATGATTCTAACTCTAGGAACCAATTCATGGAGATCAATCAGTATTCCGATAGATTGTTTTATGAATCATGCCAGACATATTTACCTTCGGGTTTCTTTACGGCATTGATACTTGTGCCTACTTTGATTTTAGAGAGGAAAAATTTGACAACCTTGCGCACAAACGTAGAGTCATTTTGAATATAATGCAAACTGCATTACAGGGAAAACTGATTGTGCAGTGCGGAAGGAGTGGTGCAAATGTCATATGCAATGACCCTAAAAAGGATTTTACGAAGTTTGTGGATTATCATTCCGATGATATATCAGAGAAAGTTGTGATTCTTGAAAAAGAAGAGAGGACGGACAGGCCGACGGAGACCCTGGACGCTGTTTTAGCAACAGCTAGCATTATTGGTGCCCCGACTTCTTTGCTGCACCCTGAGCTATTTATAATAGCACATGTCAGCAGTTTTGTCGACAACATTATCCCATTAACGTCTTTATTTTGAAGTTTTTTTGTACTCGCTTTTATGCGATTATATATATTGCCTAAGCATAATTTACTAGATATATATGTTCAGCATTAGATTTGCATAATCTACTGGATTAAAACGATAAAAACATAACTTAGCGACATGTGGTTCAACATTGATATGGATTCCATCAAAAGCATATCTAGATATCTGATTATTTATGAGTAGCACAATGATAATAAAGGAATTTGATTATCCTGAATGGAAGATGGTAGCACAATGATAATAAAGGAATTTGATTATCCTGAATGGAAGATGGTAGCACAATGATAAATGCAGGACTATTTTACGCTATGTTTTGTTGTAGGTATTAGGCAGTTTGGGGATTATTAATCCCACCATTTATACCTTATTGATGGGATAAATTACTCTATATACATTGTGAAATAAATTTATCATATATACATGGTGGAATAACTTATCCCAAGATAAGTTAACCCAAGAGATTAATAATTTGTTCTCAACCATACAATATATTGGCATTCACTCTCTCCCATTGTCCCCATAATTCCTCACCATAGACCTCTTTCCTAGAAGATCCATCGATTAAGCCTATTTTATTCCTCCCTAACAGAGCTAGCCTAATAGATCGATTCCACAGAGTATAGTTTTCAACTCCTACTAGCTGAAATGAGATAATGCTAATACCACTCACATCAGTAGGACTGAGAAATAGAGTATGATTATAGTCGATACCTTGTTCTGTTCCAGTGTTACCTGAAACAGTGTTGCCATGTAAGGAACTAGTAGCTCTTTGGCCATTGTTCTGATCCTCAGCTACTTGATCATTTGCCATATGAGATCCTTGAAAAAAAATTGTTGTTGCGGAAGCAAAAAAAAAAACAGAGCAAAGTCACCACAGAATTCAGCTTCAAGCTCAGATCTGTAATGAATTCAGATGAATCGATGAATCAGGATTGATTCTTTGATCCTTTGCACACACATTTTCAACAGTAAACACTGTGAAGGAAAAGCTCTGATACCATGTTGGTTGAAAGAAAAAACTCAATCTGAGCAACAATGAGAGCTCAATGGAGCATCTCTGATATTTTTTATATTGAAGAAGAAGAATTACATTGAGTAAGTCACAGTATTTATAACTCTCTTACTGTGACTTATATCCACCTGAGAAGTTGATAAAGGATCTTTAAAGACTGTATGTCAAACTCATGTTTCATAGATATTAGATAGAGAGAACTCTTTCAGTCCAGCTAAACTATGATATTTGGACCAGAGCCATGGAAGCCGAAACTATGTTTGTACAATTTGGGAATGCAGTCTTCGTCCCAGCCTTCTAGGCTTAATTATAAATAAGAAAAAGACTAGAGAGGCAAACATTTTACATTTTAATGAGGCAGACTTTTTGCAGTCACACACGGTAAAGTTGCAAAAACGAAAACATAGACCCATAGGAACATTAACATATAAAAAAGTATGTTGAATAAGTATGCACGTATCCAAAACAAAGTTACACCAATAATGCCAAAATGAAACTGAAATTACCCAATCAGATTCAACACAAACACCTCATATTTTCATCTCTTAAACACAATGCAGAAATGTGAAAGCAACCCACACAGTTGCAGCAACAGTAGTACACCGTCATATTTTGATCATTTCATAACTATTCATGTGCTATTAGTTATTACTCTATCATGACATAGACTTGTACAATTTCACAATGTTAAAGAAATAGATCAAGAACCATAAAGATTTATGGGAGACAGAAAAGCACGGAATTAAAGAGAAAGAACATATATCATATTTAAAAGTGACAGTTATCAACTACAAATAGATTGAACAGAAGAAAAAATGGCTACCTAGTTATCAATTAGACCAGCTAGAAAGCTCTATAATGAAGTATTTTAGTGCATCGATCAATAGCGATACCAACAAACAAATAAATAATGACGAAACATCCTCTAATGAACTTAGATTATCATCGGGCCATCCATGCGGCAAACTGTATGTAAGTGAAGTTTCAGATCTTGGACTTAGCCGAAACTTGTACCATAATAGACATCATTTATTGAATTTTAAATAGTTTTCTTCCCAAACACATGTAATGATAAATAATTAATTAACACTAATCATAAAAGTGTCCATTCTACCGCATCTTTTTTAACACTAATCATAAAAGTTACCATTCTACCACATCTTTTTTAAAGGAAAAAGGGTCTCAAAAATACTTCAACTTTGGCCGAAACTATTGTTATGATACCAAACTTTTTTGAAAGTACCTTTTACCCCTGCAATATTTAATAGTGTATTTTAAAGGTATATATGTGCCCACGTGGACACGTTACTATTTATAATGAAACAATATTTATGATGTCCATGTGGCATATATATATCATTAAAATACACTATTAAATAGTGAGTCCGGAGCTTAAAGGGTACAAAATATTAACAAAAATTTCAAAACGGTATATAAAATTTTATAATAACCAAAACGGCAAAATCGTTGCACCAACAGCGATTTACTCCACCGAAAAAAGTAAAATCGCTGCCTCTGCAGCGATTTTGCAAAATGTGAATTCTTTTTTTTTAAAAATGAAATCGCTACCTAGGCAGCGATTTTAATTTTTTTTTTTAAAATCGCTGCATAGGCAGCGATTTATAATTTTTTAAAATTTTTTTTTTGACATAAAGGAAATCGCTGCCAAAGGCAGCGATTTACCAAAAAAAAAAAAAATTTTTTAAAATATGGAAATAGCTGCCCTAGGCAGCGATTTCAAAAAAAAAAAATTTTTTTTTGGGTAAATCTTGTTAAATCGCTGCCTAGGCAGCGATTTTATAATTTTTTTTTAAAATATGTAAATCGCTCAGCAATTTTATATAAAAAAAAATAAATTAAAATATGAAAATCGCTGCCTCTCAAAAAAAAATTATTCTTTTCTCATAACATCTTTATCAAAACTCCAAGATGGCTAAGAATTAAGATAATTAAAGAATAAGAGAGTACCTACCTAGCTGTTTTCTTTTTCCATGAAACATCCTAGATGTTCAAAAAGTTTTGGGATAAAATCCATGAGAAACAATAATTAATTAAAAAAAATTTTTTTTTTAGAAATCGCGATTTCCATATATTAATTTTTTTTTTATAAAATCGCTGAGCGATTTCCATATTTAAAAAAAAAAAAAAATTTAAAAATAGCTGCCTAGATAGCGATTTCCATATTTTAAAAAAAAATAATTTTTTTTGGTAAATCGCTGCCTTTGGCAGCGATTTTCCTTATTTCAAAAAAAAAAAATTAAAAATTATAAATCGCTGCCTAGGCAGCGATTTAAAAAAAAAAAAAAAAATTTAAATCACTGCCTAGGTAGCGATTTCATTTTTTTTTTAAAAAAATTTATATTTTGCAAAATCGCTGCAGAGGCAGCGATTTTGCTTTTTCCGGTGGAGCAAATCGTTGTTGGTGCAGCGATTTTACCGTTTTGGTTAATATAAAATTTTATATACCGTTTTGGAATTTTTGTTAATATTTTGTACCCTTTAGGCTCCGAACTCATTAAATGGTGAAGGGGATAAAAGGCCCTTTCCAAAGTACGGTATTATTACAGCAGTTCTGGTCAAAGTTCAAATATATTTCAAACCATTTTCCCTTTCTAAAGCTAAGGTTCTTCTTTAAAATTTCAAACTCTTAGATGTTTCGTGCGTCAATGCAATAGAAGTGTTTGTTTTTCATTTACATTGATGTGGACATACATTGCATATTTTTTGGCATTCATATCATGAGCTTCCTTCATTGAGCGAGGGTGTTTTTTGTTTGTTGTGAATCCATTAGTATTTAAATTTGTGTTCCCAAATCTTAATACATGTCCCTACAAACACAATTAGGATAGGCATTCTTTGTTTAATTACAGTCAACTTTACGAAATAAGAAAAAGAAACTCAATTTTCTCCAATTGATAATTCTACGGCCGACAGTCTAATCTTACTAAAACTTTCAAGCAATAACTTCACATATCAGCACCATAAATTAAAGATAATTCAACCTAATCTCATTTGGGACAGGAATAAGTACCTCCCATAGATTATAACCGAAATCACAGAGACACATTTTAACTAAACTAAGGTTCTATTGACACCGAACTCATTTGTTTTGTAATTTTGTAAACCTTTTGGTTTGCATGACTCCACGTAGATGAGGCCATAGATGTTTGGATGCCACGTAGGTCAAAAGGTGTACAAAATTATAAAAAAAATTAGGTACAAGAAGGTTATAGAGCCTTAGTTAAGTTAATGGGTGTCTCTGGAATTTCAATAATAGTCTAGGAATCACTTATGTCTTATCCCAATCTCATTTTTTTGGTCCGTAGTGCTTTGGAAATTATGCAAAGAATGTTGTCCAGTGAAAATAAGAGAGATATTAGTATCAAAAAATAAATAAAATAAGAGAGATACCAATTGAGATGTTCAGAATTTTATTGATACTTTACTTCACAAGTTTTCCCCAACATACTCATCTTTCAGTTCACTCATGTAAAATAGTTCATACAAACTTACGAAGATAGTAAACAAATGAACTAACCCAAGATTAAAGCGAAAACTGACTGCAATAACATCCAAAATAGCAGAACAAGGGACTTCAACTGCATCCAGAAACAAGAATAAAAAGTGGCTCCGACTGCATCCCAATGCAATAGTAGAACACTTCGACCATAATAAAAAAATAATAGAAAGCCGAAGTATTCATTTAGATTGTTGCAAGCTTGCTTTTTGATCATTCAAGATTGAATTGAATAGCTAAAGACATTCTAAGAAATCAACATATTTCAAGACTAATAATTTGTTCATTTGATGATCACTACAACAAATTAAAATGATTATTAGCGGCATTTAATTCTTAATTGCTTCTAAATATGTATTTTTAACGATAATTGTCACTCTTTGTATATGTCGTAAAGCCTTTAGCGACATTGGTTCTAATGGCACTTAACTAATGCCGGTAAAGACTTCAGCACTCTTTATTAATGTCAATATTTAATGCCGCTAAAAGTTGTTTTTGTTATAGTGAATATCTTATGATTTATGTCTTAAATTCATATACAAATACAACTAATAAGATGAGAAACACATTAAACTCATATTGTA
Organism: Solanum lycopersicoides; assembly: GCA_022817965.1. Lineage (NCBI taxonomy): Eukaryota > Viridiplantae > Streptophyta > Magnoliopsida > Solanales > Solanaceae > Solanum > Solanum lycopersicoides. The sequence continues at coordinate 75,830,627 of CM040620.1, forward strand.
TTTTATGTTAGTCTCATATCGTCTAAAGCGTTTTCGCAACATCAACAAACCATTCCACTTTCACAAGTGATCAAACCATCAGTTTATAAGGTGTATAAGTCCCTTATTATTGGACAATAAGAGGTTCAAGCCTTCCTCTATTTTTCTTAGTATAAACTATAAAATACTCAAAAAAACTTGTGAAAAAGTTAATTTTAACTGATCTGCAACTTTAAAGGAAATAGAAATCCAACCATACAAATATAAAAAAAATTGTGTTAAAAAAAAGAATTCAACTCGAATAATTTAAAAAAATTTTATAGGAATATCTTAACATGACTTGTGCCAAGTTTGTAACATTGATATGAATATAGATTTGGATTATAACATTGATAATTATGCAACAAAGTAAATATCATTAAAATAATCGGTTGAATTGTGGAGTTTAATTTATTTATCTTAACAACAAAACAATATTATTAGAAATAACAATTATATAATAACTTAAAAAGAAAAATTTAAACTAATATTAAAATCATGGTAGACAAAGTTTTAGATCATAAAACTCAAATTTAAAAATAGTGATTCGTTTTATCATTGATGAAAAAGTAACGAAAGCTGTTTTAAAAGTAATGATTAGCTCTAATTAAGGAGTAGTTGATGATATACATTGCTTGCATATCTTTTAAGTAGATTAATCAATTAATTTTGACTGAAAATAAATATTTATAAAGTTAAAATAAATTAGATTGAAAATAAATATTTATAAAGTTAAAATAACTTATAATCAGTAAGAAAACAATATAAAACAATAATTTTTCAAAGATGTTTTACTTTACTCTTGATTTATTCTTTAATGTATAAATTTTATATTGTTTATACGAACAAAAGAGGAAAGTAATATAGTTCGATATTCTTTTGAAATTATTTTGTTACAAATTAATAATTTATTTGTTGTAATATAATACTTAGATTTTTGTTTTCAAAAACATTATTGGTATATTTTAAATTTAGATAGTTTAATTCAATGTTCTAAAATATCATCAATGTTTTATTACTTTTTAATAGAAATTTTAAAAGAAAATTTATAAACACATATATCTAGTACATGAATAATCCATAGAAAAGCTACTATTGAATCAATTAAGAAATTAAATAATATTAAGGTTTTTATTACACGTACCAAATAATTTAATT